>JASDDO010000026.1:169946764-170393358 GCA_030015575.1 Agapanthus africanus | reverse complement strand
GATCAGAGAACAAGTAGAGAATGAACTCAGAACAGACTTCATCATCCATGAAGACGGATCTTTGAGATACGGCAACAGACTGTGTGTACCAAAAGGTTCTGTTCGGGAAGAGTTAATGAAAGAAGCTCACAGCTCTCCCTACTCAGTACACCCTGTTAGTTATATGTATGCCCTAGAAGGCATTATTATACATGTGATGTATATTATAGTGGATGCTTGGACATATATAGGGAGGACTTTCTTGCTCGACATGATAGTATACTATCTGGTTGCTCTTTATCTTAACATGTACACTTATTGTCTCTCTCTATTACATGTTGATATAGCCTTTAGGATGAGTACTTGACTACCAGGATTATGATGCAGATCATACTAGCGGGGAAAAGGTAGTCAGTAAGTACATTCTTCAATAGTTCCTAGTGTAGGGTTCCTAGGCACACTAATGAGAATGAGGTTCCACAAGGCATCAACCATACCAAAATCAAATATTTCTAGTGCCGAGAGAAACCCTAAACTAGATCGTTAACTAGAGGATAGGCGGAAAGACATATAAGTAAACAACTTTACTATAAAGTGAAAGTGACTACAACCTTTGTAGATCTGGTCCTCCACCTCCTTGGCTCCGTGATGATGTCCCTCCGCTGCGATCATCGGATTCCCGGACTCTCTTGTCGGTTTCATCGAAGAAATGATCGGGCTAGGTCATTGACTTCGATGCCGAAGATGATCTACGTCGAGGCCACTCAAACTCAAGCTCCATCTTCACTTGGGTCATAAAACTTGTGAAGATAACACACTCTACTACATGGAAAGTGGTAGAGGATGAAGAAATAGGAAGTGGGTTCACTTTGGATTTGGATTTCTCACTTGATTTCATCACTTAGAATTTTCTAGTAAGCATTCTTCAACTCATGAAGAAGATGATGAAGAAAAGAATGGAAAAGAATTATTATTTTAGAAAATTCAAGTGATTCTTATCATATAGCAACCATGGGTTAGTTTAAACTCATGTAGAGAATAAACTAGGGTTTAGGTAATGGTTAGGTTTAAGAATAAAAACAAATGGTGAAGCTTCATGAAACTCCAAGAATAAAACAAAGAAAGCCACCATATTTGTTTTTGCCCCCAAAAATAAATGAATAAATAAATAAGGCAAATGAAACCCTAACCATTAACTAAACATGGTGTATAGCATACACACACACCCAAGTTTGCATGTATCATCAAACATGATACAATCAAGTGCACAAAAATATATCACATATACTACTTGTGCACATCAAGTGAGAAAATCAATCTTAAGTGAACAAATACTAATTAATGTAAGTAATATATCAAATATATAATTATACATTAAATCATTAAATCAACACTTGATTTAATGATCCGGTCATATTGCATATAACCGACTAATATCAATAGTAACAACTTATCGAATCGACACTTGATCCGATAACCCGGCTATATCGCATATAACCGATCAATGTCACAAATCGCGAGAATCGATTACAGTATCACATACTGGTAATATTCTCGGTCCCGCACATATCTCATATGCGCTCCTATTTCGTTTCGCTTGAGCCAGGAAACCTCTGTGTTAGGACTCTAAAGACTCGTCAATACGCCGGCGCAGCAGGTGATGATCATATCAAACACCCATAAGCCGCAAGCGGTCTGCTAAACGTAACGGCCACCCGGGTATTGAGCGATCAGAAGATCAACGAGCAAGCCCGCTCACACTCCTGTGAATCCAACCAGTAACACTTACCGTACAGTCCGGTCTGATCGTCTGATGTGTCGCATATCTTGCCTAGGGGTGGTAAACGTCAGACCCCAGTAGCTCGATAAGTCGTGTCGATATGAGGTCTATAACAGTTCGAGAAACTACTGATAACAATTACCAGTAAATCTGAGCAACCCTGGCCAGGGATTTCCGGTTATAGCCAATCGAACACAGCGCAACATCAACTCCCTATACCGGGAGAGACAAATCCCCTCCTATCGCTCATTGCCTCCATGTGATTCGGGACTGTACCCAAAAACCACCATTTTGCACGCCCTCTTGGACGTAGTAAGGTGGAAATCAAAGCACAGTGGGAATCATACAAGACTCTATGACGATCTCGGGTCTACAGACTAACCTGTACCAGTATCACCAGAGAACTGCCATCTGACGTAAGGTATAATACCATCTGGGAGTTCTCGGCGAGTCCGTCCAGGTGTACCCAGTCTCCACTGAGCACCCGTATATCATCTCTGATGTCAAACACCAATGGATACGGGATCATCCATCGCCCATCTGTATGGGTCGAGAAGGTATACGCTAGTCTACTATGGTATATCGATGCCCCGTCTCGATACACCCACGACTAGGGACCTTGAAGGATATACTTATGAACTACCATGTCCCCACTAGTATGATCCGCATCATAGTCCAGGTAGTCAAGTACACATCCTAAGGGCTTTACCAACATGTAACAGAGAGACAATCAGTGTACACATTAAGGTAAAAGAGCAACCATATAGCATACTATCATGTCGAGCAAGAAAGTCCTCCCTATATATGTCCAAGGCATCCACTACAATATACATCCTATGTATAGTAATGGCCTCTAGGGCATACATATAACTAACACCTAGTCGTGGGAGTATCGAGACGGGACATCGATATTCCAAAGTAGACTAGCGTATACGCTTCTTGACCCATATGATGGGCGATGGATGATCCCACATCCATTGGTGTTTGATATCAGAAAAGGTATACGGGTGCTCAGTGGAGACTGGATACACTGGACGGACTGGCCGAGAACTCCTAGAAGGTATTATACTTCACGTCAGATAGTAGTTCTCTGGTGACACTAGTATAGGTTATTCTGTCGACCCGAAATCGTCATAGAGTCTTGTGTGATTCCAACTGTGCTTTGATTTCCACCTTACCACGTTCAAGAGAACATGCAAAACGGTGGTTTTTGGGTACAGTCCCGAGTCACATGGAGGCAATGAGCGATATGGGGGGATTTCTTCTCTCCCGGTATTGGAGGTTGATGTTGCGCTATGCTTGATTGGCCATAACAGGAAATCCCTTGCCAGGGTTGCTGAGATCTACTGGTAAGTGTTATCAGTAGTTTCTCGAACCGTTATGAGCCTCACATCGGTATGACTTATCAGGCTATTGGGGTCTGACGTTTACCACCCCCAGGCTGTGATATGCGACATATCTGACGAAGAGATCAGACTGTACGGTAGTGTTACTTATTGGATTCGCAGGAGTATGAGCAGGCTTGCTTGTTGATCTTCTGATCGTTCAATACCCGGGTGTTCCCCTACGAATGACGGCGCGACAGGGACGTCTTGCCTGAGATTCGGGGCAGATGCTAATTGGTGCTATCCGTCCACCTCTCCGAAGATGCCAAGTTGATTTATGGCACCATGTATCGAAGGTTTAAACGGATGCGTCCGATGTAACAGACTTCGTCAGATTCCCCCTCGCTTGAGGAGTTTTTGATTGTGGTGACGCTCTTTCCTGCAGACGCAAGCCCCTGCAGTTAATTACGCTACCGCACCGCGGTAACAACTTTCTCCTTCTCCGGATGATCACTTCGTGTCGTGGGTGTTTGTTTTGTGTTTGGTTGCCCGTGGATTGTATACGGAGACTAAGTTATGTTGTCGTCCGTAGGGCGTGGACTAGTCCAAATCCGTATTTTCTTAGATTTGGATTTGGGGTTTTGGTTTAAGGATACGTTAGCCATATTTGAGGCTAAGATCAACTTAAACGTTTGTTAAGGATACGTTAGTCTAATTTTCAGACTAAGATCAACTTAACGGGATCGTTTAGATCCAACAAGAGAGCATTTGGGGGCTCTATTGTTCCAGTTTAAGGACATGGTGGTCCATTGAATGTATGGCTGTCGGGACCCGTCACCTCTCTGACGACGTTGAAGGATTACAACGACAGATATCAGAGGAGTTCAGAGATGTACCCTTGAACCAAAGTTGGTTGGGAGATCTATAGTCCAATTTGGGACTAAAGTCTGTTTGAAGGTTTTGGTTTAAGGATACGTTAGCCATATTTGAGGCTAAAATCAACTTAAACGTTTGTTAAGGATACGCTAGTCTGATTTGAGACTAAGATCAACTTAATAGGATCGTTTAGATCCGACAAAAGAGCATTTGGGCTCTATTGTTCCAGTTTAGGGACATAGTGGTCCACTGCCAGTTTAGGGACATGGTGGTCCATTGCCAGTTTAAGGACATGGTGGTCCAACATTCCTATTTTGGGAACGAATATTGGTTTAAGGACGCATTAGTCCATGAGTTTAAGGACCTCACAGTCCGTATTACCAGTTTAGGGACATGGTGGTCCATTGAATGTATGGCCGTCGGGACCCGTCACCTATCTGACGACGTTGAAGGATTACAAAGACAGATATCAGAGGAGTTCAGAGATGTACCCTTGAACCAATGAGTTGGTTGAAAGAGCAGATGTGCTCAGTTCAAGATGATTTGAGGACTTATGGCCAGTTTGGGCTAAGTCCAATTATGTTTGAAATATTGGCCCTTTGGACCATTAGACATTTGTCTGGGTTCAGCCCCTCATCATTCAGCAGTGCTAAACAGAGGTTTGGGGGTTCTGACAACATTTTGTCTTTGATTTCCTCAATTTTGAGATTCATTTGGAGGAGGGACTTTTGCCTCTGGAAAATTAGCCAATTCGGCTAAAAGTGGTGTCAAACACTAAAGAACAACAGTGTTAAACACTGGAAATAAGATTTTCAAATTAGTGTTAAACACTAAAAGATAATCAGTGTTAAACACTGGGAATAAAGCTCTCGAATTAGTGTTAAACACTAAAGAAAAAGGGGTCACGTGTGGACACGTGAGGGCGCCCGAAGGTAGGGCCAGATCTCCTTTCCTTCTTTCTGCAAGTAAGCGTTAAACACTTTTTATATCTTCTTTAGAGCATCACGTGCTGACACGTGAGGAGGATTAATGCGCTGATTATTAGAGCGTCAGCCAAGGGGTTACGTGGGAACACGTGAGAGCGCCCAAGACTTTTATTTCTTTTATTTTTTTCTATCTGTGTTCCGGGAGTCACGTGGAGCACGTGAGGCATTGCCTCTGAGCTTTTTCCTCCTTATTTCTGTGGATCTTTACAGGGGTCACGTGGGGACACGTGACCCTGGTTTTTTGCATGTTTGAAGATCCCTTTATTTTTTTAGAATTAAATTCTCCATAGGGTTAAACCCTAGTAATAAGTTTAGAGGAATTAAATTCCTATTTTCTTTTGAAGAATTATATTCTTAGATAGGGTTAAACCCTAATTTTCTTTCTGTAGGAATTAAATTCCCACATATGTAAAGAGTCAAGTTCTGGCATAGAGTGAAACCCTAATTTTATTTTAAGAGGAATTAAATTCCTGTGAGCTTGAGAGAATCAAATTCTCAATTAGGGTTAAATCCTAGTTCTGTCCATCTTGAAGGAATTAAATTCCTATAATTTTGGAGAATTGAATTCTCATATAGGGTTAAACCCTAATTTTATCTTGGAGGAATTAAATTCCTATAATTTTGTGAGAATTAAATTCTCAAAACTCAATTCCTCCTCTATGTTTTAGATCTGCATGGCAGGATCTCGACCCGATAAGAATTAAATTCTCAACCTATGGGGAGATGTGCGCTTTGCAGATCTTCAACCAGAGAAAGAACTAAGTTCTTTTTTTATAGAAGAGTTGAACTCTTAGATTGAGAATTAAATTCTCTTTTTATTGAAGTTTTGATCCCCTTTCTTTTCTTACCTAGGGTTTTTCTTTGCAGAGAATTAAATTCTCCTCTTTTCTCTCTGAATTTTCAAGATTCCAAAACTCTATATCTCCTCCCTTCTCTTGGCTCCTATTTATAGGAGAAGGAAAAGAATCAATCTGTTTAGTAAATCTTTCATTGAAAGATTTGATTTGTTTTCATCATTAATCCGGGCCTTTAGATTATTAGGTGAATTTTATTCACCGTTAGATTTTAAATCCAAAGATATTCCTTTTATTATTTTCGGTGAGATTTAGGGGAAATCTTTCCTTGTCTAAAATCTTTCCATAAATTGGTGATTTTTAGTCACCCTTGGATCTTTAATCCAACGGTCTCCATAATCCTTTTCCATTTGGAAAGATTTAGAACCTTTTAGAATTTAATTCTATTAAACTGTAGGGCTTTCGAAGCCAGTCACGTGCTGACACGTGACCCTTGGTCACGTGTGAGCACGTGACCCCCAATTGAGTCCTTTTCTCAGCGTTTATTTACGCTTCAGTTTTAACCATCACGTGTCAACACGTGACCATTGGTCACGTGTGAGCACGTGATACCTCATTGAGATATTTCCTTCAGACTTTTGTTATTTTATTTCTGTTTTAATTGTCACGTGTCAACATGTGACCATTGGTCACGTGTGAGCACGTGACCCCCAATTGGGTCCTTCTTCAGCCGTTGTTTTTATTTCTGTTTTAACTATCACATGTCAACACGTGGCCATTGGTCACGTGTGAGCATGTGATACCTCATTGAGATAATTCCTGAGTTTTAATCAGGGAACAGTGCATAGCATATTTGCTCATAACTTTTGATCCCGAATGAATTATGAAGCCCATAATATACCAAATCGAAGGGTTTTTCGAGATGCTTCCAATATCATTAGAATTTAACAGTTTCTCCTTCGGGAGTTTATCAAAATACAGGCCGGAAGATACTGGTTCGCATTTCCTTAAGCGTATCGCTGCCATTTGATACCTTGGACTCTTTTGCACAGAAATTTTTGGCGGGAACAAATACCCCCCACTACTTTGCCCACGTAAGTATGTACGTGGGAGAAGTAGTGTAGAGTTATGCACGACAATAGAATTGATGGCTTAGGAGACAAGTTTAGGGTTCTTGTAACCTAAGACTTTTTTCATCTTCATGAGCCGTAAGGGTCTCAAGAAGGTTTTTTTTTCTCCCTACAGATTGAGAGGATCCCGCAGGTGTATTTTCTCCTTAGGGGTCATGAGCACTCCTAAGCGCGCTTTCCCTCGAGAGTCATAAGGATGTCACAAGAGAATTTTCTCCCTTACAAGTCGAGATGACTCATAAGTGATTGTTTCCCTCCTTGTCGATGTTTGACTTCGGGGAGTATGGCCCGTAGATAGTCCATCTTGACCTCTTTGCAGGGCAGTGATGGCTTAGGAGACGGGGTTAGGATCTGCCACCTAAGACTTTTCAACTTTATGAGTCGTGAGGGTCTCATAAAGACTTTTCTCCCTACGAGTCGAGAGGATCCCGCGGGTGTATTTTCTCCGTAGGAGTCGTGAGGACTCCTAAGTATGTTTTCTCTTGAAAGTCGTAAGGATCTCACAAGAGAATTTTTCCCGCTTACAAGTCGGGAGGACTTGTAAGTGATTGATGAGTTGATCTACTCCCGAGTTAATGCATTGCTTCAACAGGGAGTCGAGGGTTGTCTTTGGGTTGTCTGTGCACCGCCGAGTTATGGAACTGGGAACTTTGCCGCGGCTCCGCTTTGCTGACGTTGTATATTCCTGCAGAGACACTGATTTCTCTGCGGGTCAGCGCGAATCGAGATATTCTCGTTAAGGACGCTGATTTCCTCTGAATCAAGGTATTTTCCAAGGACACCGATTTCCTCGGGGTTGAGACGAATCGAGGTATTCCTACAAAGACACTGATTTCCTTGCGGGTCGACGCGAATCGAGGCTTTGCCAAGGACACTGATTTCCTTGGGGTTGAAACGAATCGAGGTATTTCTACAAAGACACCGATTTCTCAGCGGGTTGACGCGAATCGAGATGCTCTCGTCAAGGGCGCTAATTTCCCTGAATCGAGGTATTTGCCAAGGACATTGATTTCCTCGGAGTTGAAACGAATCGAGGTATTTCTACAAAGACACTGATTTCTCTGCGGGTCGACGCGAATCAAGATGCTCTCGTCAAGGACGCTGATTTCCCTGAATCGAGGAGGTTGCCAAGGACACTGATTTCCTCGGAGTTGAAACGAATCGAGGTATTCCTGCAAAGAAACTGATTTCTCTGCGGGTCGACGCGAATCAAGATGCTCTCGTCAAGAATGTTGATTTCCCTGAATCGAGGTATTTGCTAAGGACACTGATTTCCTCGGAGTTGAAACGAATCGAGGTATTCCTGCAAAGACACTGATTTCTCTGCGGGTCGACGCGAATCAAGATGCTCTCGTCAAGGACGCTGATTTCCCTGAATCGAGGTATTTGCCAAGGACACTGATTTCCTCGGAGTTGAAACGAATCGAGGTATTCCTGCAAAGACACTGATTTCTCTGTGGGTCGACGCGAATCAAGATGCTCTCGTCAACGACGCTGATTTCCCTGAATCGAGGAGGTTGCCAAGGACACTAATTTCTTCGGAGTTGAAACGAATCGAGGTATTCCTGCAAAGACACTGATTCCTCTGCGGGTCGACGCGAATCAAGATGCTCTCGTCAAGGACGCCGATTTCCCTGAATCGAGGTATTTGCCAAGGACACTGATTTCCTCGGAGTTGAAACGAATCGAGGTATTCCTGCAAAGACACTGATTTCTCTGCGGGTCGACGCGAATCAAGATGCTCTCGTCAAGGACGCTGATTTCCCTGAATTGAGGTATTTGCCAAGGACACTGATTTCCTCGGAGTTGAAACGAATCGAGGTATTCCTGCAAAGACACTGATTTCTCTACGGGTCGACGCGAATCAAGATGCTCTCGTCAAGGACGCTGATTTCCCTGAATCGAGGAGGTTGCCAAGGACACTAATTTCTTCGGAGTTGAAACGAATCGAGGTATTCCTGCAAAGACACTGATTCCTCTGCGGGTCGATGCGAATCAAGATGCTCTCGTCAAGGATGCTGATTTCCCTGAATCGAGGTATTTGCCAAGGACACTGATTTCCTCGGAGTTGAAACGAATCGAGGTATTCCTGCAAAGACACTGATTTCTCTACGGGTCGACACGAATCAAGATACTCTCGTCAAGGACACTGATTTCCCTGAATCGAGGAGGTTGCCAAGGACACTGATTTCCTCGGAGTTGAAACGAATCGAGGTATTCCTGCAAAGATACCGATTCCTCTGCGGGTCGACGCGAATCAAGATGCTCTCGTCAAGGACGCTGATTTCCCTGAATCGAGGAGGTTGCCAAGGATACTGATTTCCTCGGAGTTGAAATGAATCGAGCAGTTCTCGCAAGAATATCCTAACGTCACAGTTAACCTCTGCTCTTTACGACAGAGGTCTGTTAGGGTCTGTGGTACTGGGGTTTTGTCCATCGTACCGTCGCGTCGGCTGATATATTCCTCAACAGGCAACCTTGCTGTTCGAGTAGCCTTGCGACTGTCGTGTCTCTGATCCCTTCTGGGGCTGGACAAGACGTCTTCAAGCAATCCTCCTAGGCAGTTTGACCGTCGGAAGAGCAAGCGTTAGGAATTTTGCCATGCCGCTTTTTACTTGAGGTTAGGCTCATTTTGGAGAGCCCCGATGAGTCATAACCACTCCATGCTGGTGTGGGATGATCTCCGATAGTCTTTCAGGTTTTATATGAGTTACCGTCAAGACCCTAAAGCTAGGAATTTGTCCTTTGCTTCATTTGCTTTGGCGTTGCGTCTGCTGTAACGAGATGAATGCTGAGGTGGAGCTGGGATTTTTCCGTCACTCCGCTTTGTTTCGACCATGGGGTCTTTTGTTGACGTCGCATCTGTATCTTGCTGAACTGCGAAGGAACGCCGTTGTTGACATTGCGTCTGCTGTATCGAGACGAATGCTGAGGTGGAGCTGGGATTTTGCCGTCACTCCGCTTTGTTTCGACCATGGGGTCTTTCGTTGATGTTGCATCTGCATCCTGCTGGACTGCGAAGGAGCGCCGTTGTTGACATCTCGTCTGTAGATGCGGCTATTGAGATTTGGAACTAGGGACTTTGCCATGGCTCTGTTTCGTTGTGACTCTGAGGTCAGTTATTGACGTCACGTATGCATTTGGTTGGAGTGAGGAGAAACGCCGTTGGTGATCTCTAAGTTGTCGATATTGACGTCGAGACCCTGAAGCTAGGGATCTTCCTTTGCTTCGTTTGTTGATATTGTGTCTGCAATATTGCGACAAATGTCGAGGTTGTCTCTAGGTTGTTTATGAACCGTCGATATTTGGCTTCGCTTTCTGGTGGAGCCTGTTGGGAAGGTATGGTTCCCTCTTTGTTTGTGCCCCTGGATTGTATACAGGGATCGATGTGATCTCACCTGTAGGGCAAAAAGTTTCATTCTTTCATCATTTTTTTTATTCTTTCCGCGATGCTCTATCATTTCAGCTTTTTATATTGTGAAAATCGCGATTGCCCAATCATTTTGGCTATTTTTCTTTTTACTCGCTACTTTTTATTGCGAGTTGCCCAATCATTTCTGCTGTTTTTTTTTTACTCGCTGCTTTTTATTGCGAGTTGCCCAATCATTTCGGCTGTTTTTGTATGCATACATTTTTACTTGCTGATTTCGTTGCAAGTTGCCCCATCATTTCGACTATTTCATATTCATTTTTGGCTCGCTGATTTTTTTATCGCGAGTGTGGAACATGGAATCTGATGCCAGTCTTAGCATCAGCATCGCTGCGACTGGAATATTGCCAGGAGCGAATCATCATTTGCCATGAAAGGACTTGGAATTTGATACCGATTTAGGCATCAGCATCACTACAACTGGGATACTTCCAGGAGCGAATCATCATTTGCCTCTGTCGATGTCAAACAAAGGTGGCTTAGCAAACAGGGTTAAGATCCCGTCGACTAAGGCTTTTGACTTCATGAGCCGTAAGGGTCTCATAAAGGTGTTTCTCCCTACGAGTCGTGAGGATCTCGCAGGTGCGTTTTCTCCTTAGGAATCGTGAGAATTCCCAAGTGTATATTCCCCTGTAAGTCGTAAGGATCTTATAAAAGGGTTTTCTCTTTATAAGTCGAGAGGACTTACAAGGGTTGTTCACCGTGCGAACATATCCCTAGTCACGGGTAGGACTTTGTTAGGGAAATGTTTATTCGCACCCGTGGATTGTATACAAGGGTCAGTATTGAGCCACTTGTGGGGCAATATCGAAGGTTGTAGGGGTTGCTTAAGAACAGGTTTAGGTCTAACTTAAGACTTTCAAATCTTATGAGCCGTGAGGGTCTCATAAGAGAGTTCTCCTTACGAGTCGTGAGGATCTCGCAAGTGTAATTCCTCCTTAGGAATCGTGAGGACCACTAAGTGTGTTGCTCCCTTGTGAGTCGTAAGGATCTCACGCGGGTGGTTTCTCCTTAAAAGGTCGAGAGGACCCTGTAAGTGTCTTTTAACGAGGCTGCGCCCTTTCGGGTTTTCACAAACACTCGCCGGTAGCTCTGCTGTTTTTACTCATGGAGCCCTTTTTGGGTTTTCATCCGTGCCCATTTTGCTTATGGACATACCATCTTCTTCTTCTTTTTTATTCTTTTTATTCTTTTTTTTTAACGAGGTTGCGCCCTTTCAGGTTTTCACAAGACTCGCCGGTAGTCCTGCTGTTTTTACTCACGGAGCCCTTTTGGGTTTTCATCCGTGCCCATTTTGCTTATGGACATACCGTTTTTTTTTACATGTCAGCCTGAGGATGCCGCGGGCTGGTAGTAGTTTAACGACGTTTCGGTCAACAGCTAGTTTTAGGACGTAGTGGTCCGTTGGGCTCTCTCTATGAATGAGCATGATGCCCCCAGCATGTCCATCTTTTTCGGAGCATGTGGTTGTGGCGGGTTCATCTTCCAGTTTTCGGACAGCGCGAACTTGCCCTGTTGGTATTGGTCTTCAACCCAGTTTTTGAAGACGTAGCAGTTTTCAATCGGATGGCCCAATACTCGGTGGTAAGGGCAGTAATTAGGATTTCTGACGTCGTTCGGTCGCGTTGGGTGTCTCGACTCCGGTAAAGTGATAAGCCCATTGCGCACTGCCAGTTCAAACATTTTTCTTGTTTTTATCCCGGGGAAACGAGTAAGGACGTCTCAACTTCTCATCGAGGGATTGCCGCTTGTTGCTTTGGCGAACAACCGGCCTCGGGTCACTCGGTTGTTGTTGAGCGTTGGCGACGAAGGTTGCTTTCCCTTTGCCCTTTTCATTCCAAGGCTCCATCTTTAAAGAGGAATGCCTATGGCCCATCTGGTCCATTTGGGCCAGCTTGTCAATCAGGGCCTGAAAAGTGGTCGGCTTGAAGAACATCATGAATTGGGATATGGTCGCTTGCGGATCAAGAGTGCCCACGAACATGCCCACCGCAGGAGCTTCCTCGATGCGCTGCTCACATTTTGACCACAAGTTCCGCCATCAGATTGCGTATTGAACCCATGTTTCGCCTGGCCTTACTCTTGCATTGATCAACGCTGTGATCGGGGTACGTTTGCTGGCGCTCGCGAATCGCTGAATGAACAACAACTCCATTTCAACGAAGGTTTTGACGGAGTCGTTCGGAAGCTCGGAGTACCACTCGAACGCCGTTTCCGATAAACTGCCGACGAACCGGCGAAGCAGGAGCTTATCATCGCCGCCGGTGTTGCTACATAAGGCTCTGAATTGAGCGACATGCTGATGTGGATTCCCTGTCCCCTTGTACACGTGGAATCTAGGGATCGTATATCCCGGCGGGTAACTTATTTGGTCGTACCAGCCCGGGTAGGGACGTCCGGTTCTAACAATTTGCCCAGCTGTTTCACTCGCCTGATGAGCTCGTATTTGCTGAGCTATATAGTCATCCAGTGCGGCCTTGGAAATGGTTTCCTCCTTGGCTGCTGAAAAAGCCAGCAGAGGATTCGACGTCTCCGCTCGGTCATATTCAATAATGATCGGAGGGTCTTCAGCTGGAGGATCCGGCTGTAACATCATTCCGACCATGTCTTGGAAGAGAAGCGCCATTCGTTTTATGTTGGCAGCTTGTTCTGCTGCTTCTCTGTCCTTCTTTTCAAGGACTCTGCAGAGGAAGTCAGCATCGGTCTCGTGTCCCCGACGTTGTTCCGATGACGCCTCCGGGCTTTCTTTTGGCCCGGTGAGTGAGGCCATCGCAGTCAGCATCTCTTGGAGCTTCTGCTGCTGTTGTTCCTGAGCTCTTGTGATGGATCGGGTGAGTGGTCGGTGCCCCGTAGAAGCGCGGCTATCCTCTTTCCCAGATGCCATGTAGATAGTATGCACCACCATGCCCCCAGACTTGGGGCGTTTAAATTCAGTGTCTTTGTGATTTGCCAAAGACGCAGGGATCTTCTCCGACCTCCTTCTTTTGTGAGCGGTTGAAGTTGAGGGGGCCGTTGTAGTGGGCACCCAAATAGCTGTTGCTTTTTCTGTCTTGACAGAGTAGTCCTTCTCCTGCCGAACCTTCATCTTTTTCTGTCGGCGGAGATAGTCTTGATCCATTACGGAGTCTTGGGCTTGACGCCAGACCTTGTAAATTCTAGAGGACAGCCGTTGAGGGGGCTGCTCCAGCTTCACCTTTAGGGCATTATCTACAGGTGTAGGAGATCTTTTCAATATGGCAGTTGGCGAGTTTTTGCGCACCCTTCTTAGCGGTTCAAAGCTATTCTCGGTCGGAACAGCAGCATTGATTTCCACCATCGGAGCTGGCGGAGTTAGCCCAGTGGGGGAGTTGCCCCGGGCCTTCCTTACCCGGCGCCAGTGATGACGGCGAGCATGTCGTGCGATTGGAGTTGGTTTAGCCGTAGGGGCGACCTCCTCATGCCCCCTGTGTTGGTCAGAATTCGCTGGTATCAGCCTTTTAAAGACCGACGTCCGTTGAATGGGGACGGCCAACCTATCAACAGAAGACTTCCGAGTAGGGGAAGCAACCTTGGTGATTTCTCCTGGAACAGGAGCAGAAATAGTCAGTCTTGTGAAGACCGACCCTTTGGCAGGAGAAACCGCCTTGACGATTTTGGAAGTAGGGATGGCTATCCGCTTCGGGATAACGCCTTCTGGTATTGCAGGCTTCTTCATGGGCCCGTTGGAGCTCTGGCCCAGTCTGTTAAATACTGAGGCAGTAGAGTTGGGCGACCCATTGAGAGGGGCCGCAGTAGTAGCAAGTCAATCGAATACCGACTTCTTGGGAGCTTCTTGTGACGGTACAGGGGCGTTGAAGCTCATCGGTGGGAACATGGTCCCAAAGAACAGCCCAGTGGTGGCCTGAGTTACCAGTTCCACTGGCATCTTGAAGAGGGAGGCCGCTTGGGTCCCGTAAGTCACTCCTCCAGCAAGGACGGAATGAGGGTTGCAGTTGCAGGTAGTGCAGTTTGAAGCCATTGATCTTCTATTTTCTGCACGGAGCAAGACACCAAATATAAGTACCTCAAATCCACAGGCAACCACAGCAAACCGAGATTTGTTCGCGAACACGACACACGAAGTGTGGAGTGGAAAGAAGAAGAGGTCCCACCGGGCGTGCCAGAATCTGTTCCCCTCCGAATGACGACGCGACAGGGACGTCTTGCCTGAGATTCGGGGCAGATGCTAATTGGTGCTATCCTTCCATCTCTTCGAAGATGCCAAGTTGATTTATGGCACCATGTATCGAAGGTTTAAACGGATGCGTCCGATGTAGCAGACTTCGTCAGATTCCCCCTTACTTGAGGGGTTTTTGATTGTGGGGACGCTCTTCCCTGCAGGCGCAAACCCCTGCAGTTAATTACGCTACCACACATCGGTAACAACTTTCTCCTTCTCCGGATGATCACTTCGTGTCGTGGGTGTTTTTTTTGTGTTTGGTTTCCCGTGGATTGTATACGGAGACTAAGTTATGTTGTCGCCCGTAGGGCGTGGACTAGTCCAAATCCGTATTTTCTTAGATTTGGGTTTGGGGTTTTGGTTTAAGGATACGTTAGCCATATTTGAGGCTAAGATCAACTTAAACGTTTGTTAAGGATACGCTGGTCTGATTTGAGACTAAAATCAACTTAACAGGATCGTTTAGATCCGACAAAAGAGCATTTGGGCTCTATTGTTCCAGTTTAGGGACACAGCGGTCCACTGCCAGTTTAGGGACATGGTGGTCCATTGCCAGTTTAAGGACATGGTGGTCCAACATTCCCATTTTGGGGACGAATATTGGTTTAAGGACGCATTAGTCCATGAGTTTAAGGACCCCA
This sequence comes from Agapanthus africanus, assembly GCA_030015575.1. NCBI lineage: Eukaryota > Viridiplantae > Streptophyta > Magnoliopsida > Asparagales > Amaryllidaceae > Agapanthus > Agapanthus africanus. The sequence goes on along the minus strand of JASDDO010000026.1, from coordinate 170,378,219 downwards.
CAATCCGTATTACCAGTTTAGGGATATGGTGATCCATTGAATGTATGGCCGTCGGGACCCGTCACCTCTCTGACAAAGTTGAAGGATTACAACGACAGATATCAGAGGAGTTTAGAGATGTACCCTTGAACCAATGAGTTGGTTGAAAGAGCAGATGTGCTCAGTTCAAGATGATTTGAGGACTTATGACCAGTTTGGGCTAAGTCCAATTATGTTTGAAATATTGGCCCTTTGGGCCATTAGACATTTGTCTGTGTTCAGCCCCTCATCATTTAGCAGTGCTAAACAGAGGTTTGGAGGTTCTGACAACATTTTGTCTTTGATTTCCTCAATTTTGAGATTCATTTGGAGGAGGGACTTTTGCCTCTGGAAAATTAGCCAATTCGGCTAAAAGTGGTGTCAAACACTAAAGAACAACAGTGTTAAACACTGGAAATAAGATTTTCAAATTAGTGTTAAACACTAAAAGATAATCAGTGTTAAACACTGGGAATAAAGCTCTCGAATTAGTGTTAAAAACTAAAGAAAAAGGGGTCACGTGTGGACACGTGAGGGCGCCCGAAGGTAGGGCCAGATCTCCTTTCCTTCTTTCTGCAAGTAAGCGTTAAACACTTTTTATATCTTCTTTGGAGCATCACGTGCTGACACGTGAGGAGGATTAATGCGCTGATTATTAGAGCATCAGCCAAGGGTCACGTGGGAACACGTGAGAGCGCCCAAGACTTTTATTTCTTTTATTTTTTTCTATCTGTGTTCCGGGAGTCACGTGGAGCACGTGAGGCATTGCTTCTGAGCTTTTTCCTCCTTATTTCTATGGATCTTTACAGGGGTCACGTGGGGACACGTGACCCTGGTTTTTTGCATGTTTGAAGATCCCTTTATCTTTTGAGAATTAAATTCTCCATAGGGTTAAACACTAGTAATAATTTTAGAAGAATTAAATTCCTATTTTCTTTGGAAGAATTATATTCTTAGATAGGGTTAAACCCTAATTTTCTTTCTGTAGGAATTAAATTCCTACATATGTAAAGAGTCAAGTTCTGGCATAGGGTGAAACCCTAATTTCATTTTAAGAGGAATTAAATTCCTGTGAGCTTGAGAGAATCAAATTCTTAATTAGGGTTAAACCCTAGTTCTGTCCATCATGAAGGAATTAAATTCCTATAATTTTGGAGAATTGAATTCTCATATAGGGTTAAACCCTAATTTTATCTTGGAGGAATTAAATTCCTATAATTTTGTGAGAATTAAATTATCAAAACTCAATTCCTCCTCTATATTTTAGATTTGCATGGCAGGATCTCGACCCGATGAGAATTAAATTCTCAACCTATGGGGAGATGTGCACTTTGCAGATCTTCAACCAGAGAAAGAACTAAGTTCTTTTTTTTATAGAATAGTTAAACTCTTAGATTGAGAATTAAATTCTATTTTTATTGAAGTTTTGATCCCCTTTCTTTTCTTACCTAGGGTTTTTCTTTGCAGAGAATTAAATTCTCCTCTCTTTTCTCTCTGAATTTTCAAGATTCCAAAACTCTATATCTCCTCCCTTCTCTTGGCTCCTATTTATAGGAGAAGGAAAAGAATCAATCTGTTTAGTAAATCTTTCATTGAAAGATTTGATTTGTTTTCATCATTAATCCGGGCCTTTAGATTATTAGGTGAATTTTATTCACCGTTGGATTTTAAATCCAAATATATTCCTTTTGTTATTTTCGGTGAGATTTAGGGGAAATCTTTCCTTGTCTACAATCTTTCCATAAATTGGTGATTTTTAATCACCCTTGGATTTTTAATCCAACGGTCCCCATAATCCTTTTCCATTTGGAAAGATTTAGAAGCTTTTAGAATTTAATTCTATTAAACTGTAGGGCTTTCGAAGCCAGTCACGTGCTGATACGTGACCTTTGGTAAGGTGTGAGCACGTGACCCCGAATTGAGTCCTTTTCTCAGCATTTATTTACGCTTCGGTTTTAACCATCACGTGTCGACACGTGACCATTGGTCACGTGTGAGCACGTGATACCTCATTGAGGTATTTCCTTCAGACTTTTGTTATTTTATTTCTGTTTTAATTGTCACGTGTCAACATGTGACCATTGGTCACGTGTGAGCACGTGACCCCTAATTGGGTCCTTCTTCGGCCGTTGTTTTTATTTCTGTTTTAACTATCACGTGTCAACACGTGACCATTGGTCACGTGTGAGCATGTGATATCTTATTGAGCTAATTCCTGATTTTTAATCATGGAATAGTGCATAGCATATTTGCTCATAACTTTTGATCCCGAATGAATTATGAAGCCCATAATATACCAAATCGAAGGGTTTTTCGAGATGCTTCCAATATCATTAGAATTTAATAGTTCCTCCTTCGGGAGTTTATCAAAATACAGGCCGGAAGATACTGGTTCGCATTTCCTTAAGCGTATCGCTGCCATTTGATACCTTGGACTCTTTTGCGCAGAAATTTTTGGCGGGAACACCGGGTAGCCGTTACGTTCAGCTAGTACCGCTGACGGCTTGTGGGTGACTGATATGATCATCACCTACTGTCGGCGTATTGACGAGTCTTTAGAGTCCTACACAGAAGTTTTCTGGCTTAGGCGAAATGAAGTAGGAGCACATATGTGATATGTGCGGGGCCGAGATTAATACGTGTATATGATACCGTATTCTATTCTCACGATATATGATATCGATCAGTTATATGTGATATAGCCGGGTTATCGAATCAAGTGTTGATTCGATAAGTTGATACATATGATATTAGTCGGTTATATGCGATATAACCGGATTATTAAATCAAGTGTTGATTTAATAATTTAATGTATAATTATATATTTGATATTTTAATTTTACATTAACTAATATCATCTCACTTAAGCATTTCTTTCTTCTCACTTGTGTACACTTAATATATATGTGATATATATTATTGTGTCATGCTTGATGCTACATGCAACATGGGTGTATAAGACTCACGTCATGCTTAACATAATGAAAGATTTTATTTATTTAAAGTAAATCAAAATTAGTTGGAAATTAGTCACATGGTTAAGCTTAGTGGAAGCTTGTAGAATCATTGACTTAGTCCACTAATTTTGTTTTACTTAAGATATTTATTAACCCAACCATTATGATTGGACATGGTTTAGTCTCTACAAGAGTTAGTATATGATATTAACTCACCCATTGTTGCCATTCAACACTTGCCTTTTTTTCCATGGTTGCTTTTCTTCATCTCTTTCCTCAAGCTCTCTAGCTTTTTCGTAGGTGGAGAAAATTAGTGAGAAAAATTATTCTAAAGTGAGCAAATTTCCTACTTCATCAACCTACACTAGATTAGCCATACAATTAGTGAGGAGGTAGCTTGAGTTGGTGTCTCCTCGACGTAGATCATCTTCGGCCTCGAAGACTTCAAGTAAGTTTGTTCGTTTCATCTTGTGGAGCCTTTCTAGATTCCGGGAGTTCACTACTTGGAGCGAAGGGACCACTACACGGAGCTATTGAAGTGAAGGACCGGTCTACAAAGGTTGTATTCCTTGTTCACTTCGATGTAAAGATGTTTACATGCTAGTTTCGTCTAATTCTCTAGTTAAGATTCTAGGTTAGTGTTCTTTAGCGCGCCATTTTTTAAAAAACGGCATGGTTGATGCCTCCCGAAACCCAGTGGCGGTGCTGCGGAATCCTACAGTGGTATCGGAGCCATGCTAGAGAATTAGACGATGTTTGTAGAATTACGAAACCGAAACAACTCCGAAACCTCGAAACGAAACCCATAGTTTCTGTCGAATTTTAAAGAGTGTCTAAATTTTTTTTAAGCAACTGCAGAATGTTACATGAGATGTAACATGAAAACTAAACAGAAACGAACCCTTTTCGCCTGATTTGACCTGTCGAAAATAGCAATAAAACCGGCCTGGCCAATTTGGGCTTTGAATTTGGGGTTCGTTTTGGTTTGGTGCTTCAAGATTTGGGTTTTGGTGTTTTAGGTGTTGCTTGTTTTTACTGAGATTGCATGTGATATTATCTTTGTATAAAGGCAATTCAGAGTGCTTCATAGTCATAATTCTAACATCGTTTCGGGTTATCTTGACGACGTTAAAAGTTCGAACGAATATCAAATACCCATTTTCTCCCTCGCTGGAAATTACCCAAGAGTTGGATTTTTCCAAGTTTAAAATCTTCAGAAAATCATGCAGGTGATTCTATGAACCCTCTAGAAGAATGAAACCCTAACTCGATTCTATGACCGCCGGAACCGCCACCAAACCCTAGGGTTTGCGGTAATTCCGCGGCGCCATAGGTGAGGCAAGGGTTGGCCCTTCTACGGTTGGTCCATAGGTACTATGACATGTTCTGGGTATTTTTTAAACTGCGCTCAAGTGTTGAGCTCTTTGGGAAATTTTGGGAACTCGTTGATTCGATCGAAAAGTTTAACATCGTCGAACTATCTGTGATTGTGATACAATACTTGGAATCCACAATATTTAGTTTCGTGAAAACTAATTTGAATTTTATAAATCTAGCAATTCGGTCTCATTTGATCGGTTGCCACGGGATTTTGATGTGGATCAAAATTCTGTCGCAATTACTTAGTGTACGCGGATACTCATCGGGTAATGTTACTAGATAGCCATGCCCCATAGCCCCGACCAAGTGACTGTAGGAGAACCCCGTTGCCAAAAGCATCCGTTCGGGTGCTCGCGGCCGCGCTGTTCCGCCTAAGTGCACTTCGTCGACAGCATCGGGGGTGTGGCCGCCTACTAAAGTTTCCGATGAGCATTTAATCAGGTTGTCGGGAATCTTGTTGAATTACCCGACTGGTTATTGAAAAGTGTTTTCAATATCGAGACTAAAATGAGGGGTTTATAATTGTTAGGCATGCGATGTCTAAGGAATTCATTTTGTTAGGCATGAAATCCAAAGTATGTGATACATTGGGTTTATGATGTCTAAGGTGGTTGCGGATTCCAATAGTTGTAGTTTTCACTTTCTTTTTTGCGACCGTAAGTGTAATATGTGGTGTATCGCCGGTTTCGTTGCTATATGTCAACGAAAATTGGATACGCATATTTACTTACGTTGATGACATGTGATGTTATGTGTTGCTATGATATGTTATATTGGATCGTCGTGTTTGAATAGCCGGGGTTTTTTGGGTGAGATGAGAGTTTTTCTTTTTCATTCATGTAAAAACTTGTATGTAATATTCTTTTATTGGGGCACTTCCGGGTTGAGGATGATGTCACCATTGATGTATATTATTTACTTTTCCGCATTAGAATAGACCCAAGGTGGGGAGCACAAGTAAGTAGGTTCTAGAGTCCAGTGGGAGACCATCTCGAGGAGTCGAGACCGGGTCTCCTAACTCTAGAATTGGTAGGGTTGCTTGCCGCTCTTATAGGAGTCTAGGGATGTGGGTTTGGCTATTCATCACGACCGTGGAATCCGCGTTTTTTACCGGCTTAATTAAAACACGGAATTCTTAGTATATCCAATATTTCATATGTGTTCTTCTGCTGCTGATATTCTGTGATGTGATCACTTTATATGATGAGACAAATGTTGTTATTATATATATGATATAATAAACGTTGCTTATGTTTTACATCCGCGCTAGTCCCGCCCCGCTATGCCGTTAGTTAAGTAACCTAACAGTGTGGCGAATGCGGATGGCATAAGCGTAGTTGTGCTTTCGTTTCTTTATCTGTGATGCTTAGGAAGCATAAATGATAGGACTTCATTAATGAGATTAATAAAATAAAATAAACCTAAAGATGTTGTAGAATCTTGTTTTAAAAACTGGTAGCTCTAGTTCTTGCTTTGCATAGCGGTATTCCTTGTAGAATATCCAGCACCTTATTCGATAAGGAAAGAGCCGAGATCCCTTCACCGGGTGTGACCTCTTTAGCGAAACTGGCAGATGCTACAACCCACTCGGTTTTGTTTGACTGATTTTTTAGTTCATGCTTTGCATAGTGATATTCATGGATATCCAGCACCTCATTCGATGAGGAAAGAGCCGAGATCACTTCACCGGGAGTGACCTCTTTAGCAAAACTAGTAAAATCCTCAAAAACACTCCTTTTCAAAATCGCTCGATTCTACAATGATATCAAGTTCATTACGCAAAGGGTTTTCTTAAAAACCAGTCATAGCCCTCCATCATTTCAGATAAGTACTACTTAGTATTCGTGCTACGTTTGTTGGCCTGCGTTAACGCGTAGTGTGCGGTAGCTATTTAGTGCTTATCTGCTGTATATGATGCGATTGGATTAGGGTAGTGTTTCTCCAAATCAGAGCAAAGCTTTGTTTTGAAATTCAAAATTCAAAAATTTGAAGCAACGCTTCAGATCCAGCGCTAGGCGCGCTGCGCGCCACGTGTCAAACACGGATGCACTAGCGCAGGCTGCGCTGCGCGCCACGTGTCAAACACGGGTGCGCTAGCGCAGGCTGCGCTGCACGCCACGTGTCAAACACGGGTACGCTAGCGCAAGGTGCGCTAGCGCTGGAATTAAAAATTCCCCATCGTTAGATCAAAAGATCTAATAATGATAAATCATTAATTAATCAGAATTAAAATTCTGTTATGGAAAGATCTTTCCAATCTTGTTAAAAACAAGAAGATTACCTTCTCTAAAACAGAAGCCCTAGGATCAAAGATCTAACGGTGGGGAAATATCCCCAAATCAATCAGAGAAAGATCTCTTTAACTGATTTAACAAATCAATTTTCCCTATATAAAGGCCCCAAGACTTCAAGTCTGATATAGAGAGACCCCCTTACAAACTTTGAGAAAACTCAAAAGAAAGAGAGCAAGCTCTTGAAAGAAGATCATTCTTCAAGGTAAAAAGAATGATTCTTGAACAAAGAGATGAAATCATCTCATTAAAACAGAAGAATTATCTTCTTAAAAGATCATAGATCTATAAAGACCCAGTTCTTTCATAAAAGAGATCAAAAGACCTCATCACATAATAAAGAAGAAGTATTTACTTCATTCACAGATCATTGATCTACAAAGGCAAAGCCCTTTCAAAAATAAGAACTGTTGTTCTTGAATCTTGAGGCAAAGCCTCTTTTAAAAAGAACATAAATTTGTTCATAGATCATAAATTTGATCAAATGTGCTTTGCAATATTGAAAAGTGCCTTGCACTCATGAACTGCGCTTTTGCGCTCCGTGGACCGGCGCTCAGCGCCAAAACGTGCCACGTGTCAACCACAGATGCAACTTGCGCTTCTGAAACAGCGCACTGTGCTCAAGGGCTGGCGCTCAGCGCCAAGCGCGCCACGTGTCACTCACTGGTGCGCTACTAAACTAGCGCAACGCGCTCACAAATTGAAAGCGCAATGGCTTATAAACTGGGACATAGCGCTAAGCGCGACACGTGTCCTTTTCGTGTGCGCTACTTGGCAGACGCGCAATGTGCTCTTTAATTGGCGCAAAGCGCCTGGCGCGCCACGTGGCGCGCTGTCAGAACACGCATTGTTCTGATGAATGCTATGCATTCAATACAAGACAAAATTTTCAGGATCTAATGCTCAGCATTATTAAAAGGGCGAAGCCCAAGTAAAAGCTCAACAGCCCAGAACAATAAAATATTAAACATTTTAATCTTATTGGACTTAACCCAATTCTGACCATAAGTCTTCAACTTATATTTAATTGAGCCCATCTGCTCACGAATATTCAACAGATCTTAGTCCCAAACTGGGCTACAGATCTTCCAATCAATTCACACCGGTTCGAGGGTACATCTCTTTACTCCTCTGATATCTGTCGTTGTAATCCTTCAACGTCTTCAGAGAGGTGACGGGTCCCGACAACCACACATTTCTACGGACTGTGGGGTCCTTAAACTCATGGACCGAGATGTCCTTAAACTAACATTGGACCGAGATGTCCTTAAACTAACATTGGACCACTATGTCCTTAAACTGGTAATGGACCGCAATGTCCCTAAACTAAACAATTGAGCTTAAATGATCTTTTGTTGGATCAAACGATCATGTTAAGTTGATCTTAGTCTAAAAATTAGACTAACGTATCCTTAACATACGTTTAAGTTGATCTTAGTCCCAAATGAGACTAACGTATTCTTAAACCCAACCCCCAAAACCCAAATCTAAGAAGATACGGATTTGGACTAATCCACGTCCAATGGGCGACAACATAAATTAGTCTCCGTATACAATCCACGGAAAACCATAAACAAAACAAACACCCACGACATGAAGTGACCATCTGGAGAAGGAGAAAGTTGTTACCGCAATGCGGTAGCGTAATTAACTGCAGGGGCTTGCGCCTGCAGGGAAGAGCGTCCCCACAATCAAAAACCTCTCGAACGATGGGGAATCTGACGAAGTCTGCTACATCGGCCGCATCCGTTCAAACCTTCGATACACGGTGCCATAAATCAACTTGGCATCTTCGGAGAGGTGGACGGAAAGAACCAATTAGCATCTGCCCTCGGAATTTAGGCCCTGACGTCACAACGTCCCGGTCGCGTCTTCCGGAGGGGAACAGATTCTGGCACTCCCGGTGGGACCTTTTCCTCTTTCCACTCCACACTTCGTGTGTCGTGATCGCGAACGAATCGCGGTTTGATATGGTTTCCCTTGGGTTCGAGGTACTAATATTTGGTTTCTTGCTTGGCGCAGAAAACGAAACATCAATGGCGTCTACTTGCGCGAAGTGTTCTAACTGCAATTGCAACTCATGCTCCGCCTCATCTGGAGGCATAGCTTACGGGCCCCAAGCGGCCTCCCTGTTCAGAATGCGGGTGGACCAGGTGACTCTGGCCACCACTGGATTGTTTTTTGGGACCATACTCCCACCTATGAGCTTCAGCGCCCCTGTGCCATCGCAAGAAACCCCAAAGAAGTCGTTCTTCGATCGACTTACCACTACAGCGGCCCCCTTCAACGGGTCGTCCAACTCCAGCGCCTCAATCTTCGCCAGATTGGGCCAAAGTTCATATGGGCCCGTGATGAAGCCTGCAATTCCAAAGCAGGTTATTCCGAAGAGGATAGCCATCCCTGCTCCCACTCCGGATCCCGTTCCTGCTCAAAAGTCTATCTTTGACAGGTTAGACACTGCTGCTCGACGGACCTCGGTCTTCAAGAGGCTGGTACCAGCAACGCCTCACCAGAACAGGGGGCATGACAAAGCCATCCCCATCACCGAACCAACACCATCGGCTCGACACGCTCGACGTCGCCACTGGCGCCGAGTAAGGAAGGCTGGGGGCAACTCCCCCTCTGGGCTAACTCCACCAGCCCCAACGGTGGAAGTCAATGTTGCTGTTCCAACTGGGAACAACTTTGAATTGCTGAACAAGGTACGCAGGAACTCTCCTACTGCCATACTGAAAAGATCTCCTCCACCGGTGGAGAATGTTACAGAAACAAAGCCGGAGCAGCCCCCTCAGCGGCTGTCCTCCAAAATTTACAAAGTCTGGCGACGGGTTCAGGACTCGGTAATTGATCAAGATTACTCTCGCCAGCAGAAAAAGGTGAAGATTCAGCAGGAAGAGAACCATCCTGTCAAGTCGCAAAGGACGACAACTACCTGGGTGCCCGCTGCAACAGCCCCCTCAACGTCAATTGCTCAAAAGAGAAGGAGGCCAGAGAAAGCCCTTGTGAACGTGGCAAACCATAAAAGCGCTGAATCTAAACGCCCCAAGTCCGGGGGCATGATGGTGCATACTGTTTATATGGCTTCCGGTAAAGAAGAAAGCCATGCCTCTACAGGCCATCGACCGCTTACCCGGTCAATAACGAAGGCTCAGGAACAACAGCAGCAGAAGCTTCAGGAGATGCTGACTGCAATGGCCGCACTTACTGGGCCAAAAGAAAATCCAGAGACCTCGGAGCAGCGTCGGGAACAAGAGACTGACACCGAGTTCCTCCGAAGAATGCTCAAGAGAAAGGAAAAAGAGGATGCGGAACAGGCAGTCAATATAAAACGAATGGCTCTCTTGTTCCAAGACATGGCTGGGATGATGTTACAGCCAGATCCTCCAGCTGAAGACCCTCCGATCATCATTGAAGATGACAGAGGGGAGACATCGAACCTCCTCCGACTCTTTCAGCAGCCAAGGAGGAAACCATCTCCAAGGCCGTCCTGGATGACTACATTGCTCAGCAAATACGGGCTCACTAGGCGAATGAAGCGGCCGGCCAAGTTGTTAAAACTGGGCGACCATATCCAGGCTGGTATGACCAAATAAAGTACCCGCCAGGATAAACGATCCCCAAATTCCATGTGTATAAGGGGACGGGTAATCCACATCAGCATGTCGCTCAGTTCAGGGCTCTTTGCGGCAATACTGGAGGTGATGACAAACTTCTACTTCGCCAGTTCGTCAGTAGCTTAGCAGAGACAGCTTTTGAATGGTACTCGGAGCTTCCCGCCGACTCCGTCAAAATATTTACGGAAATGGAGTTGCTATTCACTCAGCGGTTTGCAAGCGCCAGCAAACGCACCTCGATCACGGCATTGATCAACGCCAGAGTAAAGCCGGGAGAGACATGGGTGCAGTATGCAACCCGGTGGTGGAACCTATGGTCGAGATGCGAACAACGCATAGAAGAAGCTCCTGCCGTAGGCATGTTCATGTGGACCTTTGACCCTCAGTCAACTATCTCCTAATTCATGATGTTCTTCAAGCCGACCACCTTCCAGGACTTGATCGACAAGCTGGACCAGATGGGCCATAGGCCTTTATCTTCAAAAGCGGGTTTTCGGAATGAAAAAGGTAACGGGAAAACGATCTTTGTCGCCAACGCTCAGCCACAGCCGAGTAACCCAAGACCGTTTGTTCGTCAAAACAACAAGCCGCGGTCCCTCGATGAGAAGTTGAAACGTCCTTACTCATTTCCCATGGATAAAACAAGGAGACTATTCGAACTGGCAGTGCGCAACGGACTCATCACTCTGCCAGATCCAAAACATCCGTCGCAACCGTGTGACGTTAACAATCCTAACTATTGTCCCTACCACAGAGTAATGGGTCACCCACTCGAAAATTGCTACGTCTTCAAAGGCTGGGTTGAGGATGAATACCAAAAGGGCAAATTCACGTTATCTGACAACTGAAAGGTGAACCCGCCACAACCACATGCTCAGAAAAGGATGGACACGCCGGAGGCATTATGCTCTTTATAGGGGAAGCTCCATGAGAAATTGTTCTTTCGGCAAAAACTAAAAGAGTGTTAAAAGATCTTCAAGCATGTCCGACCTATGAACACAACGGACCGAAATGTCCTTAAACTAACAACAGACCGAAATGTCCATAAACTAACAACGGACCTAAACGTCCTTAAACTAACAATGGACCCCTATGTCCTAAAACTGGTGTTGACCGAGACGTCGATAAACTACTACGGACCGCAGCATCCCAAGGCTGACACAAAAAAAATAATATGAAAAAAATAAATATAAAAAACAGGAAAAAAGAAAAACGGTATGTTCATAAGCAAAATGGGCACGGATGAAAACCCGAAAGGGCTCCGTGAGTAAAAACAGCAGGGCTACCGGCGAGTTTTGTGAAAACCCGAAAGGGCACAATCTCATTAAAAGACACTTGCAAGGTCCTCTCGACTTTCTAAGAAGAAACCACCTGCGTGAGATCCTTACGACTCACAAGGGAGCAACACACTTAGGGATCCCCACGATTCCTAAGGAGAAATTACACTTGCGAGATCCTCACGACTCGTAAGGAAAACCCTCTTATGAGACCCTCACGGCTCATAAGATTCAAAAGTCTTAAGCTACAGGGATCTGAACCTGTTCTTAAGCGGACACCACTACCTCTAATATGCCCTACAAGCGGCTCAATGCTGACCCTTGTATACAATCCACGGGCGCGAATAAACATTTCCCTAACGAAGTCCCATCCGTGACTAGGGATATGTTCGTACAGTGAACAACCATTGTAAGTCCTATCGACTTATAAGGAGAAAATACTCTTGTAAGATTCTTACGACTTATAAGGGACCATACACTTAGGAATCCTCATGACTCCTAAGTAGAAAAGACACCTATGAGATCCTCACGACTCGTAGGGAGAAAAGCCTTCATTAGACCCTTACGGCTCATGAAGTCAAAGGCCTTAGTTGACAGGATCCTAACCCTGCTCGCTAAGCCACCTTTGTTTGACATTGACAGAGGCAAATGATGATTCGCTCCTGGCAATATCCCAGTTGTAGTGGTGCTGACGCCAAAATCGGTGTCTTATTCCAAGCTTGCAGCAAAGAAGCTAGCGAGCCACACATGCATACGAAATAGCCGAAATGATGGGACAACTTGCAAATAAAGACCAGCAAGTAAAAAATATATGTATGCAAAATAGCCGAAATGATTGGGCAACTCACAATAAAAAGCAGCGAGTGAAAATAAAATAAATAGCCAAAATGATTGGGCACCGCGAAAAATAGCCGAAATGATTGGGCAATCACGACCTTCGCGATATAAAAGCTGAAATGATAGAGCATCGCGGAAAGAAATAAAATAGAATGAAACTTTTGCCCTACAGGTGAAATCACATCGATCCCTGTATACAATCCAGGGGCACAAACAAAGAGGGGAGCCATACCTTCCCGCCGGGCTTCATCGAAACGAAGCCAAATCTCGACGGTTCACAGACAACCTAGAGACCATTTCGATATTCGTCTCGTTACAGCAGACGCGATGTCAACAACGGCGTTTCTTCGCCGTCCAGCAGGATGCAGACGCAACGTCAACGAAAGACCTCACGGTCAAAACAAAGTGGAGTGATGGCAAAATCCCAGCTCCACCTCAGCATTCGTCTCGTTACAGCAGACGCGATGTCAACAACGGCGTTCCTTCTCAGTCCAGCAGGATGCAGATGCGACGTCAACAAAAGACCCCATGGTCGAAACAAAGCGGAGTAACGGCAAAATCCCAGCTCCACCTCAGCATTCATCTCGCTATAGCAGATGCAACGCCAAAGAAAAGGAAGCAAAGTCCAAATTCCTAGCTTCAGGGTCTTGACGGTAACTCATATAAAACCTGAAAGACTACCGGAGATCATCCCGCATGGAGTGGTCACCACCTCGACGTTCGTCTCGATACAGCAAACAAGATGTCACCACAGTGTTCTTCCTCCAGCAGGATTCCGACGCGACAATCAAACAACGGAGCCACGGCAAAATCCCTAGTTCCACACCTCGACGGTTCACCAACAACCTAGAGACAACCGCGACATTCGTCTCGATACAGCAGACGCAATGCCAGCAAACGAAGCGAAGGCCAAATTTTTAGATTCAGGGTCTTGACGGTAACTCATATAAAACCTGAAAGACTATCGGAGATCATCCCACATGGAGTAGTCACCACCTCGACGTTTGTCTCAATACAGTAGACAAAATGTCACTACGGCGTCCTTCCTCCAACAGGATTCGGACACGCCAAAGCAAACGAAGCGAAGGCCAAATTCCTAGCTTCAGGGTCTTGACGGTAACTCATATAAAACCTGAAAGACTATCGGAGATCATCCCACACCAGCGTGGAGTGGTCACCACCTCGACGTTCGTCTCGATACAGCAGACGAGATGTCACCACAGCGTTCTTCCTCTAACAGAATTCAGACGCGACAATCAAACAACGGAGCCACGGCAAATCCCCTAGTTCCAGGTCCTGACGGTTCACCAAAAACCTGGAGACAACCGCGACATTCGTCTCGATACAGCAGACACAATGTCAACAAACGAAGCAAAGGCCAAATTTCTAGCTTCAGGGTCTTGACGACAACTCAAATAAAACCCAAAAGACTATCGGAGATCATCCCACACCAGCGCGGAGTGGTTATGACTCATCGGGGCTCTCCAAAATAAGCCTAACCTCAAGTAAAAAGCGGCATAGCAAATTCCTAACGCTTGCTCTTCCGACGGTCAAACTGCCTACGAAGATTGCTTGAAGATGTCTTGTCCAGCCCCTGAAGGGATCAGAAACACGACAGTTGCAGGGCTACTCGAACAGCAAGATTATACGTCGAGGAATGCACCAGCCAACACGACGGTGCAACGGGTAAAAAAAACCCTAGTACCACAAGCCCTAACGAACTTCTATTAGCAGGAGTTAACTGTGACGTTAGGACATTCTTGCGAGAACTTCTTGATTCATCTTGACTCGTGATGAAATTAGTGCCCTTGCGAGAACTTCTCGTTTCGTCTCGACTCGTAGGGAAAAGCCTTAGGCAATGGGGATAAGGACCTGTTTCCTAAGCATTGGGGTCCAGCAAGTCGGTCCAAAACGGACTCTTGCATACTATTCACGGACCACACTCTCCAAAGTTGAATCTCGACAAGGAGGGAAACAACCACTTACGAGTCCTCTCGACTTGTAAGAGGGAAAATTCTCTTATAAGATCCTTACGACTTATAAGGGAAAACACACTTAGGAATCCTCATGACTCCTAAGGAGAAAAGACACCTACGAGATCCTTACGACTCGTAGGGAGAAAAGTCTTTATGAGACCCTCACGGCTCATAAAGTTGAAAAGTCTTAGGTGGCAAATCTGAACCTGCTTCCTAAGCCATAACTACCTCTCGAAGAAGCCAAAACAAGATGCTCACCCTATCATCTGCCGGCTATGTTTGCTAAGGTGACATGCTAATAACAAAAGAAAGAAGAAAGCGACAAGAAGAACATTTGATTCGCATTCGGTTAAACGTTCGAAGCATACCCGTTCATGCATGTGCAAAAGATTTAATACATAAAATAAACACACTGAAATGAGGAATTTGACATTCATACTTCAAAGAGTTCTTACAATCATGAAAGCAGTAAACGAAAACATCATCAAAATGATTACAATGGTAAAACCTCAGATCCAGGGCACGGATTGAGGAATTCGAAAGTAAGGCCGTCTAGAATCTTTCTGGCCTTTCTGACCATTCTCGTATGCATCCTCTCACGCTCACGAGTGTCGAGATCCTCGCCAATGTCCTCCTCCTTTTGATAAGAAGCGATTATCGTCGTCTGTTGGAAAGTTTGATGCAAAATATCAATGAGGTTATCTCGCCGCTTCTTCGAGATTAGGCCCTACAGGTACACTGAATGCACCTTGTCTTCGGCATCATCCAGCGCATTAAGCGGCATGGCTTCGTGAAACCCAGGAAGTGCTCCCCAATTTGCTCCCACTACGATTTTCAAGAGAGCGGAACGGCGAGGAAGCAGCCGACCGACGTGTGCATACAGACGATCCGTAATCTCCGCACATTGGGCATCTGTAAACTCTTGGTTCTGGCGACGACCCTGTACGCGAATATCCTCATAAGAGATAAACTCGTTCAGACTATATAGATGAACAGCCATAGTGCCTGAAAAGAAACATCATTAAAAGATTAGTAATGAGGAAAAATAGGTACAGGGATTTAAACGACTCTTGATATCCCCATGGAGAAAACAAATTCTAATTATGACACCTAACAAATTTGAATTTGCGAGAAATCCTAAAAAAGGAATCTCATTTAATGAGCGACCCCTCATGTCTGGGAGTTAAACTCCTCGAGAGCAATGCTCTGCAGACAGGAGTGACACCTGTCAAAGTCAATTATGAGAGGAATTTAAAGAAATTCCCCAAGAATGCTAAGAGACATGCTCTGCGAGGAAGATGAAGTAACCCATCAGGAACCATAAAAGCAAAGCTTTTAATGAATTTGATATCCATGAATAAAACTCTTAAGAGTTCTTCATCAAAGATTAATAAATCAACATGATTTAAGAGAGCAAAGTTCTGTTAATGAAACCCTAAATGGGTTTTCTTTAGATCAAAGATTTATGAAGAGAAAGGCTCTGTCGATGGGTAAAACCCTAATTTATTAAAAGTTTTAAACTTTACCTAAGTTTTGACAGAGTTTTAACTCTTAAAAAGTTCTTAAACAGGAGAGCAATGCTCTGAAGAAGAGATAATTCTCAAGAAGAAGATGAAAACCATCTAAGCGACCAAAGGTCCTATTTATAGGCATTGAAACGCCTCTTCAACTTTCGAGTTGATCCAAGGGCGCAGATGCTACCACCGCTGCACTCACGTGTGGTCCACGTGAGCGCAACGGTGGGGGGGCATTTGTTTTTCCCAATCAGAGCAAAGCTCTGTTTTGAAATTCAAAATTCAAAAATTTGAAGCAACGCTTCAGATCCAGCGCTAGGCGCGCTGCGTGCCATGTATCAAACACGGATGCACTAGAACAGGCTGCGATGCGCGCCACGTGTCAAACACGGGTGCGCTAGCGCAGGCTGCGCTGCGCGCCACGTGTCAAACGTAGGTGTGCTAGCGCAAGGTGCGCTAGCGCTGGAATTAAAAATTCCCCATCGTTAGATCAAAAGATCTAATAATGATAAATCAATAATTAATCAGAATTAAAATTCTGTTATGGAAAGATCTTCCCAATCTTGTTAAAAAAAGAAGATTACCTTCTGTAAAACAGAAGCCGTAGGATCAAAGATCCAACGGTAGGGAAACATCCCCAAATCAATCAGAGAAAGATCTCTTTAACTGATTTAACAAATCAATTTGCCCTATATAAAGGCCCCAAGACTTCAAGTCTGATATAGAGAGACCCCCCTACAAACTTTGAGAAAACTCAAAAGAAAGAGAGCAAGCTCTTGAAAGAAGATCATTTCTTCAAGGTAAAAAGAATGATTCTTGAACAAAGAGATGAAATCATCTCATTAAAACAGAAGAATTATCTTCTTAAAAGATCATAGATCTATAAAGACCCAGGTCTTTCATAAAAGAGATCAAAAGACCTCATCACATAATAAAGAAGAAGTATTTACTTCATTCACAGATCATTGATCTACAAAGGCAAAGCCCTTTCAAAAATAAGAACTGTTGTTCTTGAATCTTGAGGCAAAGCCTTTTTAAAAAGAACATAAATTTGTTCATAGATCATAAATTTGATCAAATGTGCTTTGCAATATTGAAAAGTGCCTTGCACTCATGAACTGCGCTTTTGCGCTCCGTGGACCGTCGCTCAGCGCCAAAACGTGTCACGTGTCAACCACAGATGCAACTTGCGCTTCTGAAACAGCGCACTGTGCTCAAGGGCTGGCGCTCAGCGCCAAGCGCGCCACGTGTCACTCACTGGTGCGCTACTAAACTAGCGCAATGCGCTCACAAATTGAAAGCGCAATGCGCTTATAAACTGGGGCATAGCGCTAAGCGCGACACGTGTCCTTTTCGTGTGCGCTACTTGGCAGACGCGCAATGTGCTCTTTAATTGGCGCAAAGCGCCTGGCACGCCACGTGGCGCGCTGTCAGAACACGCATTGTTCTGATGAATGCTATGCATTCAATACAAGACAAAATTGTCAGGATCTAATGCTCAGCATTATTAAAAGGGCGAAGCCCAAGTAAAAGCTCAACAGCCCAGAACAATAAAATATTAAACATTTTAATCTTATTGGACTTAACCCAATTCTGACCATAAGTCTTCAACTTATATTTAATTGAGCCCATCTGCTCACGAATATTCAACAGATCTTAGTCCCAAACTGGGCTACAGATCTTCCAATCAATTCACACCGGTTCGAGGGTACATCTCTTTACTCCTCCGATATCTGTCGTTGTAATCCTTCAACGTCTTAAGAGAGGTGACGGGTCCCGACAACCACACATTTCTACGGACTGTGGGGTCCTTAAACTCATGGACCGAGATGTCCTTAAACTAACATTGGACCACTATGTCCTTAAACTGGTAATGGACCGCAATGTCCCTAAACTAAACAATTGAGCTCAAATGCTCTTTTGTTGGATCTAAACGATCCTGTTAAGTTGATCTTAGTCTAAAAATTAGGCTAACGTATCCTTAACATACATTTAAGTTGATCTTAGTCCCAAATAAGACTAACGTATCCTTAAACCCAACCCCCAAAACCCAAATCTAAGAAGATACGGATTTGGACTAATCCACGTCCTACGGGCGACAACATAAATTAGTCTCCGTATACAATCCACGGGCAACCACAAACAAAACAAACACCCACGACACGAAGTGACCATCTGGAGAAGGAGAAAGTTGTTACCGCGATGCGGTAGCGTAATTAACTGCAGGGGCTTGCGCCTGCAGGGAAGAGCGTCCCCACAATCAAAAACCCCTCGAACGAGGGGGAATCTGACGAAGTCTGCTATATCGGCCACATCCGTTCAAACCTTCAATACACGGTGCTACAAATCAACTTGGTATATTTGGAGAGGTGGACGGATAGCACCAATTAGCATCTGCCCTCGAAATTCAGGCCCTGACGTCCCAACGTCCCGGTCGCGTCTTCCGAAGGGGAAAAGTTAGCCGTACGACTTTGTTGGCCTGCGTCAAGGGTCGGGCGGGTGGGTTTAATTCAATCATAAATGTACGGGTTGAACTTGACTAGCGGACTATGGTTTATTGGCCTGCGTCAAGGTCATAGGACGCTAGGGGTAAAATATTATCGGGAATTTCAAGTGTTGAAATTTGCAATGAGATTGCATACCTTCTATGAGATAGTTGGATCCCGATACCCACTGCGAGTAAGAGTTACTCATGGGAGAGTTTTGCACATTACAATTAGCCGATCAACGTAGGTGTCTAGAAAGGTGTTAACGGGGTTACGCCCTTAGGAAAACGAGGTTTATTTTAATTAGGTCTGTGCGAAAGCACGGGGAACCTCCCTCAAAGTACCAATACTGGCCTGGCCGAAAGATTGGCGAACTTGTTGCGTGTAATTAATCCCGGCTAGTCTTACCTTTTAGGGTTTGAAGGAAGATTTGATAAAACATTGGGAACCATCCTGATTAGATAAAATTATAACCAATCTGATCTTGTAAGAGCATACGCAGAGTGTTTTCTTCTCTCTCTCTCTCTCCTGGTAGAGACCATGTCACGCCTTAATCAAGATAATAATATGGATGCATTGACCGAACCTGCTTATTATACTGAGATGGGGAACGTTGGTTCCGCTCTATCTTATAATTGTTATAAGTCCGAGCAGGAAACAGGGGAATATCCGGATTTCCACACGACCCGATCGAGGAATGAGCATGTTGATATATATTCTTCGGGTGTGTTCGTTACCGAGAACTATGTCTCAGTATCCTCTACGTCCTAGGTATGAGATACTGGATCAGGATCCCACATATGTTACATGGGCTACAGAAAGGTAGAGAACTGGGATTGGGTGATATGTCTCTAAGTGTTAGAGAATGGTGCAATTTTTGCAGCCAAATCAGTTGGAAAATATCATCTTGTATTACTAAATGGTAAATACATTGATTCTGAACAAATGTTATTACATGTCGAACCTAATAAACAACATTACATCAGTTTCTTTATTAAGTTAAAGAAGGATATAATTTTGTATTACAGGATAATGTTGTGAACATTTTATTGAATCAGGAGTTGATTGGATCAGGCATGTTATGAAATGGAATATACGTTCTAAATCAAACCACAGTTCAAAGTATATAGAACACACACAAGAGGAGTAGTTCAGAAATGAACGAATCATTCTTGTGGCATTGTAGACTAGGTCATATCAATGTGACGCAACTAGCTAAGTTACATAAGGATGAATATTAGAATCTGTTCGAGTTTTCATCTTATGATACTTTTCAGTCTTGTCTCAAAGGTAAAATGACCAATACTCCGTTTACTGGAAACAGATAAAGAGTTATTGAACTCTTAGGACGGATACATGATGATGTATACGGTCCTATGTCTACAAATGCCAGGGCTGGTTCCTCCTACTTCATTATATTCACTGACCATCTCTCAAGATTCGGACATATATTCCTGTTGAAACACAAGTCTGAAACTTTTGAGAAATTCAAGGAATATAAGCTTGAAGTTGAGAACCAGACAGGTAGAAATATTAAGTCCTTCGATGTGATCGGGGAGCAAAATACTTGGGCATGGAGTTCCTGGATTATTTAAGAGGAGAATAGGGATTCTCTCTCAGCTTACTCCTTTGTATACACCACAGCACATTGGTGTATCGGGGCGGAGGTATCGTGCCCTATGAGATAAGGTACGCTCTATGATGAGTACTACTGAGTTGCCTATTTCTTTTTGGTGTTATGCACTTGAGAAGCCGCATACCTATTGAATAGGGTTCTATCCAAATCAGTGCCTACCACTCCATATGAGATATGGAATGGAAAGAGACCATCTCTTAAAACAAGTTAAGATATGGGGTTGTCCGGCTTATGTTGAAAAGAAAAATCCGGACAAACTCGTTGCAATATCAGTTCTGTAGGATTGTTGGATATCCCGAACATTTGCGAGGGTATGTCTTCTACCACACTGAGGAGCAAAAGGTGTGTTGTTTCTCAGCATACCACCTTTTTAGAAAAGGAATTTCTTATGGAAGAAATTAGTGGTCATGAGGTAGAACTAGAAGGAGTTCCAGCTGGACAAACTAACAGCTGATGATTTGGTGAAACCAAAGGATTCAATAGTCTCCAACGAACCTCAGCCTCTCCGCGAATCTGGTAGGGTTCCTCATCCACCTAAGAGATACTACGGTTTCTTTGGTAACGGTAGGAGCGAGGATTGCATCATGGTATATGATGACCCAACAAGGTTCAGGCAGGCCATCATGAGTGGGGACTTTGTGAAATGGCTGGGTGCTATGCAATCAGAGATGGAATCCATGAACGCCAACCAAGTATGACTTTGAATGTTGCACCTGAAGGGGTAAAACCCATCGGGAGCAAATGGATCTTGAGAAGATTCTTGGTGTAAATGGAAAAATTAAGACTTTCAAAGCTAGACTTGTAGTAAAAGGTTTTCGTCAATAACCAGGTGTGGTTTAAGATGAAACCTTTTCTCCAGTGGCTATGCTTAAGTCCATCAGGATTAAAGCACGCATCATGGAGTTGGAACATCTGTTTTGATGTGGTAGTCAAAGAGTTTGACTTCATCAAAAAGGTAGATGAACCTTGTATATACAAGAAGGTTGTCGAGAGTAAGGTTGTCTTCCACGTATTGTACGTAGATGACATACTCTTGATAGGAAATGATTTCATATGCTACACTCGGTCAATATCCTCTTATCAGGAGGATTCTCCATGGAAGATCTGGATGATACCTACTACATCTTGTGGATTATGATCTATGGTGATAGATCTAAGTGGATGTTGGGAGTGTCCCAAATCCAGATACATTAACACCATACTAAAGGGGTTTAGTATGGAGGACTTTAAGCGTGGTGGTTTGCCCACTTACTCATGAATCACTCTCTCCGAAAAGATGTCTCCCGAGACTGATTTGGAGAGAGCTCGCGTGCACGGGATACCCTACCACTTACACAGGGCATCAATATTCCAGAGTAGATTAGCGTATACGCTTCTTGACCCATATGATGGGCGATGGATGATCCCACATCCATTGGTGTTTGACATCAGAGAAGGTATGCGAGTGCTCAGTGGAGACTGGGTACACTGGACGGACTCGCCGAGAACTCCTAGAAGGTATTATACTTCACGTCAGATAGCAGTTGTCTGGTGACACTGGTACAGGTTAGTCTGTCGACCTGAGATCGTCATAGAGTCTTGTGTGATTCCTACTGTGCTTTGATTTCCACCTTACCACGTTTAAGAGAACGTGCAAAACGGTGGTTTTTGGGTACAGTCCCAAGTCACATGGAGGCAATGAGCGATAGGAGGGGATTTCTTCTCTCCCGGTATTGGGGGTTGATGTTGCGCTATGCTTGATTGGCCATAACAGGAAATCCCTTGCCAGGGTTGCTGAGATCTACTGGTAAGTGTTATCGGTAGTTTCTCGAACCGTTATGAGCCTCACATCGGCATGACTTATCAGTCTATTGGGGTCTGACGTTTACCACCCCCAGGCTGTGATATGCGACATATCTGACGAAGAGATCAGAATGTACGGTAGTGTTACTTATTGGATTCGCAGGAGTATGAGAAGGCTTGCTTGTTGATCTTCTGATCACTCAATACCCGGGTAGCCGTTACGTCCAGCTAGTACCGCTGACGGCTTATGGGTGACTGATATGATCATCACCTACTGCCGACGTATTGACGAGTCTTTAGAGTCCTACCCAGAGGTTTCCTGGCTCAGGTGAAACGAAGTAAGAGCACATATGTGATATGTGCGGGACCGAGATTAATACGTGTATGTGATACCGTATTCTATTCTCGCGATATGTGATATCGATCGGTTATATATGATATAGCCGGGTTATCGAATCAAGTGTTGATTCGATAAGTTGATACATATGATATTAGTCGGTTATATGTGATATAGCCGGATTATTAAATCAAGTGTTGATTTAATAATTTAATGTATAATTATATATTTGATATATTAATTTTACATTAAATAATATTAACTCACTTAAGCATTTCTTTCTTGTCACTTGTGTACACTTAATATATATGTGATATATATTATTGTGCCATGCTTGATACTACATGCAACATGGGTGTATGAGACTCACACCATGCGTAACATAATGAAGGGTTTTATTTATTTAAAGTAAATCAAAATTAGTTGGAAATTAGTCACATGGTTAAGCTTAGTGGAAGCTTGTAGAACCATTGACTTAGTCCACTAATTTTATTTTACTTAAGATATTTATTAATCCAACCATTATAATTAGCCATGATTTAGTCTCAAAGAGTTAGTATATGATATTAACTCACCCATGGTTGCCATTCAACACTTGCCTTTTTTTTTCCATGGTTGCTTTTCTTCATCTCCTTCCACAAGCTCTTTAGTTTTTTGGGAGGTGAAGAAAATTAGTGAGAAAAATTATTCTAAAGTGAGCAAAATTCCTACTTCATCAACCTACACTAGAGTAGCCATTTAGTTTAGGTTGTTTGCTTCACAATTAGTGAAGAGGTAGTTTGAGTTGGTGTCTTCTCGACGTAGATCATCTTCGACCTCGAAAACTTCAAGCAAGTTTGTTCCTTTCATCTTGTGGAGCCTTTCTAGAGTCCAGGAGTTCGCTACTTGGAGCGAAGGGACTACTACACGGAGCTATTGAAGTGAAGGACCGGACTACAAAGGTTGTATTTCTTATTCACTTAGATGTAAAGATATTTACATACTAGTTTCGTCTAATTCTCTAATTAAGATTCTAGGTTAGGGTTCTTTAGCGCGCCAATTTTTTAAAAACGGTATGGTCGATGCCTCCCGAAACCTAGTGGCGGTGCTGCAGAATCCTACACACCCTGGAGGTACAAAGATGTACAAAGATCTGCGTCAAAATTACTGGCGGCATGGGATGAAGCGTGAAGTAGCCAGAAGCATCTCTAAATGCTTGGTGTATCAGCAAGTAAAGGCTGAACATCACATGACTATTGGATTACTTCAACCATTACCTATCCCAGAATGGAAGTGGCAACACATCATAATGGATTTTGTTACTGCACTTCCTCGCAGCACAAAGGGTAACGATGTGGTATGAGTTATTGTGGATCGACTCACAAAATCGGCTCACTTCATCCCATTTCGAGTTGGCCAATCTACTGAGATATTTGCAAAGAAGTACATGGAAGAAATCGTGAGATTACATGGAGTACCGATTTGCATTGTCTCTGATCGTGACACCAAGTTTCGATCACAATTTTGGCAAAGTCTGCAAGCGAGCTTAGGAACAAGTCTGAACTTCAGCACAGCTTATCATCCACAAACAGATGGTCAGTCTGAAAGAATTATTCAGATCTTGGAAGATATGCTCTGAGCGTGTATGATAGACTTCAGAGGATTGTGGGAAGATCACCTACATTTTGTGGAGTTTTCATACAACAACAGCTACCAAGCAAGTATAGGAATGGCACCCTTTGCAGCGCTTTATGGAAGGAAGTGTCAATCGCCATTAAGTTGGGACGACATCGGAGATAGAGAACTCCTTGGACCTGAGATGATAGTAGCAACTGTTGACATAGTTTGTACTATCAGGGAAAGAATGCACATAGCCCAAGATCGACAGAAGCACTGGGTTGATGCAAAGCGTCGCCATTTGGAGTTCCAGCCGGGAAATCATGTATTTCTGAAGATATCTCCGAACCGTGGAGTGATCCGTTTTGGAAGAAAGGGTAAGCTTAGTCCAAGGTATATTGGACCGTTCGACATACTCGAACGAGTCGGTGAAGTAGCTTATCGCTTGGCACTTCCACCTTCATTGGAAAGAGTGCACAATGTGTTCCACATATCCCAACTCAGAAGGTATGTGAGTGACCCCAGCCATACTCTTGATCACTCCGAGCTCACTGTACAGCCGGACTTATCCTATGAGCAACAACCTGTTGAGATCCTGGATAGAAAAGTGAAGTCACTTCGGAACAAAGAAGTCAACTTGGTTCGAGTAATGTGGAGAAAAGACACACCAGGAGAATTAACATGGGAAAGGGAGGATGAGATACGTGCAAGATACCCTCATTTATTTGTAAATTAGTCCTTAAAATAAATTATAAATTTCGATGACAAATTTTTGTAAGGAGGGTAGATTGTAACAACTCCAATTTTAGTGTAAATAAAATTTTTTAAAAGTTAATGTACAATTGGGGTATTTACAATTCCTGTGAATGCTATAAGAATTTGATTTGCTTTGGAACAGCAAGAAAGCACTTGTAGCTCATTGGTAAAACCTTGCATTACTGTGACATAGCCCATGTGTTCGAATCCCCCCAGCCATATTATCTTTTTATTTATTTTTCTTTTAATCTTTTAGAAGTCCAAGAGGCTACACATGCACTACACGTAAACTGAAGAGTCACAGTTTAAACAAACACGTGCACTGAACTATACCAATCGACACCAACACGTGGCCAAAATCCCACCGTCCAACACCAAAAAATGACCTGTGAGATTGCTATAAAAACCGGCACCGGCGGGTTAATCCGTAGGGATTAGCTTGGAATTTAAACCCTGGCACCTCTTCAGCTACCCCACTCCTTTCACACTGCTTGTTTTCTCTGCATTCATACAGAGAACATTGAATCACCCATTTAATTTCTTTTAAATGCATTTTAATTCTAAAATTCATCACCCCATAAACCCTAATTTTCCCTATTAATACCCACTCCATTTTACACCCCTCTCACTCAGAATCTTATTACAAAAACCATACCAAATTCCCAAGTCTTTTAGTGTACAAGTGGAGTTAGCGAAGGGCGAAGCTCCGACGAACTTCCGAGGAGATTCTGGCGACGAAACAACGTCCCGACGCTTCCTTATTCTTCCCATACCTCTTCCCTCTCATTATAGCCAGTAAGTCCCCTCTTTCCTTTCTTTTCTCTATTCTAAAAACTTCAAATTCTAAAACCCGACGGAAGCGGAGTTAATCCGACTTTCGATTCGGTTTTTCTTCAAAACTCAACTTTTCTTAATCAAGAACATACCATACTCTCGCATATTGTTTAACGAACATTAATAAATCTATTAAAACAAGATTCACCTTAAAAGAATCATTTTTGTAACTTTTATCGCACTTTTTCATAAAAGTACCATATACTTTAGTTTCGACATAAATCATCATAACCTTTAGATAGTTCACAAGGTAATGACCTACCTCATCACAACACACATCTCTATCATAGCATGATGAAGTTTGGGACAATAGAATACGGTAAAATACGACTTTACAAATAAATAGCCTAAACTTACAAAACCGTTTTCTATAAAAAGATGTATTAAACATTTCTATGCAATTGTGCCTCTACAACCCACTTATGAGGACCCCGTTCGGGATGGTGCAGATTATCGCACATCCTTGGGCTTAGTAGAGCGAGATGCAGACCTCCGAAAGGAGCATTCGATCTCGATGGAATTTTTTATGCATTTTTCTTTAGAAAATGAGATTTCTACAAGAAAATAAATAAATTATTTTCATTAAATATATATATATATATATAAACTATCAAAATATCTATTTTAATTATATAAATATTCCAAGTTTTCCAAATCAAAGAAATCACTATTACATGAAAATACCATCCAAATACAACAAAATTCCAATACTTCAATAAAATACCATATACTATAAAATTAGGTTCTACTGACTAGAAATTTCACAATTATAAAATATACATCTATGAAAACCCTAAAGACGATAATTAATTACTTGATGTGTATTTTGAAAATTATATCAAACTATTTTTACATAACAAAAACCCTTCAAGTTATACTAAATTACAATAAAGACCCTGGTAAACATAGGTTTAAGCGGGACCAGTCTCTTGAGCCTCAGGGAGCCGGAGACACGGGTGCTTGCCTATCTAAGGTAGACAATCTAACAAATGGTGTTATCAACACGGTAATTGTCTTGGAAAAAGACACAAATCCTGCCGTACATGTGTAGCAGTTACCAATAATATCAAAACAATCAGGATTTCAAGTTCTTTTAAAAGTGTCTGACTCAGACTGAGTCGCAATCTAATCAATCTAACTTAAAAATGATTCAAATATAACTTACAATACAACAATTCAAGATGAATCCGTCTGTACAATCTATTTCAATATATAACTTGACTGAACCGAACCATGGATATACATCCATCTATATGATTCTCCAGTTACATCCATTACTGATATCATGGTTCCGGCAAGTCATCCATATACAATTTACATTACAAGACAATACAAAACAATCAATACAAATAATACAATCAAGATATCACGGGGTTTATAAGGGGTAGATTGGTACGGAATGTGTTAAAAGTGACACGAGACTGTAACCATAATATACCTAACCTGAATCTCCATTGCTGCTGTACAGTGGCTGAACGGTTCCTTGTGCTCCATATACCTTAGTCTCCGAAATAGTGGAACTCCTCTCATATACACTGGCATTTTCTGTACCAAGCTACAAACAATAGCGTTAACAATATAATACAGCTTTTAAAAAATACATTCTCTTTCTGTCTATTTTGTCTCTACTTATCTTTGGGAATTACCGAGTGATTGTTCGCTGACGACATTCCTTTTCTTCTTTCTTTGGAATGTTGTAAGGTGGATTGGACCTTCTGGAGACAGAGCACACCAGCGAGGACTTGGATCATCTAGCCTTTGACCCGGAGCTCTAGTTTACTTATACATATTTTCATTTCTGTTATGCCACTGTTTAGGCATTGCTTTCATTCCATGTATTTACATTTCAGCTGTATTGTAAAAAGAATGTTTAATAAATAAAGTTGTTGTTCAATTACATCTATTGTCATTTTCTTGTGTACATTTACTTTATATTGCTTAGATACGCTTAGTGTGTTTACTTCTGAGTAAATACGTAGCGGCCTCGTCGCGTCCTCTGCCCGTACACTGGGAAGCGGGGCGTGACAATGATATTCAAAACCGGAGGTTTTTCTACATACACTTTCTCCTCTATTTTACCATTTAAAAACACACTCTTTACATCCATTTGAAAAATACTGAAATTCTTGTAACAAGCGTAAGCTAATAGAATTCAAATGGCTTCAAGTCTGGCCATGGGAGCGTAAGTCTCCTCTTAATCAATTCTTTCAATCTAGCTATAATCTTGTGCAACCAACCGTGCTTTGTTTCTAACCATGTTACCGGAATCATCAAGCTTGTTCCTAAACACCCACTTAGTGCCAACAACTAACCTATCGTCCTGTCTAGACATAAGTTGCCAAACTTTATTCCGTTCGAATTGTACTAACTCTTCTTTTATAGCAAGAATCCAATCACTGTCTATCTCGGTTTCTTTAAAAGTTTTAGGCTCGATTTTAGAAATAAATGCCAAGTTTAGACAGCTAAGAAAGTTTGAAGAACGGGTAATAACTCCTTGTTCTACATTACCAACTATTTGCGCTTTTGGATTATCTTTCTTGAAGTGTCAATCCTTAGAAAGCTCTTGATGTACATGAACAATTTGTTCATCTTCCTTTAGATCTTCCGTCGTATCATCCTTTGTGCTTATCTCTTGCAATCCATCATCTATATCTGCATCATCAGAACTAGCACTTTTTTTATGAGAATGTTATACTCATCAAAATTTACATCTACACTTTCAACAATATTATGAGTCTTTTTGTTAAATACTCTATACGCTTTGCTAGTTAGGGAATAACCAAGAAAGATACCTTCATCACTTTTAGAATCAGAATTGCCCAAATTATCCAAAGCATTTAAAATAAAGCATTTGCAGCCAAGTACTTTAAAGTATTTTATGGTTGGCTTACTTCCATAAAATAGCTCATAAGTGGTTTTCTTTGAAAGATTTCGTAACGAAATTCGATTCAAAATGTAACAAGCGGTATTGACTTCTTCGGCCCAAAAATATTTTAGTAAAGAATTTTCTTTTAACACGGTTCTCTCCATTTCTTGTAAAGAACGATTTATCCTCTCCACAACACCGTTTTGTTGTGGTATCCTTCGACAAAAGAACTCATGTTTAAAACCAATATCGTTGCAAAATTCTTTAAATAAGGTATATTCAAATTCTCCTCCATGATCACTACGGATCTTGGAGATTTTCAAATCCATTTATTTTAGATGCGTTTTGAAAAGATTTTAAAATTACTAAATGCATCATTCTTACTAACAAGAAAGAATACCCAATAAAAATGTGAATAGTCATCAACTATTACATATACATATAATTTTTCACCTAGACTCAATGTTCTAGATGGACCAAATAGATCTATATGTAATAGTTGAAGGGATTTAGACGATATTACTCAGTCTTTATCTTGAATGAAGATTTTACCTATTTACCCAATTGACAAGTATCGCACAATTTATCCTTTTCATACTTTTTGGAATTCCTCTTATGTGGTCACCATTAGTAATTTTGTTTAGCAAGTCCATTGATGTGTGACCAAGCCGACGATGCCAAAGTCATGTATCAATATCGTCTGCAACTAAACACTTAATCTTAACATTAGCAAAATCATTAGGATCAACAATATAAGTATTATAGTACCTTTTACCTAAAAGAATACACTTGTCATCTTTAAAAAATTTGCAACAGATTTTATCAAAAATAGCAGTGTATCTTTTATCGCAAAATTGACTAATGCTAAGTAAGTTGTATTTCAAATTATCAACTAATAACACATCATCAATATTGATAAAATCGCTTACTATGATTTTACCCTTACCCTTTATGTAACCTTTCTTATTATCTCCGAAGTGTTAGTTGTGTGTATGCCCTAGAGGCCAGTATTGTACAGATAATGTATATTATATTAGATGCTTGGACATATATAGAGAGGACTTTCTTGCTCGATATGATAGTATACTATCTGGTTGCTTTTTATCTTAACATGTATACTTGTCTCTTGATGCTGTCTCATAGTTACATGTTGGTAAAGCCCTTAGGATGTGTACTTGACTACCAGGACTATGATCAGATCATACTAGTAGAGCCATGGTAGTCCATAAGTACATCCTTTAATGTCCCTAGTCGTGGGTATATCGAGACGGGGCATCGATATACCAGAGTAGACTAGCGTATACGCTTATCGACCCATGAGATGGGCGATGGATGATCCCACATCCATTGGTGTTTGACATCAGAGATGGTATACGGGTGCTCAGTGGAGACTGGGTACACTGGACGGACTAGCCGAGAACTCCCAGATGGTATTATACCTCACGTCAGATGGCAGTTCTCTGGTGACACTTGTGCAGGTTAGTCTGTAGACCCGAGATCGTCATAGAGTCTTGTGTGATTTCCACTGTGCTTTGATTTCCACCTTACCACGTCCAAGAGGGCGTGCAAAACGATGGTTTTTGGGTACAGTCCCGAGTCACATGGAGGCAATGAGCGATAGGAGGGGTTTCGTCTCTCCCGGTATTAGGGGTTGATGTTGCGCTGTGCTCGATTGGCCATAACAGGGAAGTCCGTGGCCAGGGATGATTTTGAGATTTACTGGAAAGTGTTGCCAGTAATTTCTCGACCCGTTATGAGACTCACATCGGCACGACTTATCGGTTATTGGGGTCTGACGTTTACCACCCCTAGACTTGATATGCGACATATCAGACGAGGAGACCGGACTGTACGGAAAGTGTTACCGTTAGGCTTTTACAGGAGTTGGAGCGGGCTTGCTTGCTGATCTTCTGATCGCTCAATACCCGGGTAGCCGTTACGTCCAGCTAGCACCGCTGACGGCTTGTGGGTGCTTGATGTGATCATCACCTACTGCCGGCGTATTGACGAGTCTTTAGAGTCCTACGTAGAGGTTTTACTGGCTCAGGCAAAACGAAATAGGAGCGCATATGTGATATGTGCGGGACCGAGAATAATACGTGTATGTGATACCGTATTCTATTCTCGCGACTTTTTGTATCGGTCGGTTATATGTAATATAGCCGGGTTATCGAATCAAGTGTTGATTCGATAAGTCGATACATTGGATGTTAGTCGGTTATATGAGATATAACCGGATTATTAAGTCAAGTGTTGATTTAATAATTTAGTGTATAATTGTATATATGATATACTAATTTACATTAACTAACATTTGTTCACTTAAGGATTTTTCTCACATGTGCACAACTTTAATATATATGTGATATATATTAAAATGTGTTTTCTTTTTGTATCATGGTTGTTGATACATCATTCATGGGTGTGCAAGACATACACCATTCTATTTTAAATGGTGGTTTATAATTATTTAAGGTAATTACAAATTAGTGGAGCTTTTGTCACAAGCATGAAGCTTGTAGAAGCTTGTGGATGCTTTGACAAAGTCCACTAACTTTGTTTTACTTTGGATTTTTATTAACCTAACCATTTAGGATTAGCCATGGTTATGTCTCTACATGAGTTAGTATATGATACTCACTCACCATGGTTAGCTTTCTCACTTGATCATTATCTTCATATTTTCTTTTGTTCATCTTCTTCTTCTTTGAGCAAAAGAAAAGCTTGCTAGGGTTTTAAAAGGAGAGTGAAACATTGTGAGAAAATAAATTCTAAAGTGAACCCACTTCCTATTTCTCCATCCTCTACTAGACTAGCACTTTAGTTTAGGGTGTTTGCTTCACTAATTCTCTAGTTAGTGAAGTAGAAGTTTGAGTTGGCATCCCCTCGACGTAGATCATCTTCGGCCTCGAAGACTTCAAGCAAGGACGCTCCTTTAGCCTCGTGAAGCCATGCAAGAGTCCGGGAGAACCACGATCGCAGCGAAGGGACTTCAACAAGGAGCTAATGAAGTGAAGGACCAATCTACAAAGGTTGTATTTCGTATTCACATAGTCGTAAATGCTATTTACTTGCATGTGAAACCCTAATAATCTAGTATAGATCTTGTAGGGTTACTAGGCACTCTAACAAGCTACTACAAGGCATCAACCATGCCCGATTAAAATTTTAGCCGTGCCTAACAACCCTTACGGATGTTACTGTGCCAAAACGAGGCAGTAAGACCTCTGAACGGCCGCGGATCCATGGCTTAAGCAGGGTATTGCCGCGGTTCCACGGCCAATTGTACGGCTTACTGTCTCGTTTTCCACAGTGTTGCTTATATTTCCCTGCCGGTATTTTTAAGCATTTTTAATTCAGAAAAATCACAGTTTTTAAAAATTGTCCAGAGAGGGGTTCGTTTTGACGTTTCGGGGTTCGTTCGGAGTATTTAATTTCGTTATGTTTTCCGGATATTTAGAAACTGTTAAAATGTTGGATATCATTAACTCATTTTTTCCTAGCACGAAAAACTTTCAAGTGTTGAATTTTTCTTGAGTTTAAATCTTTCGGAAAAACATGCAAGTAACGCGATAGACCCTCTAGAAGAACACAAACCTTAACTCGATTATGTGACCGTCTGAACCGCCTCTAAACCTTAGGGTTTGGGGCAGTACGGCGTGCCACATGTGAGGCGTTGGCTTGACCCTTCTACGGCTGGACCGTTGCTACTGTGACGTATTCTGAAATTTTTGAACTCCGCTCAAGTGTTGAGCTATTAAGGAAATCTTGTGTATTTGATTATTCGATCGGAAAGTTTAATACTGTCTATTTATCTGGAATGTGATACAATATGTGGAATTCATATAGTTAGGCATGAAATGCGAAGTATGTGATATTTCGGATTTACGATGTCTAAAGAGATTGTGGATTCCAAATGTTGTTGTTTTACACTTTCTTTTCTGCGACCGTAAGTGTAATATGTGATATCGCCGGTTTCTTTGCTATATGTCAACGACAATTGGGATGCGCATATTTACTTACGTAGATGACATGTGATGTTATGTGTTGCTGGATATGTTATATTGGATCGTCGTGTTCTGAATAGCCGGGGGTTTTTATGTGAGATGAGGTTTTTTATTTTCATTCATGTAAAATTAAATGTATATAATATTCTTTTATTGGGGCACTTCCGGGATGAGGTTGTTGTCACCATTTGTATATTATTTATTTTTCCGCACTAGGATATGTAGGGTTCCTAGGCACACTAATGAGGTCTCACAAGGCATCAACCATGCCAATTTCGAATTTTACAAGTGCCGAGAAACCCTAATACGGATCGTTAACTAGATTTTAGGCGAAAAAGAAACTAGTTAACAACTTAACTACAAGAAAGAGGCTACAACTTTTGTAGATCCGGTTCTCCACCTCCATGGCTCCATGATGAAGTCCCCTCGCTGTCCATATCGGATCCCGGACTCTAGCGTCGGCTTCATCGGAGAAATGGGCGGGCTAGGTCGTCGACTTCGATGCCGAAGATGATCTACGTCGAGGCATCACAAGATCAAGCTCCCACTTCACCAAGTCAAGAAACTTGTGAAGAAAACACCCTATACTACTTGGCAAGAGGTAGAGGATGAAGAAATAGGAAGTGGGTTCACTTTAGAATTGGATTTCTCACTCTTTTTCACTAGTTGCCATTGATGGAGGCAAGCTTTCTTCATGTTGAAGATGAAGAAGAAGAAGAAAGAATATGATGAGTTATTTTCAAAAAATAAAATAAAATGAATACTTATCATATATCAACCATGGTCAAGTGTAGAGAATGAACTATGGTTAGTTTGAATGGTTAGGGTTAAGTATGAGACAAAATGGTCACTTAGTCAAAACTTCATGAAGCTTCAACTACAAACAAAGAAAGCCACCATTTTCTCTTTCTTTTCCAAAATAAATAAATAAATAAATAAGTAAGAAAATCAAAACCCTAACCATTACATAACCATGGTTTAATCTAAACATACACCCAAACATGCATGTATCATCAAACATGGAACAAGCAAGTGCACAAAAATATATCACATATACAATGTGCACATCAAGTGAGAAAATCCATCTTAAGTGAACCGATACTAGTTAATGCAAAGTAATATATCAAATATATAATTATACATTAAATCATTAAATCAACACTTGATTTAACGATCCGGTCATATCGCATATAACCGACCAATATCCAATGTATCGGCTTATCGAATCAATCCTCGATTCGATAACTAGGTTATATCGCATACAACCATTCGATACATTCATCGCGAGAATAGAATACAGTATCACATACTGGTATTATTCTCGGTCCCGCACATATCTCATATGCGCTCCTATTTCGTTTTGCTTGAGCCAGGAAACCTCTGTGTAGGACTCTAAAGACTCGTCAATACGCCGGCAGCAGATGATGATCATATCAAACACCCACAAGCCGCAAGCGGTCTGCTAAACGTAACGGCCACCCGGGTATTGAGCGATCAGAAGATCGACGAGCAAGCCCGCTCATACTCCTGTGAATCCAACCAGTAACACTTACCGTACAGTCCGGTCTCGTCGTCTGATATGTCGCATATCTCGCCTAGGGTTGGTAAACGTCAGACCCCAATAGCTTGATAAGTCGTGTCGATATGAGGTCTATAACAGTTCGAGAAACTACTGGTAACACTTACCAGTAAATCTCAGCAACCCTGGCCAGGGATTTCCGGTTATAGCCAATCGAACACAGCGCAACATCAACTCCCTATACCGGGAGAGACGAATCCCCTCCTATCGCTCATTGCCTCCATGTGATTCGGGACTGTACCCAAAAACCACCGTTTTGCACGCCTTCTTGGACGTGGTAAGGTGGAAATCAAAGCACAGTGGGAATCACACAAGACTCTATGACGATCTCGGGTCAACAGACTACTCTGTACCAGTGTCACCAGAGAACTGCCATCTGACGTAAGATATAATACCATCTGGGAGTTCTCGGCGAGTCCGTCCAGTGTACCCAGTCTCCACTGAGCACCCGTATATCATCTCTGATGTCAAACACCAATGGATATGGGATCATCCATCGCCCATCTGTATGGGTCGAGAAGGTATACGCTAGTCTACTCTGGTATATCGATGCCCCGTCTCAATACACCCACGACTAGGGACCTTGAAGGATGTACTTATGGACTACCATGTCCCCACTAGTATGATCCGCATCATAGTCCAGGTAGTCAAGTACACATCCTAAGGGCTTTACCAACATGTAACAGAGAGACAATTAGTGTACATGTTAAGGTAAAGAGTAATCAGATAGCATACTATCATGTCGAGCAAGAAAGTCCTCCCTATATATGTCCAAGCACCCACTACAATATACATCATATGTATAGTAATGGCCTCTAGGGCATACATATAACTAACAATCTCCTACTTGCACTAGGGCCATCTGATAGCAGTGGTTGTAGTATATCATACTCAACCATCCCATAAAAGTCTCTCTCTGGGAAAATGCCTTTGTGAGTGGATCCGCCGTGTTGTCCTCTGAGTCTACTCTCCTAACCTCGATCACCCTGGAGATCAACCATCTCCATGATCAGGTGATACTGCCTTAGAATATGTCTGGATCACTGATGGGACGGACGTTCCTTGGCATAAGCCACAACTCCATTGTCACACAATGGGAGGAACTAAGTTCATCTCATGAACAAATATACATCCAGACTGCCTCTTTGGTAGCATCTTAAGTAGCGATGTATCCAGCCTTTATCGTCTAGTATGCCACGTAATCTAGCTTGGAACTCTTCCAACATACCATCCCTTTACTAAGGGTAAAGACAATGCCTGTGACTGACTTTCAGTCGTCCTTATCACCCTGGAACCCTTCCAGTGATTCTTCCCAGGATCGGTTGATACCATCTCACTACAACTAGTGAGAATCCTAACATCCAATTAGATCTATCTCATAGATCCAAAACCCAGGATTTAGGAGGTATAACTTTGATCCTATATGGAGAATCATTGTGATAAGCGGAGATTGACCGAGCGTAGCATAGGAAACTCCTTCCCTATCAAGAGCATGTCATCCACGTACTCTACGAGGATCGTCACTATACTCCCTACTACCTTTTTGTTTATACAAGGTTCATCTACCATTTTGATGATGTCAAACTCTTTGACTAACACATCAAAACAGATGTTCCAACTCCGCGATACCTGCTTTATCCTACAAAGCATCTTGTACACGTTTCCGCTGCTCCCACTGTCTACGAAGCCCTCTGGCTGTGTACTTATAGACGTTCTCTTCTAAAACATGATTTAGAAAAGCAGTCAAGACACCCAACCGCCAGATATCGTAGTCATGGTATGTAGCCGTGGCAAGTAGGATCTGGATGGACTTAAGCATAGCCACTTGAAAAGGTTTCATCATAATCCACGCCTGGTCGATGACGAAAAGCTTTAACAAGTCTAGCTTTGAAAGTCTCAACTTTTCCATCTACACCAAGTAATCTTCTCAAGATATACTTACTCCTGATGGGGATTTAACCCTTCAGATATAGCAGCCAAAGTCCATACTTTGTTGGTGTACATGGATTCCATCTCAGATCACTAAGCATCCAGCCATTCTTACAGAGTCTTACTCCTGATGACCAGCTCGAAACTAGTTGGGTCATCATCTCATGATGCAATCTTCGCTCCTACTGTCATAGAGAAACCGAACTATCTCTCAGGTAGGTGAGGAACCCTACTAGATCGGCGGAGAGGCTGAGGTTCGTTGGTCTCTACTTGTCACGACCCGAAAGTACGGAACGTGACTGGCACTTAGATTACGAGACGTCTAAAGGCGTACCATAACCTAAGTCAGCCAAAGCCCAGAAATCTAACCCAAAATCAAAAGAGAGTGAAGGAAAACCTTAAATGAAAACGGTTTTTAAATCAATTAAGTTGCATAGAATCCAAAAAAAGAACATCAAAAATTTCTGAAAATTTCGGCAGAGTCTCCCCTGTATTTTCTATCCCCCAGAATGGGTACAACAAGATAATAAACCTGTAATCATAAAATGGCATCCCCAAGCGGGAGCTAGCTTTTCGTCCAAGGCGGATCACAACCACATGCAATATAATAGCAATATCAAGAAAAGAGCATAAAGAAACGCAAAATACCAGAAAACACACGTCGGCTCAAGTGAGCTCGACCCAAAAGAAACCACAAATATACATATCTCTCATTCTCATCACTAGGTCGCATATACAATATAAAGTGGTAGATGGAGAATACTAGATACAATGATAAAGCAAAAAGAAATAAAGTATACTCGCAACCCACCTACGGGCGATGTCGCGAGTCTGAGCAAAAGGAACTGATGACAAGATAGCCCGCCGCTACAAGACTGACGGGTCCGACCTGCAAGACACTATGGCACAACGGGGGTGAGTTGCCAGCTCGTGAGTAAATATAACATCTACTAAGGCAATCGTAAGAATGCACGCAATACACCACAACCTGCATGTCCATATGTGCTATAATATCTCTAGTATGCATGCACAGGTATGCAATGTCATTATTAAGTCTTTAAGTGTTTTAAATGCTAAGGTTATTGAATTCTTAACTTTAGAACATGAATATCTGTATAATAGCTAAATATCATCAAGAAATCATCTGAAAACCCGTGTCAAGCCTCGACACCAAAAAGGAATCATATCTGTCTCAATATCGGGCTCCGTCAGTCCGGATCGGCCCATATCATAAATCTCACGACAACGGTCGGTATCCTCCGGATATCCGCCGCGCCAGACATCACCGGTAGGTAGTCTTCCCCTGCCAGGCTCATCGTCTACAACTCGATCTTCTTGCCCCGGGGTACCATACCGGGCCCACCATGTACCCGAGACGGTTCATCCACTCCTCGAATCGGGTCTCGAAATCCAACAGAAAACATGAAAACTCATGGTGGACGACACATACATCACGAGAAAACCGCAACTTTTGTTTTGAAAATGATAAATATAAGGTTTTGTTAAATTCTTGCGGTTTTCCCCAAAAATCCAGAAATCGCAGCAATACTGAAATCCTCAAGAAAATCATAATGTCCAACATGTTATATATGATAAATGTCCATGCTATCAATATATGTGATGTGAATCTTTGCTAGAAATCTATGTAAATATGATGATGATGCGAGGTATATACATGCTATGCAAATTCATATATCAAGTATGAATGCAAGTGGCGATATCATGATAAACAGATTCTATAGTGCGCGTGGCATGGCATTTACCAAAGGCGTGTGTGTCACATGAATAGTGCGCGTGCAACGGAAGCCAATGGTAAGGTGTTCGTGTCCTACGAAATGATATAGCATAAGTATAGATGAATGTCCATGCAGTTTAATATACTGTTCGCTATAAGGGTATGCAGTGTACATGAATGGATAAGCTAGCTAACACAATAATTCTTGCAAAAAGTAGGGTAATCCTAACTGGGGCGGCGCCTCGCGCCATTCAGACGATTCCCCCATAGATGAATACATCTACTCACCAGAAATCCCCGCTAATCCGATCCGGCCACCGCCTTGCCTTTTCGCGCCGTGTCCGAAGTTTCCCCGACCGATCCTATATTTGCACAATATCAAGCATAAGATTACAAAACCTAACACAATGTAAGTCACAACATACAATTATCAATGCTCTCGAATTAATCATAGCATGCACTCGGTGCGCGGAAAAACGCACGAAAATCGCAATCCTTTAACTAGAATCGTCATTTCGGGGAAATCGGCAAAACTACAACCCGACTAGACGAAACCCCGCGTTCGCGCACTCTAATAGTCCTATACGAAGCTAATTATATCGCTAACATAACGCATTACGGTCGCATTCTAATTTCTACAAAAATCTAGTAAGCGATTTTCTAGCCGATTCGATACAAACATCGTAATTTGTCGATTTAGCAAGCATATCATTTCACAATTTACCATTCTAATCAATTAGACAACCAAAACCCTAACTTAATTTTGATAACCATGTTTCAAACCCTAACTCAACATCAAAACCCATTCTTGATTTTTCATGAACAAGGATTTACACTAAATCAATACTTCAAAATTAGATTCTAGCATATATAAACTACAAGTTAGCAACTAGTTTAGAATTTTCACCTCTCAAGCTTGAACCCTAGCTTGATCAAGTCACCAAGAAGCCTCCTTTCATCATGTTTTTGAACTAATTTGGGTTGAGAGAGAAAGGATTAGGGTTTTGGTTTGAATGGAGAAAGAAATTTGTGAATTTTTATGAATTTTTTGCAAGAAAATGAAGCAAAATCAAGTGAGGAAGTGGGGAAAAACTGCAGGTGAGGGGTCGGCCAGCAGGTGGGGGAGGGGTGTGGGAATTTTTGAGAAGTTTCTAGGTCATTACAACATCATATGATATCATTTCATGCTTTCATATCAACCTTTTTACAAAAAAACCCTTTTTTCATCATTTTTTTCATAATTTTCTCACCAAAAAGATAAAAGTTTGCAAGCCATGTTATAA
Organism: Agapanthus africanus; assembly: GCA_030015575.1. Lineage (NCBI taxonomy): Eukaryota > Viridiplantae > Streptophyta > Magnoliopsida > Asparagales > Amaryllidaceae > Agapanthus > Agapanthus africanus. The sequence continues at coordinate 170,339,529 of JASDDO010000026.1, read as the reverse complement.
TTTTATTAACACCATATTTTAGCTTATAAAGATTCCTAATTATGAAATTTACCTAATTAAATTTGTATTTATCCCTAATTTAATGTATTTTAAAAAAGCTTAAAATAATAAAAAAATAATTAATTACGAAATTTTTTTTATTTAACTAGATAATTATAAGTGACATTTTAGTGACAAAATTATAGTAATATCTTATCTAAATTTTGTATAATTAGGTCTACAATGAAAAATACCTAATTTGACTTTTTACGGAAAAAGCCGAAAAATTAGCCGATTACCGAAAAACTGCCTAAACGATTTTCGAAGGGTTACAATCTTCCCCCCTTAAAGAAATTCGGTCCCCGAATTTAGAATTTAAGTACGCGTACCTTCAAAAAGATGGGGATATCTCTTCCTCATCTCGACCTCGGTCTCCCAGGTGACCTCCTCGCTGTTCGGGCCACGCCAAAGGACCTTGACGGACGGTATAACCTTCGACCTCAATTTCTTCACCTGCCGATCCAAGATGACAACCGGCTGCTCGGTGAAAGAAAGATCACGCTCTAGCTGGATCTTCTGGTGCTGAATCGCCTGGGAAGGATCATGAAGGTACTTGCGGAGCATCGAGACATGGAATACGGGGTGAACATCGGGGAAACTGGGCGGAAGAGCTAACCGATAAGCGACTGGACCAACACGCTCTAGGATCTCGAAAGGACCAACATATCTAGGACTCAGCTTCCCTTTCCGCCCAAATCTCATCACACCTTTCATCGGAGAGACCTTCAGGAAAACATGATCGCCAACAGCGAACTCGAGTCAGCGACGGCGCCTGTCAGCATATGATTTCTGCCTGCTCTGTGCCGCTCTCATTCTGTCCCGAATCAGCTGTATCTTCTCGGTCGTCTCCTGTACGATCTGCGGCCCCAAAATACTGCTCTCCCTGAGCTCTGTCCAACATACCGGTGATCGACATCTCCTCCCATATAAAGCCTCAAAAGGTGTCATCTGAATCGTCTCCTGGAAGCTATTATTGTAGGAAAACTCGATCAAAGGCAAATGACGATCCCAGCTACCACCGAAATCTAAAACATAAGCTCTGAGCATGTCCTCAAGAGTCTGAATAGTACGCTCCGACTGACCGTCAGTCTGCGGATGAAAGGCTGTGCTAAAACTCAATCGGGTGCCCAAAGCTTCCTGTAGTTTCTGCCACAATCGGCTGGTAAACTGGGTGCCACGGTCGGACACGATGCAAATCGGAACACCATGCAGTCGCACTATCTCATCAATATAAACCTGGGCGTACTGAGAAAATCCAAAATTGGTCTTCACTGGCAGAAAGTGAGCCGCTTTCATCAGTCGATCCACAATCACCCAAATAGAGTCATACCCTCGACTGGTCCTGGGTAGACCTACAACGAAGTCCATGGAGACCTGCTCCCACTTCCACTCAGGGATGGGCAAAGGCTGTAACTCGCCGGCTGGTCTCTGGTGCTCGGCCTTGACTTGCTGACAAGTCAGGCATCTCGACACAAAGTCAGTAATATCCTTCTTCATCCCGTCCCACCAGTAAACCTCTCTCAAATCACGGTACATCTTGGTGGAACCTGGATGCACGCTGTATACTGATCTATGTGTCTCCTCGAGGATATCACGCCCCAGTCCCTCTGAATCTGGCACGCACAGTCGAGTCCCAAATCGAAGTATCCCCTGATCATCAATCACGAACTCAGAAACTCTGCCCTGCCGAATCTGCTCAATAATCTCTAAGATACGGGCATCGCCGGACTGTGCCTCGCGGATACAGTCAAGTAACTGTGGGCGTGCTCTGAAATGGGCCAGCTGACCCCCTGTAGGAGTAAACTCGAACTGCACTCTGCTATTACATAAAACCTGCCAATCCGCCGTCGACTGCATCTGTACTGCGCTCAAACAAGATAAGCTACCTCCAGGCCTCCTACTCAAAGCATCTGCCACCACATTCGCCTTGCCCGGATAGTATAGAATCTCGCAGTCATAATCCTTCACCAACTCCATCCAACGGCGCTGTCTCAGGTTCAGGTCTCGCTGCTGGAAGATATACTTCAAACTCTTGTGGTCAGTGAATATCTGGCACGACTCACCGTATAGGTAATGTCTCCAGATCTTAAGTGCAAATACCACTGCAGCCATCTCTAAATCATGGGTGGGGTAGTTCTTCTCGTGTTTCCTCAGCTGCCGAGAAGCATACACGATAACTCTGTCGTGCTGCATCAATACACAGCCCAGCCCCACTCTAGAAGCATCACAATATACCACGAACCCGCCTGATCCTGAAGGCAATGCTAACACTGGAGCAGTAGTCAGACGAGTCTTCAACTGCTGGAAGCTATCCTCACATGCCTGGGTCCAATCAAAAGGAACCCCCTTCCGAGTCAACCCGGTCAACGGTGCAGCAATGCGGGAGAAATCCTGGACAAAACGTCGATAATAGCCGGCCAGACCTAGAAAGCTACGAACCTCTGTAACTGATACCGGTCTAGGCCAACGCTGAACTGCCTCGATCTTCTTCTGGTCCACGCAAATACCATCTCTCGTCACCACATGACCCAAGAAGTCGACACTGTCTAGCCAGAATGCGCACTTGGAGAATTTGGTGAACAGCTGATGCTCCCTCAAAGTCTGCAATGTGATACGTAAGTGCCGCTCATGCTCCTCCTGGCTCCGAGAATAAACCAAGATGTCGTCAATGAACACAATGATGAACTGATCGAGATACGGCCTGAATACGCGGTTCATCAAATCCATAAATGCTGCCGGGGCATTGGTGAGCCCGAACGACATCATCAAGAACTCGTAATGACCATATCGAGTACGGAAAGCGGTCTTCGGAATATCCTCCTTCCGAACCAGCAACTGGTGATAACCTGACCGTAAATCAACCTTCGAGAAAAACCCTGCACCCTGGAGCTGATCAAATAAGTCATCAATGCGGGGTAGGGGATATCTGTTCCGCACAGTAACCCGGTTCAGCTGACGATAATCAATGCATAAACGCATACTTCCGTCCTTCTTCTTAACAAACAAGACGGGAGCACCCCAAGGTGACACACTCGGTCGGATAAGCCCTTTGTCCAGCAAGTCCTGTAACTGATCCTTTAGCTCTCTCAGTTCCGCCGGGGCCATCCGATAAGGAGGTATAGAAATAGGCCCCATGCCAGGGATCAAGTCAATACAGAACTCAATCTCGCGCTCTGGTGGTAGACCAGGCAGCTCGTCAGGGAATACATCAGGAAACTCTCTCACAACAGGGACCTGGTCCAACGGAGCCTCTGTGGAGCTAGTATCACAAATATAGGCTAAGAATCCCTGACACCCTTTCCTTAAGAGCTGACCAGCGCGAAGAGATGAAATCAAGCTGGGAAGGGTAGCGCTACGATCTCCCTGAATAATAAGAACCGGCTCACCAGGAAAACTGAATTTGACTGCTTTCTCACGGCAGTCCACGGATGCATAACAGGTGGCTAGCCAGTCCATACCAAGAAGAACGTCAAAGTCGAGCATATCGAGGAGAATCAAATCTACTGAAGAATCTCTATCCCCGATACGAACGGAACACGATCGATACACAAAACGGGCAACAAAAGACTCGCCTACCGGGGTAATAACGACAAGCGGCTGATCTAACGGAGAAGACTCTCGGCCCAACCTGTTAGTGTATATGCCCTAGAGGCCATTACTGTATCATACTAGTATGTATATTACTTGATGGAAGCTTGGGATATTCACAGTTGTACAGACAATCTTGCTCAATATAGTAGTATGCTACTTGGTTTGTCTCTGCTTTAATGTGTACATGTGTGTTTATTTATTATATCACCTATACGCATTAGTAGAGCCCTTAGGATCTTTGCTTGATTACCGGCGTTGTGATGGCGATCACACTCGTGGGGGCTGGGTAATCTACAAGCACATCCTTATACTCGTCCCTAGTCGTGGGAGTATCGAGATAGGGCATCGATACTCCAGAGTAGACTAGCGTATGCGCTTCTCATCCCAGCGCGGGAGACGGTCTGTCCCACAGCCGTCAGTACGTTGTACTTGAGATAGTATGCGGGTGCTCGTTAGGTTACGAGTACACTGGACAGGACTCGCAGGGAACTGATGGTTGGTATTATACCTATCGTCAGTTATCAGTTCCCAGGTGACATGAGTACAGCTTAGTCCGCTGACTTGACACTGTCACTTCACCTCGAGTGTGTTCCCACTGTTCTTTGATTACTACCCTACCACGGCTCTACTGAGTCGTGCAAACAGGTAGTAGTTGGGAGCAGTCCCGAAGCACTTGGAGGCAGTGACGGTTAGACAGGATTCGTCTCTCCCGGTATTGGGGGTTGACATCGCGCTGTGTCTAGGAGAGCCATTACACGAGTAGTCCCTGGCCAGGGCAAGCGAGATATACTGGTAGGTTTCCAGTGTTATCTCAGGGTGTATTGGGCTTCACTCCGACACGACTTGTACCGCTATTAGGGGACTGACGTTTACCGCCCCCCTAGGCCCGCCATGCGATGTATCAGACGAACAGACCGGACTGTACGGAGACTGTCACATACAGGCTCAGTAGGAGTGCAGATGGGGTTCACCTCGTCAGTCTTCTTATCGACATCTACCTGGGGACCGTTACGTACAGCTAGTGCCGCTTGCGGTCTGTGGTTAAACCCACTGCCAGCGTAGTGTCGAGTCTTTAGAGTCCCACACAGAGAGCTATTCGCCTTTAGGCAAAACGAGTAGAGGTCGCATGGTTTTGCGACAGGGTTCGTTCGCATCCGCGCACTTGTGCACGTTTGCTGTCCGGACAGTTTATACTAGCGGGCTTTGGTTTAAGCCGGATCCTAGTATATGATTTGAGATTGGTTTTTCTCATTGTGTTCGTGTTCCTCGGATCACGAATGCGGGTGCGTATGCACAGTTGCTTGAGATTGGGGGAGAGGACCTTGTTTAGGGTTAATGGCTTTTGTCATTTTATTAACCCTATTGTTTTTGTGTGGATTATTGTTAATTGATAATTAGCTTAATTATTGTGCATGGTTGTTGTTGACAATTTGACTTCATTGACTTGTTGACCATGTTGACAACTTGACCATAATCATTTCATTTGGAAGATGCTCTTTGATCTTTGCAAAAATGAAATGATAATGGTCAATTCATGATTTATCATGACAATTTTCAAGCTAATTATCTAATTAAAATTATCCTCACATATTAGTGAGAATGGCTCACTATTTTCTCATTCTCTCATTCTATTTCTCTCTCTTGCTCATCCTCTCCCTCAAGCTCTCTCCCTCTCATGTGTTGAGAAACAAAAGGCTTGAGAAAAACCCTCTCTTGATCTTCTCTACTCACTTCTAGGGTTCAAGTCTTAGCATTTCTTGCACTCTAGTTACTCCTAGCTTGGAGTTGAAGCTAAAGGTGGTGGCTTTCGGGTGGATCCTTCTTTGACGGGAGAAGACAAGCAAGGTGATCCTTTTCTACCATACCTAGGAGCAAGGAGAGAAGGACTAAAGACCAAAGGTATAACCTTTCATCACTTAGCTACTTTGTAGTTAGGGTTAGCTAGTTTATGTTTAGCAAAGATCCTCACAAGCTTAGTCCATGTTGCCTAAGTCATTAAAAATCCGATTTTTATTATGTTTTCCGCCTCCCCGTAAGCACCGGGGTGGGCAACACGGACTAACACAACCTCGGTGCAAAATACGTGGAAACATAGGAATGTGTGGAGCCTGGATCAAATAATACCCGTGCATCAAAAGAACATACTGGCAGAGTACCTGTCACGACGGCATTGGATGCCTGTGCATCCTGAGGAGTCAATGCGAACACTCGGGCCTGTCCACCACTAATAGCTGGCTGTGCTCTGCCTCTACCTCGGCCTCTGCCTCTGTCACCTCTTCCTCTCTGAACCGGACCGCCACGCCCACGACCTCTAGAAGCATCTGGCTGGCGTGAAGCATCATCAGGAGCAGGAAGTAAAGCTCTCTGCGAAGGTGGTGAAGGTGGTAAAGTCACATGCGGGACTGTCGCCGCGCCCGGACGTCCCATGGTACAGTCTCTGACACGGTGATACTGACTCCCGCACCGAAAACATCCTGGAGACGACTGCTGGGTCTGTGGATATGAACCAAATAACTGACCTCGTCTCAATCCTCTGCCTCCGCCATCTCCCGGAAATAATCTATCACGATGTCTGCCCATCTGCCGCTGAGCTGGCGTATCAGTACGGATCCTCTTCAGCCCAGAAACGACCGGAGTCTCAGAAATACGCTCCTCCAAAAGTAAGGCTGCATCCATCGCGGCAGCGTATGTATCAAAGTGCTGGGTGCCGATGGCAAGAAATAGCTGTGTATCAAGCCCTCGTACAAACCTCTTTATTCTCTTCTCTTCTGTGTGGACTGGGTAAACTGTATATCATACTCCGACACTGTCATCCCAGGAGTCTTGCGCAAAGACTCAAAACTGCGGGCTCGAGCATCTCGGACACTCTCCGGAAGAAAACGGGCAAGAAATGCAGCTGTAAACTCCTCCCAGGTCATAGAAGGCAGACCTGCAGCTCGGCCTCTCTCTACTGAGTCGTACCATGTCTGGGCAAGACCCTCCAGACGAAAACTCGCAAACTCCACCAATCTATCATCAGAACACCTCAACGAACGGCAAATCCGAGCCATCCTATCAAGAAATGCCTGTGGGTCCTCTGTCGCATCTGTACCGGTAAAAGCTGGAGGTCTCAATCTCATGAACTCCTGTAGTGAAACAGGGATAGTCTCCGTAGTAGCAGCAGGAGTGATCATCTGTGCAGCAGGTACGATCGTGGTCTGTGCGGTGGAAGGAACGTCCTCGGATCTCTGTGCCCGGCTGGACTCAACTAAAGATCCCATCATCTGCCGCAACTCTTGCATGCCGGCCTCTAATCTGGCAATACGGTCAGGATAAGGCGGATCAGTAGGACCCTGAGTGGTAGGCGTATCCTCCCGCTCGATCCTCGCCTCAGACAGGCCCACCCGAATCTCATCCCTAGCGGCAGCCCGCTGAGCTCTCGTAGCCTTTGGCGGCATCGAAGCTGGAATAAGAAACAGGACTGATAAGGACATTGCAATTGAATCAAGGAATGCAAGGAATCAAGAAAGGAAATACAAGAAATTATGTCCTAAGGTCACTTAGGCGGAGTACCGTATCGTAAGTATGCCGCAGATCATACCCACGCTACGCCACTCTGCTTAAGTCACCTACTCCATCTACCAAGGTCGTCCTACACTCAGAAAGGTAAAACCTAGGCTCTAATACCAACTTTGTCACGATCCGAAAGTACGGAACGTGACTGGCACTTAGAATACGAGACGTCTAAAGGCGTACCGTAACCTAAGTCAGCCAAAGCCCAGAAATCTAACCCAAAATCAAAAGAGAGTGAAGGAAAACCTTAGATGAAAACGGTTTTTAAATCAATTAAGTTGCATAGGATCCAAAAAAAGAACATCAAAAATTTCTGAAAATTTCGGCAGAGTCTCCCCTGTATTTTCTATCCCCCAGAATGGGTACAACAAGATAATAAACCTGTAATCATAAAATGGCATCCCCAAGCGGGAGCTAGCTCTTCGCCCAAGGCGGATCACAACCACATGCAATATAATAGCAATATCAAGAAAAGAGCATAAAGAAACGCAAAATACCAGAAAACACACGTCGGCTCAAGTGAGCTCGACCCAAAAGAAACCACAAATATACATATCTCTCAGTCTCATCACTAGGTCGCATATACAATATAAAGTGGTAGATGGAGAATACTAGATACAATGATAAAGCAAAAAGAAATAAAGTATACTCGCAACCCACCTACGGGCGATGTCGCAAGTCTGAGCAAAAGGAACTGATGACAAGATAGCCCGCCGCTACAAGACTGACGGGTCCGACCTGCAAGACACTGTGGCACAACGGGGGTGAGTTGCCAGCTCGTGAGTAAATATAACATCTACTAAGGCAATCGTAAGAATGCACGCAATGCACCACAACCTGCATGTCCATATGTGCTATAATATCTCTAGTATGCATGCACAGGTATGCAATGTCATTATTAAGTCTTTAAGTGTTTTAAATGCTAAGGTTATTGAATTCTTAACTTTAGAACATGAATATCTGTATAATAGCTAAATATCATCAAGAAATCATCTGAAAACCCGTGTCAAGCCTCGACACCAAAAAGGAATCATATCTGTCTCAATATCGGGCTCCGTCAGTCCGGATCGGCCCATATCATAAATCTCACGACAACGGTCGGTATCCTCCGGATATCCGCCGCGCCAGACATCACCGGTAGGTAGTCTTCCCCTGCCAGGCTCATCGTCTACAACTCGATCTTCTTGCCCCGGGGTACCATACCGGGCCCACCATGTACCCGAGACGGTTCATCCACTCCTCGAATCGGGTCTCGAAATCCAACAGAAAACATGAAAACTCATGGTGGACGACACATACATCACGAGAAAACCGCAACTTTTGTTTTGAAAATGATAAATATAAGGTTTTGTTAAATTCTTGCGGTTTTCCCCAAAAATCCAGAAATCGCAGCAATACTGAAATCCTCAAGAAAATCATAATGTCCAACATGTTATATATGATAAATGTCCATGCTATCAATATATGTGATGTGAATCTTTGCTAGAAATCTATGTAAATATGATGATGATGCGAGGTATATACATGCTATGCAAATTCATATATCAAGTATGAATGCAAGTGGCGATATCATGATAAACAGATTCTATAGTGCGCGTGGCATGGCATTTACCAAAGGCGTGTGTGTCACATGAATAGTGCGCGTGCAACGGAAGCCAATGGTAAGGTGTTCGTGTCCTACGAAATGATATAGCATAAGTATAGATGAATGTCCATGCAGTTTAATATACTGTTCGCTATAAGGGTATGCAGTGTACATGAATGGATAAGCTAGCTAACACAATAATTCTTGCAAAAAGTAGGGTAATCCTAACTGGGGGGGGCGCCTCGCGCCATTCAGACGATTCCCCCATAGATGAATACATCTACTCACCAGAAATCCCCGCTAATCCGATCCGGCCACCGCCTTGCCTTTTCGCGCCGTGTCCGAAGTTTCCCCGACCGATCCTATATTTGCACAATATCAAGCATAAGATTACAAAACCTAACACAATGCAAGTCACAACATACAATTATCAATGCTCTCGAATTAATCATAGCATGCACTCGGTGCGCGGAAAAACGCACGAAAATCGCAATCCTTTAACTAGAATCGTCATTTCGGGGAAATCGGCAAAACTACAACCCGACTAGACGAAACCCCGCGTTCGCGCACTCTAATAGTCCTATACGAAGCTAATTATATCACTAACATAACGCATTACGGTCGCATTCTAATTTCTACAAAAATCTAGTAAGCGATTTTCTAGCCGATTCGATACAAACATCGTAATTTGTCGATTTAGCAAGCATATCATTTCACAATTTACCATTCTAATCAATTAGACAACCAAAACCCTAACTTAATTTTGATAACCATGTTTCAAACCCTAACTCAACATCAAAACCCATTCTTGATTTTTCATGAACAAGGATTTACACTAAATCAATACTTCAAAATTAGATTCTAGCATATATAAACTACAAGTTAGCAACTAGTTTAGAATTTTCACCTCTCAAGCTTGAACCCTAGCTTGATCAAGTCACCAAGAAGCCTCCTTTCATCATGTTTTTGAACTAATTTGGGTTGAGAGAGAAAGGATTAGGGTTTTGGTTTGAATGGAGAAAGAAATTTGTGAATTTTTATGAATTTTTTGCAAGAAAATGAAGCAAAATCAAGTGAGGAAGTGGGGAAAAACTGCAGGTGAGGGGTCGGCCAGCAGGTGGGGAGAGGGGTGTGGGAATTTTTGAGAAGTTTCTAGGTCATTACAACATCATATGATATCATTTCATGCTTTCATATCAACCTTTTTACAAAAAAACCCTTTTTTCATCATTTTTTTCATAATTTTCTCACCAAAAAGATAAAAGTTTGCAAGCCATGTTATAATTTTATTAACACCATATTTTAGCTTATAAAGATTCCTAATTATGAAATTTACCTAATTAAATTTGTATTTATCCCTAATTTAATGTATTTTAAAAAGGCTTAAAATAATAAAAAAATAATTAATTACGAATTTTTTTTTATTTAACTAGATAATTATAAGTGACATTTTAGTGACAAAATTATAGTAATATCTTATCTAAATTTTGTATAATTAGGTCTACAATGAAAAATACCTAATTTGACTTTTTACGGAAAAAGCCGAAAAATTAGCCGATTACCGAAAAACTGCCTAAACGATTTTCGAAGGGTTACACTACTGAATCCTTTGGTTCTATCAAATCATCAGCTGCAGTTTGTATAACTGGAACATTTCCAGTTCTACATAACAGATCTTGCCCCGAGCTTGTCCGGATTTTGCTTTTAGACATAGGCCGGACAACCTCAAATCTTAACTAACTTAAGATATGGGCTCTTCCCTTTCCATATCACATATGAAGTGGTAGGCAACTGATTTGATTTGAACCCTATTCAATAGGTATGCAGCTTCTCAAGTGCATAACTCCCAAAAAGGAAATAGGTAACTCAGTAGTACTCATCATAGAGCACACCATATCGAATAGGGTGCAATTGCTCCGCCCCGATATACCATCGTGCTATGGTGTATACGGAGGAGTAATGCTGAGAGAGAATCTCATTCTCCTTTAGAATAGTCCAGGAATTCCATGCACAAGTATTCTCCTCCCTGATCTTATCATAGGACATAATACTTATACCCGTATTTTGGTTCTCTACTTCTAACTTATATTCTGTGAATATCTCAAAAGGTTCGGACTTGTGTTTCAACAGGAACATAGGTCTGAATCTCGAAAGATCATCAGAGAATGTAATGAAGTAAAAAGAACCGGTCTTGGCAAGTGTAGACAGGGGACCTACATACATCAACATGTATCATCCCAAGAGTTCACTAACTCTTTCTCTGTTTCCAGTAAACGGAGTTATGGTCATCTTATCTCTGTGACATGACTGGCAAGTTTCACAAGATGTAAATTCAAACTGATTTAAATATGCATCTAAAATGTAACTTTAGCCAGTCGGATCGTATTGATATGACCTAGTCTACAATGCCACAAGAAGGATTCGTTCATTTCTGAACTCTTCCTCTTGTGTGTGTTCCGTATACTAAAGAAATGTAGATTGATTTAGAACATCAATGCTTTTAGATAACGTGCCTGAACCGATCAACTTTTGATATAGGAAATGTTCAAAACATTATCCAACAATACAAAATTTTATCATTTCTTTACTAATAAAGAGACTGATATGATTTTGTATATCAGGTTCGGTATCTAATAACATTCGTTCAGAATCAATGTATTTGTAATACAGGGTGACAGTGACCAACAGACTTGGCTGCAACACTTGCCCCGTTTTCTGTCTCATGAAACTTATCACCCGTTCTCAGTTTTTCTACCTTTTTGCAGCCCTATGTAACAGATTACATATCTGGGATCCTGATCCGGTATCATATACCCAGGATGCGGAGGATACTGAGAAACAGTTCTTTGTAATGAACACACCCGAAGATGATGCATCAGCATGCACTCTCTTCGTTTGGGCGGCACGGGAATTCTGGTAATCCCCAATTTCCTGCTCTGTCTTATAACAATTATAAGTTGGAGCGGGACCAACGTTCCCCAGCTCAGTATAACAAGCGGGTTCGGTCAATACATCCATATTATTATCTTGATTAAGGCGTGATATGGTCGCTACCTGGAGAGAGAGAGAAGAAAACACTCAGCGTGCGCTCTTGCAAGAATAGATTGGTTATTATTTTATCTAATCAGGATGGCTCCCACTGTTTTTATCAAATCTTCCTTCAAACCCTAAAAGGAAAGACTAGCCGGGATTAATTACACGCTACAAGTTCGCCAATCTTTCAGCCAGGCCAGTGTCGGTACTTTGAGGGAGGTCCTCCGTGCTTTCGCACGAACCTAATTAATGTAAACCTCGTTTTCCCAGAGGCGTAACCTCGTTAACACCTTTCTAGACACCTACTTGATCGGCTAATTGTAATGTGTAAAACTCTCCCAGGAGTAACTCTTACTCGCAGTGGGTATCGGGATCCAACTATCTCATAGAAGGTATGCAATCTCAATGCAAATTTCAACACTTGAAATTCCCGATAATTTTGCCCCTAACCTCCTATGACCTTGACAAAGGCCAACAAACCATAGGATGCTAGTCAAGTTCAACCCGTCATTTCCTGATTGAATTAAACCCACCCGCACGGCCCTTGACAAAGGCCAACAAGGTCGCACGACTACCCTAATCCAATCTGCATCATATGCATAAGCAGATAAGCACCAGTCAGCTACCGCACACTACGCCTTGACAAAGTCCAACAAACGTAGCACGAATACTAACTACTACTTATCTGAAATGACGGAGGGCTACGACAGGTTTTTTCTGAAAACCTATTGCGTAATGAACTTGATATCATTGTAGAATCAAATGATTTTAAAATGGAGTGCTTTTGAGGCTTTTCTAGTTTTGCTAAAGGAGTCACTCCCGGTGAAGGGATCGTCGGTCCTTTCCTCTTCGAATGAGGTGCGGGATATATCATATATATCACTGTGCAAAGCAGAACTCTTAAAAGCAATCAAAAGACAAACCGAGTGTGTAGCATCTGCCAGTTATTGCTAAAGGAGTCACTCCCGGTGAAGGGATCTCGGTCCTTTCCTTATCGAATAAGGTGCAGGATATATCACATATACCGCTGTGCAAAGCAAGAACTGTAGCTATCTGTTTTATTTTGAAATTCGATTCTACAACATCTTAGGTTTCTTTTTATTTCATTAATCACATTAATGAAGTCCCATCATTTAAGTTACCTAAATATCACAGATAAATACGACGTACAATTATGCCATCCGCATTCGCCTCGATGTCCCCTCGTGCACCGTTAGGTTAGGTGACTAACGGCAGAGCGGGGCAGGGCTAGCGCGGGTGTAAAACATAAGTAACGCCTATATAATATATCATATATACTATATACAGTATCCATCACAGAACATATCACATGATCACATCACAGATATCGCAGCAGAAGAATCATATGAAATATTGGATATACTAGGACGTCCGTGTTCTCAATACGAGCCGGTATAAAACACGGATTCCACGGTCGCGATGAATAGCCAAACCCACACCCCTAGACCCCTACGAGAGCGGCAAGCAACCCTACCAATTCTAGAGTTAGGAGACCCGGACTCGACTCCTCGAGTTGGTCTCCCACTGGACTCCAGAACCCGGTTACTTGTGCTCCCCTCCTTGGGTCTATCCTAGTGCGGAAAAGTAAATAATATACAAAAGGTGACATCTTCCACAACCTGGAAGTGCCCCAATAAAAGAATATTACATACAAGTTTTTACATGAATGAAAATGAAAAACACTCATCTCACATAAAAAAAACCCCGGCTATTCAAACACGACGATCCAATATAACATATCCAGCAACACATAACATCACATGTCATCAACGTAAGTAAATATGCGCATCCCAATTGTCGTTGACATATAGCAACGAAACCGGCGATATCACATATTACACTTACGGTCACAGAAAAGAAAGTGTAAAACTACAACAGTTGGAATCCGCAATCCCTTTAGACATCGCATGCCTAAACAAATGAATTTCTTAGACATCACATGCCTAACAATTATAAACCCCACATTTTAGTCTCATTATCGAAAACTCTTTTTAATATCAAGTCGGGCAATTCAACAAGATTCCCGACATCCTGATCGAATGCTCGTCGCAAACTTCAGTAGACGGCCGCACCCCCGATACCGTCGACTAAGTGCACCAAGGCGGAACACCGCTACCGCGAGCACCCAAACGGATGCTTTCGGCGACGGGGTTCTCCTACAGTCACTTGGTCGGGGCTATGGGGCGAGGCTGTCTATTAAGTTTACCCGGCGAGTATCCGCGTACGCTACGTGATTGCGACGGACTTTTGATCACATCAAAATTCCGTGGCAACCGATCAAGTGAGACTAAACTGCTATGTTTATAACATTCATTCAGTTATCTCATAACTACTTGTGAATTCCAATTATTGTATCCCATTCCAGATAAATAGAAAATGTTAAACTTTTCGATCGAACATTCAAACACCCAAGTTTTCCCGAAACAGCTCAACACATGAAACAAGTTTAAAAACATCCAGTTCATGCCTCAGTACCGACGGTCCAGCCGTAGAAGGGTCAAGCCAACGCCTCACATGTGGCACGCCGTACTGCCCCAAACCCTAAGGTTCAAAGGGCAATTCAAGACGGTCACATAATCAAGTTAAGGTTTGTTGTCTTCTAGAGGGACCATCGCGTTACTTGCACTACTTAGAACGTTATTAAACCACGGAAAGATCCAACACTTGGAAATTTCCCGACAGGGGAAAAAGTGGGTATTTATATCCGGTCGAACTTTTTAACATATTCAAAAATTATCCGGAAAAACACAGACGAAGTTAAACTTCCCGATCGATACACCGAGTCTCCAATACAACCCAGAAAACTTAACTCTTGAGTAAAAATTAAAAATTCCCAGAAAATACAGCACCCAAATATAGGAATTACTGTGCAAAGACCAACTGAAGAAAAGACAAAATGGCCACGGAACCGCCGCATTAGCCATGCCAATGCCGCGGTTCCGCCGTGCTTTAAGGGAATCATGGGTACGGGCTTCACAGTAATTCTTACAATTCCCTGCTGAATTTTCTGCATATTTTTAATGTGGAAAAATCCCCGAAATTAAAAAATGTACAGAGAGCATTTTTTGGGTTAGGGTTTTGGTTCAATCGGACTTCTAACTCCGTCTATGCATCGCCTAAGGCTCTAGCTAGGCTCTGATACCACTGTAGGGTTCCTAGGCACACTAATGAGGTCTCACAAGGCATCAACCATGTCAATTTCGAATTTTACAAGTGCCGAGAAACCCTAATACGGATCGTTAACTAGATTTTAGGCGAATAAGAAACTAGTTAACAACTTAACTACAAAAAAGAGGCTACAACCTTTGTAGATCCGGTTCTCCACCTCCATGGCTCCGTGATGAAGTCCCCTCGCTGTCCATATCGGATCCCGGACTCTAGCGTCGGCTTCATTGGAGAAATGGGCGGGCTAGGTCGTCGACTTCGACGCCGAAGATGATCTACATCGAGGCATCACAAGATCAAGCTCCCACTTCACCAAGTCAAGAAACTTGTGAAGAAAACACCCTATACTACTTGGCAAGAGGTAGAGGATGAAGAAATAGGAAGTGGGTTCACTTTAGAATTGGATTTCTCACTCTTTTTCACTAGTTGTCATTGATGGAGGCAAGCTTTCTTCATGTTGAAGATGAAGAAGAAGAAGAAAGAATATGATGAGTTATTTTCAAAAAATAAAATAAAATGAATACTTATCATATATCAACCATGGTCAAGTGTAGAGAATGAACTATGGTTAGTTTGAATGGTTAGGGGTTAAGTATGAGACAAAATGGTCACTTAGTCAAAACTTCATGAAGCTTCAACTACAAACAAAGAAAGCCACCATTTTCTCTTTCTTTTCCAAAATAAATAAATAAATAAGTAAGAAAATCAAAACCCTAACCATTACATAACCATGGTTTAATCTAAACATACACCCAAACATGCATGTATCATCAAACATGGAACAAGCAAGTGCACAAAAATATATCACATATACAATGTGCACATCAAGTGAGAAAATCCATCTTAAGTGAACCGATACTAGTTAATGCAAAGTAATATATCAAATATATAATTATACATTAAATCATTAAATCAACACTTGATTTAACGATCCGGTCATATCGCATATAACCGACCAATATCCAATGTATCGGCTTATCGAATCAATCCTCGATTCGATAACTAGGTTATATCGCATACAACCATTCGATACATTCATCGCGAGAATAGAATACAGTATCATATACTGGTATTATTCTCGGTCCCGCACATATCTCATATGCGCTCCTATTTCATTTTGCTTGAGCTAGGAAACCTCTGTGTAGGACTCTAAAGACTCGTCAATACGCCGGCAGCAGATGATGATCATATCAAACACCCACAAGCCGCAAGCGGTCTGCTAAACGTAACGGCCACCCGGGTATTGAGCGATCAGAAGATCGACGAGCAAGCCCGCTCATACTCCTGTGAATCCAACCAGTAACACTTACCGTACAGTCCGGTCTCGTCGTCTGATATGTCGCATATCTCGCCTAGGGGTGGTAAACGTCAGACCCCAGTAGCTTGATAAGTCGTGTCGATATGAGGTCTATAACAGTTCGAGAAACTACTGGTAACACTTACCAGTAAATCTCAGCAACCCTGGCCAGGGATTTCCGGTTATAGCCAATCGAACACAGCGCAACATCAACTCCCTATACCGGGAGAGACGAATCCCCTCATATCGCTCATTGCCTCCATGTGATTCGGGACTGTACCCAAAAACCACCGTTTTGCATGCCCTCTTGGACATGGTAAGGTGGAAATCAAAGCACTGTGGGAATCACACAAGACTCTATGACGATCTCGGGTCAACAGACTCCTCTGTACCAGTGTCACCAGAGAACTGCCATCTGACGTAAGATATAATACCATCTGGGAGTTCTCGGCGAGTCCGTCCAGTGTACCCAGTCTCCACTGAGCACCCGTATATCATCTCTGATGTCAAACACCAATGGATATGGGATCATCCATCGCCCATCTGTATGGGTCGAGAAGGTATACGCTAGTCTACTCTGGTATATCGATGCCCCGTCTCAATACACCCACGACTAGGGACCTTGAAGGATGTACTTATGGACTACCATGTCCCCACTAGTATGATCCGCATCATAGTCTAGGTAGTCAAGTACACATCCTAAGGGCTTTACCAACATGTAACAGAGAGACAATTAGTGTACACGTTAAGGTAAAGAGTAACCAGATAGCATACTATCATGTCGAGCAAGAAAGTCCTCCCTATATATGTCCAAGCACCCACTACAATATACATCCTATGTATAGTAATAGCCTCTAGGGCATACATATAACTAACAGGATAGACCCAAGGAGGAGAGCACAAGTAACCGGGTTCTAGAGTCCAGTGGGAGACCAACTCGAGGAGTCGAGTCCGGGTCTCCTAACTCTAGAATTGGAAGGGTTGCTTGCCGCTCTCATAGGGGTCTAGGGGTGTGGGTTTGGCTATTCATCGCGACCGTGGAATCCGTATTTTATAGAGGCTCAAAATAAAACACGGACGTTCTAGTATATCCAATGTTTCATATGTTCTTCTGCTGAGATATCTGTGATGTGATCATTTGATATGTTGTGATAAATACTGTATATAGTATATATGATATATTATATAGACGTTACTTATGTTTTACATCCGCGCTAGCCCTGCCCCGCTCTGCCGTTAGTTACCTAACTTAACGGTGCACGAGGGGACATCGAGGCGAATGCAGATGGCATAAGTGTACGTCGTATTTATCTGTGATGTTTAGGTGACTTAAATGATGGGACTTCATTAATATGATTAATGAAAGAAAAGAAACCTAAAAGATATTGTAGAATCAAATTTTTCAAAAAGGGTAGCTACAGTTTTTGCTTTGCATAGTGATATATATAATATATCCTGCACCTTATTCGATGAGGAAAGAGCCGAGATCCCTTCACCGGGAGTGACCTCTTTAGCAAAACTGGCAGATGCTACAACACTCGGTTTGTCTTTTGATTGCTTTTAGAGTTTTGCTTTGCATAGTGATATATATGATATGTCCTGCACCTTATTCGATGAGCAAAGAGCCGAGATCCCTTCACCGGGAATGGCCTCTTTAACAAAACTAATGAAAGCCTCAAAATCACTCCATTTCAAAATTCACTTGATTCTGCAACGATATCAAGTTCATTACGCAATAGGTTTTCAGAAAAACCTGTCGTAGCCCTCCGTCATTTCAGATAAGAACTGTTTAGTATTCGTGCTGCATTT
Organism: Agapanthus africanus; assembly: GCA_030015575.1. Taxonomy (NCBI): domain Eukaryota; kingdom Viridiplantae; phylum Streptophyta; class Magnoliopsida; order Asparagales; family Amaryllidaceae; genus Agapanthus; species Agapanthus africanus. The sequence goes on along the minus strand of JASDDO010000026.1, from coordinate 170,321,437 downwards.
GTTGGCCTTTGTCAAGGCGTAGTGTGCGGTAGCTGAATGGTGCTTATCTGCTTATGCATATGATGCAGATTGTTTTGGGGTAGTCGTACGACCTTGTTGACCTTTGTCAAGGGTTGTGCGGATGGGTTTGATTCAATTAAGAAATGACGGGTTGAACTTGACTAGCATCCTATGATTTGTTGGCCTTTGTCAAGGTCATAGGGGTTAGGGGCAAAATATTATCGGGAATTTCAAGTGTTGAAATTTGCAATGAGATTGCATACCTTCTATGAGATAGTTAGATCCCGATACCCACTGCGAGTAATTGTTACTCCTGGGAGAGTTTTACACAGGATAATTAGCCGATCAAGTAGGTGTCTAGAAAGGTGTCAACGGAGTTACGCCTCTGGGAAAATGAGGTTTACTTTAATTAGGTACGTGCGAAAGCACGGGAAACCTCCCTCAAAGTACCGACACTGGCCTGGCTGAAAGATTGGCGAAATTGTAGGGTGTAATTAATCCCGGCTAGTTTTTCCTTTTAGGGTTTGAAGGAAGATTTGATAAAAACAGTGGGAACCATCCTGATTAGATAAAATAATAACCAATATGATCTTGCAAGAGCATACGCTAAAGTGTTTTCTTCTCTCTCTCTCCAGGTAGCGACCATATCATGCCTTAATAAAGATAATAATATGGATGTATTGACCGAACCCGCATGTTATACTGTGCTGGGGAACGTTGGTTCCGTTCTTTCTTATAAGACTTATAGGACTGAACAGGATATAGGGGAATACCAGGATTCCCATGCCACCCGTGTGAAGAAAGTACATGTTGATGCATTTTTTTCGGGTGTGTTCGTTACAGAGAACTGTTTCTCCATTTGCTCTACGTCCTGGGTATTAGATACCGGGTCAGGATCCCATATATGTAATCAGTTACATGGGCTTAGGAAAGATAGAGAACTTGGAGAAGGTGATAAAGACATAAGGGTTGGAAATGGTGCAATTGTTGCAGCTAAAACCGTCGGGGAATATCACCTTGTATTACCAACTGGTAATACATTGATTCTGAACGAATGCTATTACATGCCGAACCTGATATGCAACATTATATCGGTTTCTTTGTTGAGTAAAGAGGGATATAATTTTGTATTACAGGATAATGTTATGAACATTTTTCTAAACCAAAAGTTGGTTGGATCAGGCACGTTGTGCAATGGCATTTATGTTCTAAATCAATCAACAGTTCTGAGCATAACAAACACACACAAGAGGAAGAGTTCAGAACTGAACGAATCCTTCTTGTGGCATTGTAGACTGGGTCACATCAATACGACACGACTAGATAAGTTACATAAGGATGGATATTTGAATCCGTTTGAATTTTCATCTTATGACACTTGCCAGTCATGTCTCAAAGGCAAGATGACTAAAACTCCGTTTACGGGACACGGAGAAAGAGTTACGGAACTCTTGGGACTGGTACATAGTGATGTATGCGGTCTCATGTCTACACATGCCAGAGATGGTTCTTCGTACTTCATTACATTCACTGATGATCTCTCTAGATTCGGGTATGTGTTCCTGATGAAACACAAATCAGAAGCTTTTGAGAAATTTAGAGAATATAAACAAGAAGTCGAGAACCAAACCGGGAAAAGTATTAAAATCCTTCGATCTGATCGAGGAGGTGAATACTTGAGCAATGAATTCCTGGACTTCCTAAAAGAGAATGGGATTCTCTCTCAGCTAACTCCTCCATATACACCACAGCACAACGGTGTATCGGAACGGAGGAACCGCACCCTGTTAGATATGGTGCGCTCTATGATGAGCACAGCTGAGTTACCTATTTCCTTCTGGGGGTATGCGCTGGAGACAGCAGCATACCTATTGAATCAAGTTCCATCTAAATCTGTACCTACCACACCGTATGAGATATGGAGTGGGAAGAGACCATGTCTTAAACGAGTTAAGATATGGGGTTGTCCGGCCTATGTCAAAAGGCAAAATCCGGACAAACTCGAGGCACGTCAGTTCTATGCAAGTTTGTGGGATATCCCAAACATTCACATGGATATCTTTTCTACCATAGCGAGGAACAAAAGGTGTTTGTTTCTCGACATGCCACCTTTTTAGAAAAGGAATTTCTTGTAAAAGAAATCAGTGGCAACGAGGTAGAACTAGAAGAAATTCCGGCTACACAAACTCAAACTGAGGATTTAGTGGAACCAGAGGATTCGGTAGTTCCCAAAAAACCCCAACCACTCCGCTGATCTAGTAGGGTTCCTTACCCACCTGAGAGATACTACGGTTTTCTCATGGATGGTGGAAGCGAGGATTGCATCATGGAGGATGATGACCCAACTAGCTTCGAGCAGGCCATCACGAGTGGAGACTAGGTGAAATGGCTAGATGCAATGCGGTCCGAGATGGATTCCATGTACACCAACAAAGTATGGACTTTGGAAGATGCTCCTGAAGGGGTAAAACCTATTGGGAGCAAGTGGATCTTCAAGAAAAAACTTGGTGTTGATGGGAAAGTGGAGACTTTCAAAGCTAGACTTATTGCAAAGGGTTTTCGTCAAAGACCAGGTGTGGACTATGACGAAACCTTTTCTCCAGTGGCTATGCTTAAATCCATCCGGATCATGCTTGCCATCGCTGCATATCATGACTACGAAATCTGGCAAATGGATGTTAAGACCGCCTTTCTAAACGGTGATTTAGAAGAGAGCGTGTACATGACTCAGCCAGAGGGCTTCGTAGCTAGTGGGAGCAGCGGGAAGGTGTCCAAGCTGCTTAAATCCATTTATGGATTAAAGCAAGTATCGCGGAGTTGGAACATTTGCTTTGACGTCGTTATCAAAGAGTTTGATTTCGTCAAAAACGTAGATGAACCTTGCATCTACAAGAAGGTGGCAGAGAGTAAGGTTGTCTTCCTCGTATTGTACGTGGACGACATACTCTTGATAGGAAATGACATTCCTATGCTGCAATCGGTCAAGCTCTTCTTATCACAAAGATTCTCAATGAAAGATCTAGGTGATGCCTCCTGCATACTGGGAATTATGATCTATAGAGATAGATCTAAAAGGATATTGGGATTGTCCCAATCAAGGTACATTGACACCATACTAAAGAGGTTTAGTATGGAAGAATCCAAGCGTGGTAACTTACCCACGATCTCTGGACTCACTCTCTCCAAAGAGATGTCTCCCAAGACTGATTTGGAGAGAGCTCGTATGCAAGGGATATCCTATGCTTCGGCAGTAGGCTCTATCATGTACGCGATGCTATGTACCAGACCCGATGTAGCACACTCACTAAGTGTAGTGAGTAGGTATCAAGCTGATCCTGGAGAGAGTCACTGGACAGCTGTGAAGAGCATTCTCAAGTACTTACGAAGGACTAAGGAGATGCTCTTGGTGTATGGTAACGGAGAACTCCAAGTGGAGTCCTTTACCGATTCGAGCTTCCAGAGTGATAAGGACGACTCTAAGTCGCACTCGGGATTTGTCTTTACCCTTTACGGAGGGGCGGTTAGCTGGAAAAGTTCCAAGCAGGAAACCGTGGCAGACTCGACGATGGAGGCTGAATACATCGCTGCCAACGATGCTGCCAAAGAGGCTGTCTGGATCAAGAAGTTCATTACTGAACTTGGTGTGGTTCCATCCATTGAGCATCCAATACCTTTGTATTGTGATAACAATGGAGCGGTGGCTTTGGCCAAGGAACTCAGGTCCCATTAGCGATCCAGGCATATTCTAAGGCGGTATCACCTGATCCGGGAGATAGTTGATCGCCGGGAGATCGAGGTCAGGAGGGTTGACACGAAGAACAACACAGTGGATCCACACACGAAGGCCATTCCCCAGATACAGTTTGAGAGACTCTTCGGGATGCTTGGTATGCGATACTACAGCAGCTGGCGGTAGTGCAAGTGGGAGATTGTTAGTTGTATGTATGCCCTAGAGGCCAGTATTGTACAGATGATGTATATTATATTGGATGCTTGGACATATATAGAGAGGACTTTCTTGCTCGATATGATAGTATGCTATCTGGTTGCTTTTTATCTTAACATGTATACTTGTCTCTTGATGCTGTCTCATAGTTACATGTTGGTAAAGCCCTTAGGATGTGTACTTGACTACCAGGACTATGATGAGATCATACTAGTAGGGCCATGGTAGTCCATAAGTACATCCTTTAATGTCCCTAGTCGTGGGTATATCGAGATGGGGCATCGATATACCAGAGTAGACTAGCGTATACGCTTATCGACCCATGAGATGGGCGATGGATGATCACACATCCATTGGTGTTTGACATCAGAGATGGTATACGGGTGCTCAGTGGAGATTGGGTACACTGGACGGACTCGCCGAGAACTCCCAGATGGTATTATACCGCACGTCAGATGGCAGTTCTCTAGTGACACTTGTGCAGGTTAGTCTGTAGACCCGAGATCGTCATAGAGTCTTGTGTGATTCCCACTGTGCTTTGATTTCCACCTTACCACGTCCAAGAGGGCGTGCAAAACGGTGGTTTTTGGGTACAGTCCCGAGTCACATGGAGGCAATGAGCGATAGGAGGGGTTTCATCTCTCCCGGTATTGGGGGTTGATGTTGCGCTGTGCTCGATTGGCCATAACAGGGAAGTCCCTGGCCAGGGCTGATTTTGAGATTTACTGGTAAGTGTTACCAGTAGTTTCTCGACCCGTTATGAGCCTCATATCGGCACGACTTATCGGTTATTGGGATCTGACGTTTACCACCCCTAGACTTGATATGCGACATATCAGACGAGGAGACCGGAATGTACGGGAAGTGTTACCGTTAGGCTTTTACAGGAGTTGGAGCGGGCTTGCTTGCTGATCTTCTGATCGTTCAATACCCGGGTAGCCGTTACGTCCAGCTAGTACCGCTGACGGCTTATGGGTGCTTGATGTGATCATCACCTACTGCCGGCGTATTGACGAGTCTTTAGAGTCCTACATAGAAGTTTTACTGGCTCAGGCAAAACGAAATAGGAGCGCATATGTGATATGTGCGGGACCGAGAATAATACGTGTATGTGATACCGTATTCTATTCTCGCGATCGTTTAACCCTTGTTCTTTCGTCGATATCATTCACATTCTAGCCTCTAGCAATTTCAAGAAACGATCGTAACTCCCCAATCTAGAGCGATATCAATCAAGAAAGTATCGCAACGAATTGGGTTGTCGATTCTTGAACTTGCTAGGGTTTACAAAACTCGTAGGATTCAAGAATCGATTTAAAATATATTACATCATCATTCTATTGATCGTCTCGACTCCTTGACGAGCGGAGTATTACTCAAACATCACAACAAGAATTACAACTAGAAATTTAGATTGAATCATGATGCAAGAATTTAAAGAAAACAAGATAAAAGAATATCACCTTTTATTTATATCAAAAGTTTGATTACAGTCGCTCAAGAACTACAAGAGGAAGAACTAAATTGTCGACTTGGCTTCGCTCGGCTCCGTGAGTCGCGGATCGGCTTGGACCACTTGCTCCGTTGAAGATCGGCTCGGCTCATAAAAGGTTGCAAGGCTTCTTCCTTGATGGGGTACTCGGGATCTTGGCTTTTGATTGGAATTAGGGTTAGGGTTTCACACAAGCCCTCTCACTAGACTTGTGGAAGAAGAAGATGAAGAAAGATATAGAATGGCTCTAAAATGAACTAATGGAGGGATTTTTCCATGATTCTTTACAAGTGAGCCTAGGGTCTTATTTATAGATCTCCCAAACCCTAGGTCTAGGTTTGAAATTACAATTCCCTCCAAAAGTTTGTTGAGGCTTCTAGAAGGAGTTTGTTAGGTGTTAGCTTAGGGTTTAAGTTAGGGTTTAGGGAGAAGTTTCTAGAATACAAGGCTAGTTTAGTATTGATCCCAAAGCTTGCTGATCTGGCAGAAGTATCTGGGGCTTTCTAGAACTTGAAGTATATGAGCCGAATGTGGTCCCTGAGTGAAGCATTGTGCAGCAAAATTTGGTGGATGACGTGGCAAGACGGCCGCGGAACCGCGGCACAAGGCGGCTTAGGCCGCGGTTCCGCGGCCACATAAGCTCCTTGGGGCTGCATCTTTCTGATGTGGTCTTGGGCTGCTATTTGGGGCTTTATCTGATATGTTGAATTTTATTTGTCCCTTTTGATTGATACCAGAACTGAAATCATTGAGTTGGCGTAATATTTGATCGGTACCGTATAAATTCTTGGCCTTTCTTCTGGATTTTCCTGCACAGATCTTAAAACAAGTGTTGCGCAATATAGGGATGATGCGATGCCATGAAATGCAGTCAATTTCCCTAGAAATGCAGGTTTTAGAGTCTAACACATGCCATTTGATATTTTTCGACAGTTTTGCTAATATGTGAAATATGAATACCGTACACTTCTAAATGAGTGCAAATGATAGGGAAATTGCCGTGTTAAAAATACAATATTTTCGACTAATCAAATTCGCCCAAACTTAATTACGATCGTCTCGAGCGAAATGTTTTATTAAAAAGAGAAGGAGAAAATAAAGAAAGAGAAAAACTAACTAGCACACTTTCGTAGGCAACACGATTGCACTAAGCACGTGCAACAAGCCTTTAAACCTCTAGGTGTCCCTAGTAGGAGGAGTGTTGTCTCCTGAGGGTTTTCAGCGGATTGCACCCACAAAATCCAATAATAAAAGGAAGATCATGAATATTACATTTAAAGAAAAGAATTGTAAAAGAAAAGCCTTGAAAATTAGGGTTTCCAACTAAGCTTGCTTTTCGGTTGTTATGAGCCCTATCTTAATGGTCACGAAAAAATGTCAGAAATCACGTCCTCCCTCAATAAAACATCGTCTTATTCTTCATTCCTATCTTTCTTCCAAACATCGATCATATAACCCTGCGTGTGTATAAAGACATCCCTACACCCGGAGAATTCAATTCAAGCTATCATACTCTTGCCCATCAGCCTCAGTACTTTTTAATTAATGAATATTTAGATGAGATTGCTCACATACTTTCATGTGACCGTTAATACTTCTTGAGGTACTAACCGACCGATTACTCATGTGCTTGCTTATTTGGTGTATTTTCCTCGTCTTGCACCACCTCAGGCATAGCAGTGACTCCCAGACCAGTTGGCCTTAGGGCACTAAGTGAAGAGGCACCCTCGCTATATAATTTTTTATTGCCCTTGGCGATAACAAAACCAGTGTCCATTTTTCTCACCACTTTATATTTTTTTATTCACTTTTCTTTTTCTTTTTATTTCCTTCATACATCGGCTTTAAGACAAGAGCATTTCAAGGTATGCTCTACTATCCCAGGCTTCAAGACGTGAGTAAGTGCGAATAGCAGGGTATCAACGTTCAAAATGTTTGGCTTCCAGAATAGAAATTATTTTTCAGACTTAGTTTTATCCTCAGATTAATAACGTCCTTCATCTTACTAACCCTTGGGACAACGGCTCATAACTACTTATTACTAGTTCGTATAAGAAAACTTCTAATTTTCTTAGTTTTCTTAAATTTTTCTAATCTCATGGATGTAATTGTTCACTATCTAAACTTTCATTATCTTATTTATATACAAAAAAGAATGTAAATATTTTTATATTTTTATATACAAAAAAGAATGAGCGTCGGGTCCATCATAGGAGAAGGAAGAGGGGGTAGACAAGATCCCAAAAGAGGTGTGGGGACCGTCTGTGGAGAACTAGAAGGGCTATACTGAGGTGTCGAGCCTAGTGGGAAATGGAGAATAGGCTCACGAGAAGGTGGTGTGGTAGAAGAAGAAGGATCAGAAGGAGAAGTGTGTGTGTGTGGAAAGGTCTCAGCCGGAGCGTTGATATGATTTTCAGTATCATCAACTTCTTCCCCAACATGGTTGTTCAGCACTCTTCCCGATCTCAACGTTGTGACGGTATTTACATTGTAATGCCCAGGATTTTTGTGGGGGCAAAGTATATAAGCAAAGATTTTCAAAACCCACAAAAATCTAAACTTTCATTATCTTTGCTTTCTAGATCTCGACGACATTACCACATCTCTGCTTGATCTTATACATGATCTTAGTGAGGACACTTTTCCTACACTTGAGTCCTGCACTCCTGACTTTATTCCACCCGAGTCTGTATCTTTCACAGGCTCTGAGCTTCTTTTTAATTCCAAAAATCACTCGATGATTCCACCTTCTATTATTTCTCCGCCTGAATTAGATCTCAAAATTTTACCTTCTCATCTTAAATATTCTTATTTAGGTGAGAATGAGTCTTTACCGGTTATCATTTCTGCTTCTCTTGCATCAGAACAAGAGAATGCACTTTTATCGGTATTGAGATCTAATAAAGAGGCGTTCGGTTGGAGTATGGCGGACATCAAAGGGATTAGTCCCTTGATAGTTGAACATCATATACATGTGATGGATGATGCCAGACCAACCCGAGAACCATAGAGACGGTTAAATCCCGTCATGAAGGAAGCGGTGATGAAAGAGATCGTCAAATGCCTAGATAATGGTATTATATACCCCATCTCCGATAGCCAATGGGTAAGTCCTATACATGTCGTTCCTAAGAAATCCGGAATCACTGTTATAACCAATGAGGCAAATGAGTTGATTCAGACACGCGCCCAAACTGGGTGGCGTGTATGTATTGATTATAGAAAACTCAATGCTGCCACGAGGAAAGACCACTTTCCTCTACCATTCATTGATCAGATGCTGGAACGCTTAGCGGGACGAGAGTATTATTGCTTTATGGACGGATACTCAGGCTATAATCAGGTCCCCATCGCCAAAAAGGATCAAGATAAAACCACTTTTACTTGTCCTTTTGGTACCTTTGCTTACAGTCGCATGCCCTTTGGGTTATGCAATGCTCCCGCTACCTTTCAGCGGTGTATGATGGGGATATTCTCTGATATGGTAGAGAATTTTCTGGAGATCTTTATGGACGATTTCTCGATTTTTGCAAACTCTTTTTCTGATTGCCTGTCGAATCTTGACGCAGTTCTTACTCGTTGCAAAGAGAAGAACTTAACTTTGAACTGGGAAAAATGCCATTTCATGGTCCAAGAAGGAATCGTACTTGGACATGTTATTTCACAGAAAGGCATTGAGGTTGACAGAGCTAAGATAGATGTCATTCAAAACCTCCATCATCCCAAAAGCGTCAAAGATATTCGATCTTTCCTTGGCCATGCGGGTTTTTATAGGAGATTCATTAAGGACTTTAGCAAAATTGCTAGACCTTTAACTCTTCTCCTGGCCAAGGATACGACCTTCCACTTTGACTCGGACTGTGAGACAGCTTTCGACTCACTTAAACACTCACTCACTTCAGCCCCCGTTCTATCGTCTCCAAATTGGGACTACCCTTTTGAGCTGATGTGTGACGCATCCGACTTTGCAGTAGGTGCAGTCTTAGGACAGCACATTGAAAAGATGCCACACGTGATATACTATGCAAGTAAGACCCTGAATGATGCTCAAATCAATTATACAACCACCGAGAAAGAACTTTTAGCGGTTGTATTTGCATTAGAAAAAATCAGGCCTTACTTAATTGGCTCTCCTATAGTTGTGTACACTGACCATTCCGCCTTAAAACATCTTCTGGCGAAGAAAGATGCAAAAGGTCGACTAATACGTTGGATCCTTCTTTTACAAGAATTTGATCTTGTTATCAAAGATAAGAAAGGATGTGAAAACGTTGTAGCCGACCATCTTTCACGCATTTCTTCTTCCCCTGTGACCCTGCCGATCAATGATTTGTTCCCTGATGAACAACTCTTGAACGTATCCACTGAACCATGGTTCAGGGATATTGTGAACTATCTTGTCACGGGACTTATACCGAGCGATTGGTCAAAACAGGACAAATACCGTTTTCTATCCCAAGTAAAACACTTTTACTGGGATGATCCATATTTGTTTAAGTATTGTCCTGATCAGATCATTCGCCGATGTGTACCAAAAGAAGAGTTCAAGAGTGTTCTTTCTTTTTGTCATGATCAGGCCTGTGAGGGTCACTTCGGTCCTAAAAAGACGGCGGAAAAGGTTTTGCAATGTGGATTTTATTGGCCGATCTTATTCAAGGACGCATTTGAGTATTGCAAAACCTGTACACCGTGTCAGTACACGGGTAGAATATCCCGGAGGAATGAAATGCCTCAGCAACCCATTCTGGTTGTTGAAATATTCGATGTTTGGGGCATTGATTTTATGGGTCCTTTTCCCAACTCCTTTGGGAATTTGTACATACTGCTGGCGGTTGATTATGTCTCCAAGTGGGTAGAAGCCATTCCATGTCGCACTAATGACAAGAAAGTTGTCATTAAGTTCTTAAAAGAGAATATTTTTTCGCGATTTGGACACCCACGCGCTATTATTAGCGATAATGGGACACATTTCTGCAACAGATCTTTCGAGACTCTGATGCGGAAATACGGAATCAACCACCGACTTTCTACACCCTATCATCCCCAAACGAGCGGGCAGGCTGAAATCTCAAATTGACAGATCAAACTTATCCTGGAGAAGAATGTTGCTAAGAATAGAAAAGACTGGTCGACCAAATTGACGGATGCACTTTGGGCATTCAAAACTGCATATAAAACCGACCTAGGGATGTCTCCATATAGGATAGTGTTTGGGAAGGCATGTCACTTACCCGTCGAGATAAAGCATAAAGCATTGTGGGCTATTAAGGAAATAAATTTTGATTTAAACCTAGCCTGCAACTTTCGGAAGCTGCAACTAAATGAGCTAAGCGAACTCCGCGATGAATCTTATGATAACGCTGTAATTGTAAAGAATAGGACTAAGGTTTTTCACGATAAAAACATTTTGAGGAAAACATTTTCACCTGGTCAACAAGTCCTTCTTTACGATTCACGATTACACCTTCACGCGGGTAAGCTTCGATCTCGATGGAAGGGATCTTTTGTTGTGCGGTCTGTATACCCGCACGGGGCAGTAGAAGTAGAAAATGTTAAAAACGGCACATTTTTCAAAGTGAATGGACATAGACTAAAGCCGTATTTTTCCACTGACCCCACATAGGAGCTCTTGTTCTTACAAGAGCCAGTTTATTTGGATTAAAATTCCTCCGTCTCACCTTCATATCCTGTATATCACTGCATCATGTTTTGGATGGAGGTGAGTGAAAAGAATAAGTTTGGGGGAAGTTCTTCGCTTATATACTTTGCCCCCACTAATAATTCCCCCCAGGCTTACAGTTTTTGTAGGTTTAGCGATTGGCAACAGTGAGGACACTGTTGAAATCAAGTTTGGGGGAGGTTTGTGCTTATTTTTGCATCATTTGCATATCATCTGCATAAGCACAAAACATTTCTTTTAAAACCTATAAAAATTGAAAAAATTTCAAAACCCACAAAAATTTTAAAAAAAATTCAAATATAAAAATATTTTAATATTTACATTATTTTTTGTATATAAATAAGATAATGAAAGTTTAGATAGTGAACAATTACATCCATGAGATTAGAAAAATTTAAGAAAACTAAGAAAATTAGAAGTTTTCTTATACGAACTAGTAATAAGTAGTTATGAGCCGTTGTCCCAAGGGTTAGTAAGATGAAGGACGTCACTAATCTGAGGATAAAACTAAGTCTGAAAAATAATTTCTATTCTGGAAGCCAAACATTTTGAACGTTGATACCCTGCTATTCGCACTTACACACGTCTTGAAGCCTGGGATAGTAGAGGATACCTTGAAATGCTCTTGTCTTAAAGCCGATGTATGAAGGAAATAAAAAGAAAAATAAAAGTGAATAAAAAAATATAAAGTGGTGGGAAAAATGGACACTGGTTTTGTTATCGCCAAGGGCAATAAAAAAATTGTATAGCGAGGGTGCCTCTTCACCTAGTGCCCTAAGGCCAACTGGTCTGGGAGTCACTGCTATGCCTGAGGAGGTGCAAGATGAGGAAAATACACCAAATAAGCAAGCACATGAGTATCGGTCGGTTAGTACCTCAAGAAGTATTAACGGTCGCATGAAAGTATGTGAGCAATCTCATCTAAATATTCATTAATTAAAAAGTACTGAGGCTGATGGGCAAGAGTATGATAGCTTGAATTGAATTCTCCGGGTGTAGGGATGTCTTTACACACACGCAGGGTTCTATGATCGATGTTTGGAAGAAAGATAGGAATGAAGAATAAGACGATGTTTTATTGAGGGAGGACGTGATTTCTGACATTTTTTCATGACCATTAAGAGAGGGCTCATAACAACCGAAAAGCTAGCTTAGTTGGAAACCCTAATTTTCAAGGCTTTTCTTTTACAATTCTTTTTTTTAAATGTAATATTCATGATCTTTCATTTATTATTGGATTTTGTGGGTGCAATCCGCTGAAAACCCTCAGGAGACAATACTCCTCCTACTAGGGACACCTAGAGGTTTAAAGGCTTGTTGCACGTGCTTAGTGCAATCGTGTTGCCTACGAAAGTGTGCTAGTTAGTTTTTCTCTTTCTTTATTTTCTCTTTCTCTTTTTAATAAAACAGTTCGCTTGAGACGATCGAAATTAAGTTTGGGGGAATTTGATTAGTCGAAAATATTGTATTTTTAACACGGCAATTTCCCTATCATTTGCACACATTTAGAAGTGTACGGTATTCATATTTCACATATTAGCAAAATTGTCGTAAAATATCAAATGGCATGTGTTAGACTCTAAAACCGGCATTTCTAGGGAAATTGACTGCATTTCATGGCATCGCATCATCCCTATATTGCGCAACACTTGTTTTAAGATCTGTGCAGGAAAATCCAGAAGAAAGGCCAAGAATTTATACGGTACCGATCAAACATTACGCCAACTCAATGATTTCAGTTCTGGTATCAATCAAAAGGGACAAATAAAATTCAACATATCAGATAAAGCCCCAAATAGCAGCCCAAGACCACATCAGAAAGATGCAGCCCCAAGGAGCTTATGTGGCCGCGGAACCGCGGCCTAAGCCGCCTTGTGCCGCGGTTCCGCGGCCGTCTTGCCACGTCATCCACCAAATTTTGCTGCACAATGCTTCACTCAGGGACCACATTCAGCTCATATATTTCAAGTTCCAGAAAGCCCCAGATACTTCTGCCAGATCAGCAAGCTTTGGGATCAACACTAAACTAGCCTTGTATTCTAGAAACTTCTCCCTAAACCCTAGCTTAAACCCTAAGCTAACACCTAACAAACTCCTTCTAGAAGCCTCAACAAACTTTTGGAGGGAATTGTAATTTCAAACCTAGACCTAGGGTTTGGGAGATCTATAAATAAGACCCTAGGCTCACTTGTAAAGAATCATGGAAAAATCCCTCCATTAGTTCATTTTAGAGCCATTCTATATCTTTCTTCATCTTCTTCTTCCACAAGTCTAGTAAGAGGGCTTGTATGAAACCCTAACCCTAATTCCAATCAAAAGCCAAGATCCCGAGTACCCCCATCAAGAAAGAAGCCTTGCAACCTTTTATGAGCCGAGCCGATCTTCAACGGAGCAAGTGGTCCAAGCCGATCCACGACTCACTGAGCCGAGCGTAGCCAAGTCGACAATTTAGTTCTTCCTCTTGTAGTTCTTGAGCGACTGTAATCAAACTGTTGATATAAATAAAAGGTGATATTCTTTTATCTTGTTTTCTTTAAATTCTTGCATCATGATTCAATCTAAATTTCTAGTTGTAATTCTTGTTGTGATGTTTGAGTAATACTCCGCTCGTCAAGGAGTCGAGACGATCAATAGAATGATGATGTAATATATTTTAAATCGATTCTTGAATCCTACGAGTTTTGTAAACCCTAGCAAGTTCAAGAATCGACGACCCAATTCGTTGCGATACTTTCTTGATTGATATCGCTCGAGATTGGGGAGTTACGATCGTTTCTTGAAATTGCTAAAGGCTAGAATGTGAATGATATCGACGAAAGAACAAGGGTTAAACGATGAAACCCTCGTTTCATCAAGAAAGCCCTAACTCTCGTTGATCATCATCGATCTAGTATCAATCCTTCGAAGGACAAGAACACGAAATCTTGAGATTACATCACGTCTATAGATCCGATCGATTCCTACGAGCCTCATTTAGATTCTTGACATTTGGTTGGAAATATCATCGAAACACGATTCTCAATTGTTTATCAGTTTCTTGATTCTTGATTAAACTCGTGACACCTGAATCAATCGATAAATTCTTGAATCATGTTTTCTTTTCTTTTCGATTAACTTTTCAATTCAAACAAATCGAACATTGAAACGAATCGCACAATCCCTGTGGAAAATCCGCACTCGCTTACGATCTACAACTGACACCATAATTGATTGCGGTCAAATATAATTCTTTGATTGTGATTCTATACATTTTCTTAAACCAACACACAAAGAATCGTTTAAATCAAATGGCGCCGTTGCCGGAGAGTACGCGCTAATTTGTTTCATATTATAGTTTGAATTGAAAGATTTATTTCGTTGAGATTTTTGAGATCAAAATTCGTGCAAACCCTAAACAATTTGTTGTGGTTTATTGCAAGGAGATCTGGAGCGTGCTGGGAATTTGGAAAAAATTTTGGAATATACCAGAGAGTTGAGGGAATCTATAGAAGCTCCCTGAAAAATTTTAGTTCAGTGATCACATCATCCAACCGCGGAAACGCGGCATTAGAGGGCATTTGCGGCGGAACCGCGGTAGGCCTAGGGGATCTCTGCAAAATTTTTGCTTCAGGTGAATTCTTACCTTCTCCTCTCTCCTCTTTTTAGCTCCAACTAATAATTTTCTGCAGGATTCTTTGCAAATAATCGCAGCTCGCAAATTTCAAAAGTAAATTTGTGTGTGATTTTGTTTCTTGGTTGTTTGCATTCTAATACGGAAATTAAGGGACACGGCCAAATCCAAATTAGGTGGGGAGTTCATTACCCTTCCTAGGCCCTGAAAATCGCAAAACTTGCATCCGCATTGACCCACATTAACTAAAAAATATCTAGAGATGACTCTAAGGACCGTCGCGCTCAATTAGGACAGAAGAAGGCCGTGGGTAATTCATTGCTTATCCGCGTTTTCTTGTGGTGTCTAAGGCTAGTGGTTTTTAATTAGGCCCACTACTTACGTAGTGGAGTACCTTCCCACTTACCTGGCACTTATCCGGCCACAGGGGGACAAAGAGGCAGTGGAGGATTCTATCCTGCGACTTGTCTTTTGGCAGTTAGGAGCGGTCTAGAGACGGACCTAGGTGACCACTAGATTCTAGGGTTTTTGTGCTGCATTTGTTGTGTCGCATCATTTTTTCAAAAATCCGTCCCTTTTTCAAAGCAAACACCGCATTCATTCATACCCCTAATTATAAGCCAACGCTGCCACTTGTACTAACCCTTTTTAGTACAAGATAGGCTGGACACGGGATTCTAGTGCCCGTTTAGTCCGCGTACCCTTTATCGACTCCGAAGTCGATATTTCTCCATTTACCTTTCCTTTACCCACTACCACATCCACACCGATGGATCCGAATCCATCGAACTTCTTTAACCCTAATATGCCGCCGTCCGTTGGTGCGCAGAATCCACCCCGCATCTCTCTCCAGGAGAGGTGCTACCCTATTCGAGGTCCTCTTTCGACCTGCTTATCCACACCACCAGCCAACGGGGATAATTTTGAGATTAAGCCCCAGTATATCAATCTTTTACCCAAATTCCACGGACTCGAGACTGAGGACGCTTACGTTTTCATTACCAAATTTGAAAACGTATGCGCAATGATGGGTACGTCACAACTTTCAGTGGATGCTATGCGTCTACGACTTCTTCCATTTACTTTGTGCGATATAGCCGAGAAGTGGCTATATAACACTACCGCACACTCTATTACGAATTGGGAAGAATTCGTCGCTGCATTCCTTAAGAAATTTTACCCAATACAAAAGACAGCTCGAATCCGTAGCGAACTGAATCAATTTGCCCAGCTCCCTACTGAACCATTTTCAAAATGCTTTGAACGTTTCAAGGATCTATTGGTTCAGTGTCCTCATCACGGCATCCCGAGGTGGGAACTTTGACGAATCATTTATGAGGGCATTAACCCAAACACTAAACAGAGCCTTGAAAACATGTGTCAAGGTACTTTTATGACCAAAGATGATGGGGAAGCTTGGAAGTATTTAGAAGAGTTCGCTGAAAAATCACTACAGTGGGAGAGTGGAACCCAACCATTGAATAGGGGTAGCATACACCAAATAGATGTGTCCATAGGTGTTCGAGCTGAGATGGCAGCAATGCAAAGGAAGCTCGACGCTATGGAACACAAATTCGCAGCAGCCTCCCTAAACCCAATGTCGCTCCCCAAAACTGTTTGTGGGTGCTGTTCTGATCCATCTCATTTAACGGAAGAATGTCCATTAAACTCTGCGTTTCAAGGTCACGAGCATTCAAATGCCGCATTTCAAAGACCTCGAAACGATCCATATTCTTCCACGTACAATCAGGGTTGGAGGAATCACCCGAATTTTGCTTGGAACCAACAACAATCTCAAAACACGGTTCCAAACACGAATCAATTTCAAAGGGCTCTTCCTCCACCACAGCAACCCCTTCAACTCACTCAGCACCCCTACCAGTCACAAAATTTTCAAAACCAGGTCAACACTCCTGCACAGTCTAATCCTATGACCTGTTCTGACGAGTTCTCTCAATTCACTCAAACCATGAAATCACTTTTGTCAAATTTCATAGAGGTTTCGGCTGAGGTTAGATCTTCCGTCGGTGAGATAAGGAAAAACTCAGCATCCCAAGCTGAGAGTATCAGAACGATGGAAGCTGAAATCGCACGACTTAAACCCGAAATGAGTGCGAGAGAAAAAGGGAAACTTCCCTCTCAACCCCTACAGAATCCTGGGTATTACAATGTAAATGCCGTCACAACGTTGAGATCGGGAAGAGTGCTGAACAACCATGTTGGGGAAGAAGTTGATGATACTGAAAATCATATCAACGCCCCGGCTGAGACCTTTCCACACACACACACTTCTCCTTCTGATCCTTCTTCTTCTACCACACCACCTTCTCGTGAGCCTATTCTCCATTTCCCACTAGGCTCGACACCTCAGTATAGCCCTTCTAGTTCTCCACAGATGGTCCCCACACCTCTTTTGGGATCTCGTCTACCCCCTCTTCCTTCTCCTATGATGGACCCGACGCTCATTGCGAAAGCTCCTTACCCGAATCGGTTAAGGGCTAATAGAACGAGTCCACATATGGAGAAAATAATAGAAATGTTCAAACAGGTTAACATCAATATGTAGGGTTCCTAGGCACGCTAAGGAGGTCTCACAAGGCATAAACCATGCCAATTTCAAAAATTATGGTGCCGAGAAACCCTAGTGTACGGATCGTTGGCTAGATGTCTAGGCGAAAAGTAAACTAGTTAACACTTAACTAAGAGATACGGAAATACAACCTTTGTAGATCCGGTTCTCCACCTCCATAGCTCCGCAATGAAGTCTCCTCGCTGTCCAAGTCCTGGGCTCTAGCGTCGGCTTCATCGGAGAATGGACGGGCTAGGTCATCGATGTCCATGCCAAAGATGATCTACGTCGAGGCATCGCTAAATCAAGCTCCGACTTCACCAAGTCAAGAAACTTGTGAAGAAAACACACTCTACTACTTGGCAAGAGGTAGAGGATGAAGAAATAGGAAGTGGGTAGACTTTAGAATTGGATTTCTCACTCTAATTCATCAATCACCATTGATGAAGTGAAGCTTTCTTCATGTGAAGAAAGGAAGAAGAAAGCAAGAAGATGATAATTGTTATGATAAGTTAATTTCAAATAAAAATGAAAATCAAAACTTATCATAATCCAACCATGGTTATGTGTAGAGACTAAACTAGGGTTAGTGGGAATGGTTAGGGTTAAGGATAAGATAAGAATGGTTACAAAGTCAAAGCTTCATGAAGCTTCAACTAAACTCCAAAACTAGCAACCATTCTTTTCTCATCTCTTCAAAATAAATAAATAAATAAATAAGTAAGAAAAGAAAACCCTAACCACTCTCACAACCATGGTTTAATCTTCATACAAATCCAAGTTAACATATATCATCAAACATGATACAATCAAGTGCACAAAAATATATCGCATATATAATACGCACATCCGAGTGAGAAAATCCATATAAAGTGAACCAATACTAGTTAATGCAAAGTAATATATCAAATATATAATTATACATTAAATCATTAAATCAACACTTGATTCAATGATCCGGTCATGTCGCACACAACCGACTAGTATTCAATGTATCGGCTTATCGAATCAATACTTGATTCGATAACTAGGTTATATCGCATACAACCATTCGATACATTCATCGCGAGAATAGAATACGGTATCACATACACGCATTATTCTCGGTCCCGCACATATCTCATATGCGCTCCTATTTCATTTCGCTTGAGCCAGGAAACCTCTGTGTAGGACTCTAAAGACTCGTCAATACGCCGGCAGCAGGCGATGATCATATCAAACACCTACAAGCCGCAAGCGGTCTGCTAAACGTTGTTGGAGATAGTGCCCTCAGAGTCAATTATTAGGTCACAGGTACGTGATTGCAATGATTGATGGAGGACCTATCCCGGTAGGACAGTCTTACTCGAGATGATAGTATGCTATCTGGTTTACCTTTATCATCGTGTACTGCTTTAAGTGACCTGACACGTCGCTATTACACGTTGATAGAGCCCCTAGGATTCTTGCTTGACCACCAGCAGTATGAGGGCGATCATATAAGTTGGAGCTGGGGGTCTATAAGCATATCCTTAAAAGGTCCCTAGTCGTGAGAGTTTCGAGACAGGGCATCGATTCTCCATAGTAGACTAGTGTATACAGTCGAGACCCCGACGATGGGCGGTGTCCGGTCTCACAAGCCACTGGTGTCAGTTGGATCACCTAAGATGTATACAGGTGCTCATTGGGTTATGAGTACACCGGACAGGACTCGCCGGGAATATGCTAGTTGGTCATATACCAGACGTCAGATGGCAGTTCCCTGGTGACATGTGTGCAGGTTAGTTCATCGACCTGGGGATCGTCATTTGTCTCGTGTGAGTTCCCACTGTACTTTGATTACTACCCTACCACGGCTCAAAGGAGTCGTGCAAACAGGTTTTAGTTGGGTACAGTCCCGAGCCACATGGAGGCAGTGAGCGTATCTTCAGGGGTTCGTCTCTCCCGGTATTGGGGGTGAGGTCGTGCTGTGTCTAGGAGAGCCATTACACGAAGCCCTCGGCCGAGGCAAGGAGATTTACTGGTAGGTATTCCAGTAGTATCTCAGGGTGTTCTGGGCTACACTCCGACACGACTTGTACCGCTTTTGGGGGTCTGACTTTTACCAACCCCCTAGGCCCGCCATGCGATGCTCATAGACGAACGGACCGGACTGTACGGATATTGTCACTGACAGGCTCAGTAGGGAGTCAGGCTGAGTTCGCTCACAGACGTCCCTTTTGGTCAATACCTGGTAGCCCGCTATGTATTGGCTTATACCTCTAACGTGCTAGTGGTTAAATCCACAACCATGGTGTTGACGAGTCTTTAGAGTCCCCCACATTTTTAGTTACTCAGCTTTCGGGCGAAAAGTTGTAGAGGCCGTATGGAGATATGGCAAGGTCCGATCAGATACGTGCGGTATTGCACGGATCAGGATCGGACAGTTTGTACTATAGGCCGTATGGATATATGGCAGGGTTCGATCAGATACGTGCGGTATTGCACGGATCAGGATCGAACGGATATTACTAGCCGGTTTTGGTATAAGCCGGATTCTAGTATAGTACAGTGGAGATTTTGTCTCATTGCATTTGTATTTCGGTCGGAATACAAATGCGGGTGTGTATGCACAGTATCGGGGTTTTCCTGTAATTTATTACGGGACCAGTTTTCTGGAGTTGCCAGTTTGCTTTCCGTTTTGGCCAATTTCCATTGTTCCGTTCATTGGCCGAAGATTGGTGGAGGAGGGCTTATTTGCATTGTTGCAAATAAGTATTTGTGGAGGGGGGTATTTGCTTATTCTTGTATCATGATGGTTTTCATGATGAGCACCATTCCTTGACCTTGACCTCTTCATGATGGCTTGACTTTTTGAAGTCATCATGCTTGATGATTGTTGATGATGGGAGATGGTATGGTTGTTGAGTGAGGACTTTTCTTTGTGATCATTTTTTTCATATGATAGCTTTCTCTCTCTCTCCATTTTGTATGATTGGAGGGCTCCTTCATTCTCACCCTCCTCTCATTGCCATGGCCGGCCACTCTCATGGGTGGGCTGTCCAACATTTTGTGTGTGGGATTTTGGTTCATTTGAGGTTGCAAAAATCCCACAAGATCATTCCAAAAAGCTCCAAGTTCAATCCCTCCACCAAAGGCAATTCCTACAACCCCGAAATGAGACTTCTTCTCTAGATATTCTACAGCGAACCTTGGGCACGTCGAGTAGCCGGCTTCGTGCCCGAGTTGCCTCGGCATTGAGGTGGGAGCCCGTAAAAGAAGTAGGCGATGTGGTGCACTTCCGGCGACGAGGAGGAGACAGGACATTCCGCAGGAGATCGGGACGATGACGAGAAGACCGGAGGACTTGGATCGTCGGTATATCTCTCTTCCCTTTCTTGTTGATAGCTAGGACTAGTTAATGGTTCGATCCGGGTATTAGTGCGCGGCGGTTTGCCAGTTCAAGAAAATTAAAGTTTATCACCGCTTCCGCATTTGGCCGTCGGATTGACGGCCGGGGCGCCGCCGTGCACTTACAGTGGTATCAGAGCCTCTCCATTAACTTAGTCTTGCTTGGTTTAATGTGTTTTGCATTTCCGATCGACCAAAATTCCAAAATTCGCATTTTTGCTTGCATCAGTTTTCTGTTAAAATTTTCTGGTGTTAAAAAATTTTTCAGGTTACAGAAAAGTGATGTACTGGAAAATATAAGGCCACTGTAGAAATTCGACGAAGTGAATCCATAGTTGGAGCGCGGAACCACGGCCAAACCCCCCTTTGGGCCGCGGTTCCGCCGCACTATGAAAAGAACACTCTGTCAATTTTCTCCAGTGG
Source organism: Agapanthus africanus (assembly GCA_030015575.1). Lineage (NCBI taxonomy): Eukaryota > Viridiplantae > Streptophyta > Magnoliopsida > Asparagales > Amaryllidaceae > Agapanthus > Agapanthus africanus. The sequence goes on along the minus strand of JASDDO010000026.1, from coordinate 170,300,348 downwards.
GCTTCTGGGGTGAAAATTGGGGTTTTGGAATATTAATATTGGGCCCAGAATTTCCTGATCTGCTACAGTATTGCTTAGGGGCCCACTTGTTAAAATTTGATTGATCGGATATTTTAAACACATTATTTCACAGTATTTACATTATATCTGCGACCGTGAATGTCAATTGATCGGTAAATCCATTCTAACTGCTATAGCCCGGTTGGACGGATTTGCGAACGTGACTTTCACGTTGATGTTCTGTTTTTGCTGTGATGTTGCGGATCGGTCGTGGGGGATAGCCTGGATGCAATGCTAGTACAGTTGTGGTTGTATTATGTACATTTGATATTGCGGGGCGAGCGTCCGACATGTGGACTGCCGTCACTGCCTGTTTGTATTATTATTTTGGGGCACGACCTGGTTGCGGTCGATGTACCCGTTGTATGTATATTTTACTTTCTGTACTAGGATTACCCCGCGGAGGGGTGCACGGATAGCCGGGTTCTAGAGGGCAACGAGCCCACATCTCATGGCATTGAGACGGAGGGGGCATCACTCTAGGATTGGCAGGCTATTCGCCGCACTCGTAGGGGGTACAGGTTGACCCAGGAGGGGTGCCCAAGTTACCGGATTCCGTGAAGTGCTGGGTGGTCCATTCACGGCGATGAAGGGGGCTGCCTCGCTTCAGGTTTTGGCGGGTAACTGGCCGCGCCCGTAGGGGTCTAGGTTTTCATTGCACAGGCTATCCACACGACCAGGGGAACGTCGGGTTTCAGTAGTGGCTCTGTGAAACCCGGGGATCCCAGATATCTGTATTGTTTCTGTGATGCTGTTCATTCTCTGTGATATTGCATTTTATTCACGCCTTGAGCAAAATATAATATATTAGTATATATATTAGTAGATGTTGTATATGTTTTGCATCCGCGCTAGTCCAGTCCCCGCTCTGTCGTTAGTTAGCTAACCTAACGGGTAATGACGGGACCCAGTGGCGAATGCGGATGGCATATACGTACATCAGTATATTTTCGTTCTTTTTGGTTTGATCAATTGATGGGACTGCGTTGATTCGGATCAATGCAAGTTAAAAACAAACCTAATCTGATGTTGTTGGAACACTTTTCAAAAAGCTGTTATTGCAAGGACGTTCACTTTTGTTTTGCATCGTGGTATTCAGTTGGAATATCCTGCTCCTCAGTCGATGAGGCAAGGGCCGAGATCCCTTCACCGGGAGTGACCCCTTGGACAGAAGTTTGCGTCAGGGCAATGACTTCACTATAGCCGATTACTTTTGCTTTGCACCGTGGTATTCAGTTGGAATATCCTGCACCCCATTCTACGGGGAAAGAGCCGAGATCCCTTCACCGGGAGTGACCTCTTTAGCAACGGTTTTCGTCACTATATTTTTAAAAAGCTATCCGTTCCTTCAACGATATCAAGTTCATTACGTTAAAGGTTTTCGCCAGAAACCATTCGTAGCCCTCCGTCGTTTCATATGGGTAGTCAATAGTATTCAAGCTGTGTTTGTTGGCCATAGTCAAGGCACAGTGTTTGGTAGCTGTTGGGTGTTCATATGCTGCATAGATAGATGCGTTGGTTTGGGACAGTCGTATAGCCTTGTTGGCCCTAGTCAAGGGCTTGTACGGGTGGGTTCAAATCAACCTGGATAATGACGGGTAGAACTTGACATGTGACTTATGATTTGTTGGCCTTAGTCAAGGTCATAAGAGCATGGGGCAGAAATCACATCGGGAGTTTCAAAAGAACTGAAACTTGCCAGATATGCGCATACCTTCTGGAGTGTGATACCGTAAGCGGATTCCGTCGCGTTGTCATGCGATGATAGTTGGATCCCGATTCCCACTGATGAGTTGGTTTACTCCTCGGGTGTCCCCGACTAATTCTTCTTTTAGGTTTGGAGGAGAATTTGAGGTACAGTGGGAGGTTTCCAGATTAGATAAATTGGTAACCATTCTGATCTAGGTTAGAGTGCACGCTGAGTGTTTCTTTTCTCTCTCTCTCTTTGGCAGCGACCATTGACCTGACCCTAAGACTATGACTCAGTGACCAAGTTGACCGAGCCTTCTTAACACTGGCTTTTGGATTGTCAGAGTTGCAAACCTCATTGCCACTCCTACTTTTACCCTTTTCTCCAGGACACCCCGTGTTGCTACGAATGTCCACTTCCATTGGACAAAACCATCGTATGGTTAGATACGAACTCGAAGGAATTTATTCGAGGATGGTTTCAGGTTCTGGAGAAAACGGATAGGATTATTCAGTTGTCTTTTCCTTTTACCTTCTCTCAGGTTGCGAGTACTCCTTGGTTTAGGAGATAGTACACCTATTACGCAAATTGGATAGTCTTCTTCCAAACCTTAGGCTGGTGCCGACCGGTAGGGAATGAAGAAAACCAATTAGCCTAACGATGGTGTACAGAAGGTATTAAGTTCAGACAAAGCAAGGGATTAGTAAGAGGGCAAAGTAAATTGCAACAGATATTCACGACCAAACCAAATATTTCGTTACCACTCCCACATCACCTTTGTATTTCTCCAGGACACTCCGTATCACTACGAAGATCCACAGTTTATTTGGATACTCCATCGTATGGTTATATACGAACTCGAATGGAACTTGTTCCAGTTCGGGGATGGATTCTGGTCCAGGAGAAATAGGAATAAGGTTTATTCGGTTGTCTTTTATCTTCACCCTCTCTCATTGCGAGTGTTCCTAGGATTGGGACAGTACACCCAATATGCTTATTGGATAGTCTTCTTCCAAACCATAGGCTGGTGCCGAACGGTAGGGAAGGAAGAAAACCATTTGGCCTAAAGGGGTGTACAGAAGGTAAAGACTAAAAACATATGAAGGGATTTGGAGAGGTGGCATAGAACTATACGGTTACAGTCGTGAATCTGGAAGAGGCATTACTAGGAATACCAGAATACCCCATCGGAACATTTCAATGTTTCAGTTTCACTGTGTAATGTTAAAGGAAAACTGATTTCCCGATTAGATACTTACTCCAGGGTATGTATTTACCAGGTACGATTCTCACATCTGTATGGTTTTACAGATGATGAGTGGGAGTAAGTTATTGGGAATTGGGTGATCATCCTCATTATATCGGGATTCGTTGTAATCGGTGATATTTGAGGAAGTCACCTGGGTTGTTTGCCGGTCGGCAAATATTTGGTTTTGAATATCCGCTTTTATGCACCAATTTCAAATTGATATATCTGTACGTCTATTTTCATAGAGTGAGATATACCTTTCTGAAATTATGTCTACGACATTTACCTATATCAGTGGATGGTTAGGTAAGGAGCATTAAACAGCGGTGTAATTCTTCTTAACCATAAGTACAGTTTTCAACCTACGACACACAGTGAATGAGTTTTCAGACTCAAGGGACTTATACAGAGTATTGTATGTTGTCCAGGGTCCATCAGGACAGAGGGGTTGGTCCTCGTACTATATTCGGTTTACTTATGACTTCTCTAGTTTTTAGACAAGTGTTTCGCGGAAACACAGGGTCCGAATTTTGAGAAGTTATAGGTATTTGAATAGAGTAGAGAACCAGGTGTAGCAAGTATCGGGATTCTTCAAAGAGATCGAAGATGTAGATACTTGTGTATGGTATTAAGTTGATAGTAATGACTAAGAGAACTTGCTTCTTTTTCAGGTTACTCATAATTGGAAGCATTCCTAAGTTGAGTAACGCTGATCGGCCTCCTTCCATTAAGTTGACATGCACTGGAGACAGCTGCATGATTTGGATCTGGTTCAGTTAAATCAGTGCCTCTGGTCCTATATGGGATATAGAACAGTTCGTATCTTAACGATGTTAAGGTACGGGGAGTTGTCCGGCTTATGCTTAAAACCAGACACTGGACAACTCAAGGCACGTTTCTGTAATGGCTGTTTGTGGGTTGACCCAGGCTATGACGCGGGTTGACTTTCTACCATCTGGATGAACAATAGCAATATTGTTCTAGACTCGCCACAGTTTTATTAAAAATGGATTTTTTCAGAAAACAGTAGTGGGAGTATGGTAGAACTGGAGGTGATTCCAGAACCACGAACGATTACTGAAGATTTGACAAGGAACCTAAAGATTCAATCTGGATTGACATTCCATTGGCCACTCCGCAGATAAGGTGGGTAACTTCAGGCACCCGAGAGGTAATACGGTAGCCTCAAGGACGGTGACAGGGAAGTTCTTGTTTACCCACAATTACCATTGCTGTTGTTCCAGGCTGCGAGACCAGGCGGGAGGATGAGTATAGTGTCGTTCTAAACTAGTTTTAGAAGTGTACGTCTATATGACTCTGCCAGAGGGTTGTCGTAGTCAGTGGGAGCAGCGGAAGCATTGGTGGACAGGTAGCTTATGTCTATTTATAGACTAAAGCAGATGTAGCGGAGATAGATCATCTACTTCTGACGTGACAGTCATGGGTTTGACTTCATCAGAATAGTGGATGGATCTGTTGAGAAGGTAGTAGGGTGTGATATCCTGGTATTTGGATGACATACACAGAGTAGGAAAGGAAACTCCTATACTACAATCGGTTATACTTTGGTCGTCACACAGCGGTTTCTCCACACAGGACTTGGACATTATATCAGACATACTGGTTACTGGATCTATGGTATTAGATCTAGATTTGGGTGGTTTCCCAATCAGGGTACTTAGACAGCATTCTAAGGGTATTTAGAATGGACGACTCCATGCATGGTAGTGTACCTGCAGAAGATGGAGTCACCCTCTCTAAAGGTGTCTTACAGACTAAAGGGGAGAGGGATGTGCATGATTGGCAGATCACTTGCTCAGGCAATTAAGTCAATCATGAGATGTCAAGTACCACACCAGATGTTGTTCTTGCACTAGATGCAATAAGTTGATATTGATCCAATCCTGGAGAAACAGTTGGAAGCAGTTTTAGAACATAAGTGGATGTTCTAGGGACATGATAACGACAGCCTCATTCGGGAGACAGTTATCATTCCAGGCTTCCAAGGTGACTTGGACGACAAGGAGGTTGTCAGAGTTATAGTTTTTCCTTCTGACGAGGGGCAGTATTTTGGACAGGTGGTCCAAGGAAATACTGAGGGTGGCATGGCGCAGGATACTGATTAAGTTCAGTTGACGATACAGTCTAAGGAGTTTGGATTTGGAGTTCATTTATGAGCTATGTCCCATCAGACATCCAGACACATCCTAAGACAGGTATTACTCATTTCGGGAGATGGGTTTCTCCGCGAACTTGAGATATAGAGAGACATAGAAAGAAACAACAAAGCGGATCCACTCACTGAGGCTATTCCTCGAACGCAATAGTTTCGCAAACGAGCTTTGTGAGACTGACTAGTAGAGGAGTTGGGTGTTCGGTATCACACGGGCTGTGAGTATGCGACATCGCAATAATTAGCCTTGAGTGCAAGTGGGAGATTGTTGGAGATAGTGCCCTCAGAGTCAATTATTAGGTCACAGGTACGTGATTGCAATGATTGATGGAGGACCTATCCCGGTAGGACAGTCTTACTCGAGATGATAGTATGCTATCTGGTTTACCTTTATCATCGTGTACTGCTTTAAGTGACCTGACACGTCGCTATTACACGTTGATAGAGCCCCTAGGATTCTTGCTTGACCACCAGCAGTATGAGGGCGATCATATAAGTGGGAGCTGGGGGTCTATAAGCATATCCTTAAAAGGTCCCTAGTCGTGAGAGTTTCGAGACAGGGCATCGATTCTCCATAGTAGACTAGTGTATACAGTCGAGACCCCGACGAGGGGCGGTGTCCGGTCTCACAAGCCACTGGTGTCAGTTGGATCACCTAAGATGTATACAGGTGCTCATTGGGTTATGAGTACACCGGACAGGACTCGCCGGGAACATGCTAGTTGGTCATATACCAGACGTCAGATGGCAGTTCCCTGGTGACATGTGTGCAGGTTAGTTCATCGACCTGGGGATCGTCATTTGTCTCGTGTGAGTTCCCACTGTACTTTGATTACTACCCTACCATGGCTCAAAGGAGTCGTGCAAACAGGTTTTAGTTGGGTACAGTCCCGAGCCACATGGAGGCAGTGAGCGTATCTTCAGGGGTTCGTCTCTCCCGGTATTGGGGGTGAGGTCGTGCTGTGTCTAGGAGAGCCATTACACGAAGCCCTCGGCCGAGGCAAGGAGATTTACTGGTAGGTATTCCAGTAGTATCTCAGGGTGTTCTGGGCTACACTCCGACACGACTTGTACCGCTTTTGGGGGTCTGACTTTTACCAACCCCCTAGGCCCGCCATGCGATGCTCATAGACGAACGGACCGGACTGTACGGATATTGTCACTGACAGGCTCAGTAGGGAGTCAGGCTGAGTTCGCTCACAGACGTCCCTTTTGGTCAATACCTGGTAGCCCGCTATGTATTGGCTTATACCTCTAACGTGCTAGTGGTTAAATCCACAACCATGGTGTTGACGAGTCTTTAGAGTCCCCCATATTTTTAGTTACTCAGCTTTCGGGCGAAAAGTTGTAGAGGCCGTATGGAGATATGGCAAGGTCCAATCAGATACGTGCGGTATTGCACGGATCAGGATCGGACAGTTTGTACTATAGGCCGTATGGATATATGGCAGGGTTCGATCAGATACGTGCGGTATTGCACGGATCAGGATCGAACGGATATTACTAGCCGGTTTTGGTATAAGCCGGATTCTAGTATAGTACAGTGGAGATTTTGTCTCATTGCATTTGTATTTCGGTCGGAATACAAATGCGGGTGTGTATGCACAGTATCGGGGTTTTCCTGTAATTTATTACGGGACCAGTTTTCTGGAGTTGCCAGTTTGCTTTCCGTTTCGGCCAATTTCCATTGTTCCGTTCATTGGCCGAAGATTGGTGGAGGAGGGCTTATTTGCATTGTTGCAAATAAGTATTTGTGGAGGGGGGTATTTGCTTATTCTTGTATCATGATGGTTTTCATGATGAGCACCATTCCTTGACCTTGACCTCTTCATGATGGCTTGACTTTTTGAAGTCATCATGCTTGATGATTGTTGATGATGGGAGATGGTATGGTTGTTGAGTGAGGACTTTTCTTTGTGATCATTTTTTTCATATGATAGCTTTCTCTCTCTCTCTCCATTTTGTATGATTGGAGGGCTCCTTCATTCTCACCCTCCTCTCATTGCCATGGCCGGCCACTCTCATGGGTGGGCTGTCCAACATTTTGTGTGTGGGATTTTGGTTCATTTGAGGTTGCAAAAATCCCACAAGATCATTCCAAAAAGCTCCAAGTTCAATCCCTCCACCAAAGGCAATTCCTACAACCCCGAAATGAGACTTCTTCTCTAGATATTCTACAGCGAACCTTGGGCACGTCGAGTAGCCGGCTTCGTGCCCGAGTTGCCTCGGCATTGAGGTGGGAGCCCGTAAAAGAAGTAGGCGATGTGGTGCACTTCCGGCGACGAGGAGGAGACAGGACATTCCGCAGGAGATCGGGACGATGACGAGAAGACCGGAGGACTTGGATCGTCGGTATATCTCTCTTCCCTTTCTTGTTGATAGCTAGGACTAGTTAATGGTTCGATCCGGGTATTAGTGCGCGGCGGTTTGCCAGTTCAAGAAAATTAAAGTTTATCACCGCTTCCGCATTTGGCCGTCGGATTGACGGCCGGGGCGCCGCCGTGCACTTACAAACGTAACGGCCATCCGGGTATTGAGCGATCTGAAGATCGACGAGCAAGCCCGCTCACACTCCAGTGAATCCAACCAGTAACACTACCGTACAGTCCGGTCTGATCGTCTGATATGTCGCATATCTCGCCTAGGGGTGGTAAACGTCAGACCCCAATAGCTCGATAAGTCGTGTCGATATGAGGTCTATAACAATTCGAGAAACTACTGGTAACACTTACCAGTAAATCTCAGCAACCCTGGCCAGGGATTTCCTGTTATAGCCAATCGAACACAGCGCAACATCAACCCCCTATACCGGGAGAGACGAATCCCCTCCTATCGCTCATTGCCTCCATGTGACTCGGGACTGTACCCAAAAACCACCGTTTTGCATGCCCTCTTGGACGTGGTAAGATGGAAATCAAAGCACAGTGGGAACCACACAAGACTCTATGACGATCTCGGGTCAACAGACTACTCTGTACCAGTGTCACCAGAGAACTGCTATCTGACGTGAGGTATAATACCATCTAGGAGTTCTCGGCGAGTCCGTCCAGTGTACCCAGTCTCTACTGAGCACCCGTATATCATCTCCGATGTCAAACACCAATGGATATGGGATCATCCATCGCCCATCTGTATGGGTCGAGAAGGTATACGCTAGTCTACTCTGGTATATCGATGCCCCGTCTCGATACACCCATGACTAGGGACTTTGAAGGATGTACTTATGGACTACCATGTCCCCACTAGTATGATCCGCATCATAGTCCAGATAGTCAAGCACACATCCTAAGGGCTTTACCAACATGTAACAGAGAGACAAACAGTGTACACGTTAAGGTAAAGAGCAACCAGATAGCATACTATCATGTCGAGCAAGAAAGTCCTTCCTATATACGTCCCAGCATCCACTACAATATACATCCTATGTACAGTAATGGCCTCTAGGGCATACATATAACTAACAATCTCCCACTTGCACTAGGGCCATCTATAGCAGTGGTTGCAGTATCTCATACTCAACCATCCCATAAAAGTCTCTCTCTGGGAACAGGCCTTTGTGAGTGGATCCGCTGTGTTGTCCTCTGAGTCTACTCTCCTAACCTCGATCTCCCTGGAGATCAACTATCTCCATGATCAGGTGATACTGCCTTAGAATATGTCTGGATCACTGATGGGACCGGCGTTCCTTGGCATAAGCCACAACTCCATTGTCACACAATGGGAGGAACGTAGTTCATCTCATGAACCAATATACACCCAAACATCCTCCTTGGTAGCATCTTAAGTAGCGATGTATCATGCCTTTATCGTCTAGTATGTCACGGTATCTAGCTTGGAACTCTTCCAACATACCGTCCCTTTACTGAGGGTAAAGACAATGCCTGTGACTGACATTCAGTCGTCTTTATCATCCTGGAACCCTTCCAGTGATTCTCCTCAGGATCGATTGACACCATCTCACTACATCTAGTGAGTATCCTAACATCCATTTAGATCTATCTCATAGATCCAAAATCCAGGATTTAGTAGGTATCACTTTAATCCTATATGGAGAATCTTTGTGATAAGCGGAGATTGATCGAGCGTAGCATAAGAAACTCCTTTCTTATCAAGAGTATGTCATCCACGTACTTTACGAGGATCGTCACCATACTCCCTACTACCTTTTTGTATATACAAGGTTCATCTACCATTTTGATGATGTCAAACTCTTTGACCACTACATCAAAACAGATGTTCCAACTCCGCGATACCTGCTTTATCCAATAAAGCATCTTGTACACGTTTTCGCTGCTCCCACTGTCTACGAAGCCCTCTGGCTGTGTACTTATAGACGTTCTCTTTTAAAATATCATTTAGAAAAGCAGTCATGACACCCAACCACCAGATATCGTAGTCATGGTATGTAGCCGTGACAAGTAGGATCTGGATGGACTTAAGCATATACACTGGAAAAGGTTTCATCATTATCCACGCCTGGTTGATGACGAAAACCCTTAACAAGTCTAGCTTTGAAAGTCTCAACTTTTCCATGTACACCAAGTAATCTTCTCAAGATATACTTGCTCCTGATGGGGATTTAACCCTTCAGATATAGCAACTAAAGTCCATACTTTGTTGGTGTACATGGATTCCATCTCAGATCACTAAGCATCCAGCCATTCTTACAGAGTCTTACTCTCGATGGCCAGCTCGAAACTAGTTGGGTCATCATCTCATGATGCAATCCTCGCTCCCACCGTCATAGAGAAACCGAAGTGTCTCTCAGGTGGGTGAGGAACCCTACTAGATCGGCGGAGAGGCTGAGGTTCGTTGGAATCTACTGAATCCTTTGGTTCTATCAAATCATCAGCTGCAGTCTGTATAGCTGGAACATTTCCAGTTCTACATTACAGACCTTGCCTCGAGCTTGTCCGGATTATGCTTTTAGACATAGCCCGGACAACCCCAAATCTTAACTAACTTAAGATATGGGCTCTTCCCTTTCTATATCACATATGAAGTGGTAGGCAACTGATTTGATTGGAACCCTATTCAATAGGTATGCAACTTCGTAAGTGCATAACTTCCAAAAGGGAAAAAGGTAACTCAGTAGTACTCATCATAGAGCACACCATATCAAATAGGGTGTATCTGCTCCGCCCCGACATACCATCGTGCTATGGTGTATACGGAGGAGTAATGCTGAGAGAGAATCTCATTCTCCTTTAGAATAGTCCAGGAATTCCATGCTCAAGTATTCTCCTCCTTGATCACATCAAAGGACATAATACTTATACCCGTATTTTGGTTCTCTACTTCTAACTTATATTCTGTGAATATCTCAAAAGGTTCGGACTTGTGTTTCAACAGGAACATAGGTCAGAAACTCGAAAGATCATCAGAGAACATAATGAAGTATAAAGAACCAGTTCTGGCATATGTAGACAGGGGAATTTACATACATCAACATGTATCATCCCAAGAGTTCACCAACTCTTTCTCTGTTTCCAATAAACAGAGCTGTGGTCATCTTATCTTTGTGACATGACTGGCGAGTTTCACAAGATGTAAATTCAAACTGATTTAAATATGCATCTATATGTAACTCTAGCTAGTCGGGTCACATTGATCTGACCTAGTCTACAATGCCTCAAGAAGGATTCGTTCATTTCTGAACTCTTCCTCTTGTGTGTGTTCTGTATACTAAGAACTGTAGTTTGATTTAGAACATCAATGCTTTTAGATAACGTGCCTGAACCGATCAACTTTTGATATAGGAAATGTTCAAAACATTATCCAACAATACAAAATTTTATCATTTCTTTACTAATAAAGAGACTGATATGATTTTGTATATCAGGTTCGGTATCTAATAACATTCGTTCAGAATCAATGTATTGGTAATACAGGGTGACAGTGACCAACAGACTTGGCTGCAACATTTGCCCCATTTACTGTCTCATGAAACTTATCACCCGTTCTCAGTTCTCTACCTTTCTGTAGCCCTATGTAACAGATTACATATCTGGGATCCTGATCTGGTATCACATACCCAGGACGTAGAGGATACTGAGAAACAGTTCTTTGTAATGAACACACCCGAAGATGATGCATCAGCATGCACTCTCTTCGTTTGGGCGGCACGGGAATTCTGGCATTCCCCAATTTCCTGCTCTGTCTTATAACAATTATAAGTTGGAGCGGGACCAACGTTCCCCAGCTCAGTATAACAAGCGGGTTCGGTCAATATATCCGTATTATTATCTTGATTAAGGCGTGATATGGTCGCTACCTGGAGAGAGAGAGAAGAAAACACTCAGCGTGCGCTCTTGCAAGAATAGATTGGTTATTATTTTATCTAATCAGGATGGCTCCCACTGCTTTTTATCAAATCTTCCTTCAAACCCTAAAAGGAAAGACTAGCCGGGATTAATTACACACTACAAGTTCGCCAATCTTTCAGCCAGGCCAGTGTCGGTACTTTGAGGGAGATCCCCCGTGCTTTCGCACGAACCTAATTAATGTAAACCTCGTTTTCCCAGAGGCGTAACCTCGTTAACACCTTTCTAGACACCTACTTGATCGGCTAATTGTAATGTATAAAACTCTCCCAGGAGTAACTCTTACTCGCAGCGGGTATCGGGATCCAACTATCTCATAGAAGGTATGCAATCTCATTGCAAATTTCAACACTTGAAATTCCCGATAATATTTTGCCCCGAACGATCTATGACCTTGACAAGGTCAACAAACCATAGACCGCAAGTCAAGTTCAACCCGTCATTTCTTGATTGAATCAAACCCACCCGCACGACCCTTGACAAGGTCAACAAGGCCGCACGACTACCCTAACCCAATCTGCATCATATGCATAAGCAGATAAATACTGGTTAGCTACCGCACACTGCGCCTTGACAAGGTCAACAAACGCAGCACGAATACTAAACAGGATTTATCTGAAATGACGGAGGGCTACGACAGGTTTTTACGAAAACCTATTGCGTAATGAACTTAATATCGTTGTAGAATCAAATGATTTTAAAAATGGAGTGTTTTTGAAGCTTTTCTAGTTTTGCTAAAGGAGTCACTCCCGGTGAAGGGATCGTCGGTCCTTTCCTCGTCGAATGAGGTGCGGGATATATCATATATATCACTGTGCAAAGCAAAAACTCTTAAAAGCAATCAAAAGACAAACCGAGTGTGTAGCATCTGCCAGTTATTGCTAAAGGAGTCACTCCCGGTGAAGGGATCTCGGTCCTTTCCTCATCGAATAAGGTGCAGGATATATCACATATACCGCTGTGCAAAGCAAGAACTGTAGCTACCTGTTTTATTTTGAAATTCAATTCTACAACATCTTAGGTTTCTTTTATTTCATTAATCACATTAATGAAGTCCCATCATTTAAGTACCTAAACATCACAGATAAATACGACGTACACTTATGCCATCCGCATTCGCCTCGATGTCCCCTCGTGCACCGTTAGGTTAGGTAACTAACGGTAGAGCGGGGCAGGGCTAGCGCGGGTGTAAAACATAAGTAACGTCTATATAATATATCATATATACTATATACTGTATCTATCACAGAACATCACATGATCACATCACAGATAACGCAGCAGAAGAATCATATGAAATATTAGATATACTAGGACGTCCGTGTTTTCAATACGAGCCAGTATAAAACACGGATTCCACGGTCGTGATGAATAGCCAAACTCACACCCCTAGACCCCTACGAGAGCGGCAAGCAACCCTACCAATTCTAGGGTTAGGAGACCCGGACTCGACTCCTCGAGTTGGTCTCCCACTGGACTCCAGAACCCGGTTACTTGTGCCCTCCTCCTTGGGTCTATCCTAGTGCGGAAAAGTAAATAATATACAAAAGGTGACAACTTCCGCAACCTGGAAGTGCCCCAAATAAAAGAATATTACATACAAGTTTTTACATGAATGAAAATGAAAAACACTCATCTCACATAAAAACCCCCGGCTATTCAAACACGACGATCCAATATAACATATCCAGCAACACATAACATCACATGTCATCAACGTAAGTAAATATGCGCATCCCAATTGTCGTTGACATATAGCAACGAAACCGGCAATATCACATATTACACTTACGGTCACAGAAAAGAAAGTGTAAAACTACAACAGTTGGAATCCGCAACCACCTCAGACATCGCATGCCTGACCAAATGAATTACTTAGACATCGCATGCCTAACAATTATAAACCCCGCATTTTAGTCTCAAAATCGAAAACACTTTTCAATATCAAGTCGGGTAATTCAACAGGATTCCCGACATCCTGATCGAATGCTCGTCGCAAACTTCAGTAGACGGCTGCACCCCCGATACCGTCGACGAAGTGCACCAAGGCGGAACACCGCCACCGCGAGCACCCGGACGGATGCTTTCGGCGACGGGGTTCTCCTACAGTCACTTGGTCGGGGCTATGGAGTGAGGCTGTCTATTAAGTTTACCCGGCGAATATCCGCGTACGCTACGTGATTGCGACGGACTTTTGATCGTATCAAAATTCCGTGGCAACCGATCAAGTGAGACTAAACTGCTATGTTTATAACATTCATTCAGTTATCACATAACTTTTGTGAATTCCAATTATTGTATCACATTCCAGATAAAATAGAAAATGTTAAACTTTTCGATCGAACAGTCAAACACCCAAGTTTTCCCGATACAGCTCAACACATGAAATAAGTCTAACAACATTCAGTTCGTGCCTCAGTACCAACGGTCCAGCCGTAGAAGGGTCAAGCCAACGCCTCACATGTGGCACGCCGTACTGCCCCAAACCCGAAGGTTCAAAGGGCAGTTCAAGACGGTCACATAATCGAGTTAAGGTTTGTTGTCTTCTAGAGGGTCCATCGCGTTACTTGCACTACTTAGAACGTCGTTAAACTACGGAAAAATCCAACACTTGGAAATTTCCCGACAGGGGAAAAATTGGGTATTTATATCCGGTCGAACTTTTTAACATATTCTAAAATTTATCCGGAAAGCCACACAGACAAAATTTGATAATCCGATCGAACATTCGAATCCCCAAAACAACCCAGAAAAATTCAACTCTTGAAAAAATATTAAAAATACCCAGGAAAACCAGCACTGTCAAATAGGAGTTACTGTGCAAACATCACCCCATAATACGACAAACAGGCCGCGTTTCCGCCGCACAAGCCATGCTCGTGCCGCGGAAACGCGGCACTTTAATGGAATTAGGGCACACGATTTCACAGTAACTCTTAGATATTCCTGCATGTTTTTCTGCATATTTTTAATATAGAAAAACTCACTGTTTTCAAAAAAGGACAGAGAGCATGTTAGAAATGGGTTTTCGGGTTCGTTCGGACTTCAAACTCCGTCTGGACTTCGCCTAAGGCTCTAGCTAGGCTCTGATACCACTGTAGGGTTCCTAGGCACGCTAAGGAGGTCTCACAAGGCATAAACCATGCCAATTTCAAAAATTATGGTGCTGAGAAACCCTAGTGTACGGATCGTTGGCTAGATGTCTAGGCGAAAAAACTAGTTAACACTTAACTAAGAGATACAGAAATACAACCTTTGTAGATCCGGTTCTCCACCTCCATAGCTCCGCAATGAAGTCTCCTCGCTGTCCATAACAAGTCCTGGGCTCTAGCGTCGGCTTCATCGGAGAATGGACGGGCTAGGTCATCGATGTCCATGCCGAAGATGATCTACGTCGAGGCATCGCTAAATCAAGCTCCGACTTCACCAAGTCAAGAAACTTGTGAAGAAAACACACTCTACTACTTGGCAAGAGGTAGAGGATGAAGAAATAGAAAGTGGGTAGACTTTAGAATTGGATTTCTCACTCTAATTCATCAATCACCATTGATGAAGTGAAGCTTTCTTCATGTGAAGAAAGGAAGAAGAAAGCAAGAAGATGATAATTGTTATGATAAGTTAATTTCAAATGAAAATGAAAATCAAAACTTATCATAATCCAACCATGGTTATGTGTAGAGACTAAACTAGGGTTAGTGGGAATGGTTAGGGTTAAGGATAAGATAAGAATGGTTACAAAGTCAAAGCTTCATGAAGCTTCAACTAAACTCCAAAACTAGCAACCATTCTTTTCTCATCTCTTCAAAATAAATAAGTAAGAAAAGAAAACCCTAACCACTCTCACAACCATGGTCTAATCTTCATACAAATCCAAGTTAACATATATCATCAAACATGATACAATCAACACAAAAATATATCGCATATATAATGCGCACATCCGAGTGAGAAAATCCATATAAAGTGAACCAATACTAGTTAATGCAAAGTAATATATCAAATATATAATTATACATTAAATCATTAAATCAACACTTGATTCAATGATCCGGTCATGTCGCACACAACCGACTAGTATTCAATGTATCGGCTTATCGAATCAATACTTGATTCGATAACTAGGTTATATCGCATACAACCATTCGATACATTCATCGCGAGAATAGAATACGGTATCACATACACGCATTATTCTCGGTCCCGCACATATCTCATATGCGCTCCTATTTCGTTTCGCTTGAGCCAGGAAACCTCTGTGTAGGACTCTAAAGACTCGTCAATACGCCGGCAGCAGGCGATGATCATATCAAACACCTACAAGCCGCAAGCGGTCTGCTAAACGTAACGGCCACCCGGTTATTGAGCGATCTGAAGATCGACGAGCAAGCCCGCTCACACTCCAGTGAATCCAACCAGTAACACTACCGTACAGTCCGGTCTGATCGTCTGATATGTCGCATATCTCGCCTAGGGGTGGTAAACGTCAGACCCCAATAGCTCGATAAGTCGTGTCGATATGAGGTCTATAACAATTCGAGAAACCGCTGGTAACACTTACCAGTAAATCTCAGCAACCCTGGCCAGGGATTTCCTGTTATAGCCAATCGAACACAGCGCAACATCAACCCCCTATACCGGGAGAGACGAATCCCCTCCTATCGCTCATTGCCTCCATGTGACTCGGGACTGTACCCAAAAACCACCGTTTTGCACGCCCTCTTGGACGTGGTAAGATGGAAATCAAAGCACAGTGGGAACCACACAAGACTCTATGACGATCTCGGGTCAACAGACTACTCTGTACCAGTGTCACCAGAGAACTGCCATCTGACGTGAGGTATAATACCATCTAGGAGTTCTCGGCGAGTCCGTCCAGTGTACCCAGTCTCTACTGAGCACCCGTATATCATCTCCGATGTCAAACACCAATGGATATGGGATCATCCATCGCCCATCTGTATGGGTCGAGAAGGTATACGCTAGTCTACTCTGGTATATCGATGCCCCGTCTCGACACACCCACGACTAGGGACTTTGAAGGATGTACTTATGGACTACCATGTCCCCACTAGTATGATCCACATCATAGTCCAGGTAGTCAAGCACACATCCTAAGGGCTTTACCAACATATAACAGAGAGACAAACAGTGTACACGTTAAGGTAAAGAGCAACCAGATAGCATACTATCATGTCGAGCAAGAAAGTCCTTCCTATATACGTCCCAGCATCCACTACAATATACATCCTATGTACAGTAATGGCCTCTAGGGCATACATATAACTAACACAATATCCCTCTCCTAGATGCGATTCAGCAAGTCCCCGCTTATGCGAAAATTCTTAAGGACTTATGCACTAGGAAGAGGAAGACCCAAGTGCCAAAGAAGGTCTTTATGGCTAATAATATCAGCACTGCTTTTATTCCCCAGCTACCAAAGAAACGAAAGGACCCAGGATGTCCTACAATATCGATTTCTATTGGGGGTAAAAACATAAATCGTGCTCTTTTAGACCTTGGCGCAAGTGTTAACCTACTCTCTTATTCTGTCTATGAGCAACTAGGGATTGGAGAGCTGAAACCTGCTCATTGCACTCTCCAAATGGCAGACCGATCTATCCCCAAATCAAGGGGTGAATTAGAGGATGTGTTGATAAAGGTCGGGGAATTTGTTTTCCCTATAGACTTCATTGTACTCGACACACATCCTGTAGCAAACCCCGGGGCCAAATTCCGGTGATTTTAGGTCGTCCTTTCCTTGCCACTTCCAACGCTGTTATAAACTGTAGAAATGGTTCAATGAACTTATCATTTGGAAATATGACCATTGAACTAAATATCTATAAAGTTGGAAGTCAGCCATCAGAACCCTCTGCTCATATTTTAGATGTGTGCTCTGTCCACGAGATCGCTCCCGATAGTTGTGGAGCTGAGGATCTTTGCTTTCTAAATCTCGACGACATTACCACATCTCTGCTTGATCTTACACATGATCTTAGTGAGGACACTTTTCCTACACTTGAGTCCTGCACTCCTGACTTTACTCCACCCGAGTCTGTATCTTTCACAGGCTCTGAGCTTCTTTTTAATTCCAAAAATCACTCGATGATTCCACCTTCTATTATTTCTCCGCCTGAATTAGATCTCAAAATTTTACGTTCTCATCTTAAATATGCTTATTTAGGTGAGAATGAGTCTTTACCGGTTATCATTTCCGCTTCTCTTGCATCAGAATAAGAGAATGCACTTTTATCGGCATTGAGATCTAATAAAGAGGCGTTCGGTTGGAGTATGGCGTACATCAAAGGGATTAGTCCCTTGATAGTTGAACATCATATACATGTGATGGATGATGCCAGACCAACCCGAGAACCACAGAGACGGTTAAATCCCGTCATGAAAGAAGCGGTGATGAAAGAGATCGTCAAATACCTAGATAATGGTATTATATACCCCATCTCCGATAGCCAATGGGTAAGTCCTATACATGTCGTTCCTAAGAAATCCGGCATCACTATTATAACCAATGAGGCAAATGAGTTGATTCAGACACGCACCCAAACTGGGTGGCGTGTATGTATTGATTATAGAAAACTCAATGCTGCCACGAGGAAAGACCACTTTCCTCTACCATTCATTGATCAGATGCTGGAACGCTTAGCGGGACGAGAGTATTATTGCTTTATGGACGGATACTCAGGCTATAATCAGGTCCCCATCGCCAAAAAGGATCAAGATAAAACCACTTTTACTTGTCCTTTTGGTACCTTTGCTTACAGTCGCATGCCCTTTGGGTTATGCAATGCTCCCGCTACCTTTCAGCGGTGTATGATGGGGATATTCTCTGATATGGTAGAGAATTTTCTGGAGATCTTTATGGACGATTTCTCGATTTTTGGAGACTCTTTTTCTGATTGCCTGTCGAATCTTGACGCAGTTCTTACTCGTTGCAAAGAGAAGAACTTAACTTTGAACTGGGAAAAATGCCATTTCATGGTCCAAGAAGGAATCGTACTTGGACATGTTATTTCACAGAAAGGCATTGAGGTTGACATAGCTAAGATAGATGTCATTCAAAACCTCCCTCATCCCAAAAGCGTCAAAGATATTCGATCTTTCCTTGCCCATGCGGGTTTTTATAGGAGATTTATTAAGGACTTTAGGAAAATTGCTAGACCTTTAACTCTTCTCCTGGCCAAGGATACGACCTTCCACTTTGACTCGGACTGTGAGACAGCTTTCGACTCACTTAAACACTCACTCACTTCTGCCCCCATTCTATCGTCTCCAAATTGGGACTACCCTTTTGAGCTGATATGTGACGCATCCGACTTTGCAGTAGGTGCAGTCTTAGGACAGCACATTGAAAAGATGCCACACGTGATATACTATGCAAGTAAGACCCTGAATGATGCTCAAATCAATTATACAACCACCGAGAAAGAACTTTTAGCGGTTGTATTTGCATTAGAAAAATTCAGGCCTTACTTAATTGGCTCTCCTATAGTTGTGTACACTGACCATTCCGCCTTAAAACATCTTCTGGCGAAGAAAGATGCAAAAGGTCGACTAATACGTTGAATCCTTCTTTTACAAGAATTTGATCTTGTTATCAAAGATAAGAAAGGATGTGAAAACGTTGTAGCCGACCATCTTTCACGCATCTCTTCTTCCCCTGTGACCCTGCCGATCAATGATTCGTTCCCTGATGAACAACTCTTGAACGTATCCACTGAACCATGGTTCAGGGATATTGTGAACTATCTTGTCATGGGACTTATACCGAGCGATTGGTCAAAACAGGACAAATACCGTTTTCTATCCCAAGTAAAACACTTTTACTGGGATGATCCATATTTGTTTAAGTATTGTCCTGATCAGATCATTCGCCGATGTGTCCCAAAAGAAGAGTTCAAGAGTGTTCTTTCTTTTTGTCATGATCAGGCCTGTGAGGGTCACTTCGGTCCTAAAAAGACGGCGGAAAAGGTTTTGCAATGTGGATTTTATTGGCCGACCTTATTCAAGGACGCATTTGAGTATTGCAAAACCTGTACACCGTGTCAGTACACGGGTAGAATATCCCGGAGGAATGAAATGCCTCAGCAACCCATTCTGGTTGTTGAAATATTCGATGTTTGGGGCATTGATTTTATGGGTCCTTTTCCCAACTCCTTTGGGAATTTGTACATACTGCTGGCGGTTGATTATGTCTCCAAGTGGGTATAAGCCATTCCATGTCGCACTAATGACAAGAAAGTTGTCATTAAGTTCTTAAAAGAGAATATTTTTTCGCGATTTGGACACCCACGCGCTATTATTAGCGATAATGGGACACATTTCTGCAACAGATCTTTCGAGACTCTGATGCGGAAATACGGAATCAACCACCGACTTTCTACACCCTATCATCTCCAAACGAGCGGGCAGGCTGAAATCTCAAATAGACAGATCAAACTTATTTTGGAGAAGACTGTTGCTAAGAATAGAAAAGACTGGTCGACCAAATTGACGGATACTCTTTGGGCATTCAGAACTGCATATAAAACCAACCTAGGGATGTCTCCATATAGGATAGTGTTTGGGAAGGCATGTCACTTACCCGTCGAGATAGAGCATAAAGCATTGTGGGCTATTAAGGAAATAAATTTTGATTTAAACCTAGCCTGCAACTTTCGGAAGCTGCAACTAAATGAGCTAAGCGAACTCCGCGATGAAGCTTATGATAACGCTGTAATTGTAAAGAATAGGACTAAGGTTTTTCACGATAAAAACATTTTGAGGAAAACATTTTCACCTGGTCAACATGTCCTTCTTTACGATTCACGATTACACCTTCACGCGGGTAAGCTTCGATCTCGATGGAAGGGACCTTTTGTTGTGCGGTCTGTATACCCGCACGGGGCAGTAGAAGTAGAAAATGTTAAAAACGGCACATTTTTCAAAGTGAATGGACATAGACTAAAGCCGTATTTTTCCACTGACCCCACAGAGGAGCTCTTGTTCTTACAAGAGCCAGTTTATTTGGATTAAAATTCTTCCGTCTCACCTTCATATCCTGTATATCACTGCATCATATTTTGAATAGAGGTGAGTGAAAAGAATAAGTTTGGGGGAAGTTCTTCGCTTATATACTTTGCCCCCACTAATAATTCCCCCCAGGCTTACAGTTTTTGTAGGTTTAGCGATTGGTAACAGTGAGGACACTGTTGAAATCAAGTTTGGGGGAGGTTTGTGCTTATTTTTGCATCATTTGCATATCATCTGCATAAGCATAAAACATTTCTTTTAAAATCTATAAAATTGAAAAAATTTCAAAACCCACAAAAATTTAAAAAAAAAATTCAAATATAAAAATATTTTAATAATTACATTCTTTTTTGTATATAAATAAGATAATGAAAGTTTAGATAGTGAACAATTACATCCATGAGATTAGAAAAATTTAAGAAAACTAAGAAAATTAGAAGTTTTCTTATACGAACTAGTAATAAGTAGTTATGAGCCGTTGTCCCAAGGGTTAGTAAGATAAAGGACGTCACTAATCTGAGGATAAAACTAAATCTGAAAAATAATTTCTATTCTGGAAGCCAAACATTTTGAACGTTGATACCCTGCTATTCGCACTTACACACGTCTTGAAGCCTGGGATAGTAGAGGATACCTTGAAATGCTCTTGTCTTAAAGCCGATGTATGAAGAAAATAAAAAGAAAAAGAAAAGTGAATAAAAATATATAAAGTGGTGAGAAAAATGGACACTGGTTTTGTTATCGCCAAGGGCAATAAAAAATTGTATAGCGAGGGTGCCTCTTCATCTAGTGCCCTAAGGCCAACTGGTCTGGGAGTCACTGCTATGCCTGAGGTGGTGCAAAACGAGGAAAATACACCAAATAAGCAAGCACATGAGTAATCGGTCGGTTAGTACCTCAAGAAGTATTAACGGTCGCATGAAAGTATGTGAGCAATCTCATCTAAATATTCATTAATTAAAAAGTGCTGAGGCTGATTGGCAAGAGTATGATAGCTTGAATTGAATTCTCCGGGTGTAGGGATGTCTTTACACACATGCAGGGTTATATGATCGATGTTTGGAAGAAAGATAGGAATGAAGAATAAGACGATGTTTTATTGAGGGAGGACGTGATTTCTGACATTTTTTCATGACCATTAAGATAGGGCTCATAACAACCGAAAAGCTAGCTTAGTTGGAAACCCTAATTTTCAAGGCTTTTCTTTTACAATTATTTTCTTTAAATGTAATATTCATGATCTTCCTTTTATTATTGGATTTTGTGGGTGCAATCCGCTGAAAACCCTCAGGAGACAACACTCCTCCTACTAGGGACACCTAGAGGTTTAAAGGCTTGTTGCACGTGCTTAGTGCAATCGTGTTGCCTACGAAAGTGTGCTAGTTAGTTTTTCTCTTTCTTTATTTTCTCTTTCTCTTTTTAATAAAATAGTTCGCTCGAGACGATCGAAATTAAGTTTGGGGGAATTTGATTAGTCGAAAATATTGTATTTTTAACACGGCAATTTCCCTATCATTTGCACTCATTTAGAAGTGTACGGTATTCATATTTCACATATTAGCAAAACTGTCGCAAAATATCAAATGGCATGTGTTAGACTCTAAAACCGGCATTTCTAGGGAAATTGACTGCATTTCATGGCATCGCATCATCCCTATATTGCGCAACACTTGTTTTAAGATCTGTGCAGGAAAATCCAGAAGAAAGGCCAAGAATTTATACGGTACCGATCAAACATTACGCCAACTCAATGATTTCAGTTCTGGTATCAATCAAAAGGGACAAATAAAATTCAACATATCAGATAAAGCCCCAAATAGCAGCCCAAGATCACATCAGAAAGATGCAGCCCCAAGGAGCTTATTTGGCCGCGGAACCGCGGCCTAAGCCGCCTTGTGCCGCGGTTCCGCGGCCGTCTTGCCACGTCATCTACCAAATTTTGCTGCACAATGCTTCACTCAGGGACCATATTCAGCTCATATACTTCAAATTCCAGAAAGCCCCAGATACTTCTGCCAGATCAGCAAGCTTTGGGATCAACACTAAACTAGCCTTGTATTCTAGAAACTTCTCCCTAAACCCTAGCTTAAACCCTAAGCTAACACCTAACAAACTCCTTCTAGAAGCCTCAACAAACTTTTGGAGGGAATTGTAATTTCAAACCTAGACCTAGGGTTTGGGAGATCTATAAATAAGACCCTAGGCTCACTTGTAAAGAATCATGGAAAAATCCCTCCATTAGTTCATTTTAGAGCCATTCTATATCTTTCTTCATCTTCTTCTTCCACAAGTCTAGTGAGAGGGCTTGTGTGAAACCCTAACCCTAATTCCAATCAAAAGCCAAGATCCCGAGTACCCCATCAAGCAAGAAGCCTTGCAACCTTTTATGAGCCGAGCCGATCTTCAACGGAGCAAGTGGTCCAAGCCGATCCGCGACTCACGGAGCCGAGCGAAGCCAAGTCGACAATTTAGTTCTTCCTCTTGCAGTTCTTGAGCGACTGTAATCAAACTGTTGATATAAATAAAAGGTGATATTCTTTTATCTTGTTTTCTTTAAATTCTTGCATCATGATTCAATCTAAATTTCTAGTTGTAATTCTTGTTGTGATGTTTGAGTAATACTCCGCTCGTCAAGGAGTCGAGACGATCAATAGAATGATGATGTAACATATTTTAAATCGATTCTTGAATCCTACGAGTTTTGTAAACCCTAGCAAGTTCAAGAATCGACGACCCAATTCATTGCGATGCTTTCTTGATTGATATCGCTCGAGATTGGGGAGTTACGATCGTTTCTTGAAATTGCTAGAAGCTAGAATGTGAATGATATCGACGAAAGAACAAGGGTTAAACGATGAAACCCTAGTTTCATCAAGAAAGCCCTAACTCTCGTTGATCATCATCGATCTAGTATCAATCCTTCGAAGGACAAGAACACGAAATCTTGAGATTACATCACGTCTATAGATCCGATCGATTCCTACGAGCCTCATTTAGATTCTTGACATTTGGTTGGAAATATCATCGAAACACGATTCTCAATTGTTTATCAGTTTCTTGATTCTTGATTAAACTCGTGACACCTGAATCAATCGATAAATTCTTGAATCATGTTTTCTTTTGTTTTCGATTAACTTTTCAATTCAAACAAATCGAACATTGAAACGAATCGCACAATCCCTGTGGACGATCCGCACTCGCTTACGATCTACAACTGACACCGTAATTGATTGCGGTCAAATATAATTCTTTGATTGTGATTCTATACATTTTCTTAAACCAACACACAAAGAATCGTTTAAATCAGTCGGTTATATGTGATATAGCCGGGTTATCGAATCAAGTGTTGATTCGATAAGTCAATACATTGGATGTTAGTCGGTTATATGAGATATAACCGGATTATTAAGTCAAGTGTTGATTTAATAATTTAGTGTATAATTGTATATATGATATACTAATTTACATTAACTAACATTTGTTCACTTAAGGATTTTTCTCACATGTGCACAACTTTAATATATATGTGATATAAATGTGTTTTCTTTTTGTATCATGGTTGTTGATACATCATTCAGGGGTGTGCAAGACATACACCATTCTATTTTAAATGGTGGTTTATAATTATTTAAGGTAATTACAAATTAGTGGAGATTTTGTCACATGCATGAAGCTTGTAGAAGCTTGTGGATGCTTTGACAAAGTCCACTAACTTTGTTTTACTTTGGATTTTTATTAACCTAACCATTTAGGAATAGCCATGGTTATGTCTCTACATGAGTTAGTATATGATACTCACTCATCATGGTTAGCTTTCTCACTTGATCATTATCTTCATCTTTTCTTTTGTTCATCTTCTTCTTCTTTGAGCAAAAGAAAAACTTGCTAGGGTTTTAAAAGGAGAGTGAAACATTGTGAGAAAATAAATTCTAAAGTGAACCCACTTCCTATTTCTCCATCCTCTACTAGACTAGCACTTTAGTTTAGGGTGTTTGCTTCACTAATTCTCTAGTTAGTGAAGTAGAAGCTTGAGTTGGCATCCCCTCGACGTAGATCATCTTCGGCCTCGAAGACTTCAAGCAAGGACGCTCCTTTAGCCTCGTGAAGCCATGCAGGAGTCCGGGAGAATCACGATCGCAGCGAAGGGACTTCAACAAGGAGCTAATGAAGTGAAGGACCGATCTATAAAGGTTGTATTTCGTATTCACTTAGTCGTAAATGCTATTTACTTGCATGTGAAACCCTAATAATCTAGCAAAGATCTTGTTTAGGGTTGTTAGGCACGGCTAAAATTTTAATCGGGCATGGTTGATGCCTTGTAGTACCTTTTTAGAGTGCCTAGTAACCCTACACGAAGGTGACGCAGCCACCTTCCTCTCTTGATGGTGAGTCAAAGCTAGATATATCACCGGTCATATGCCTCGAACGCCGACTATCAAGGTACCGTATGGTTCTACGTTGTTACGACTGAGGTACCTAAAATAGAAATTTTTCTTTCGACCTTTGGCACCCAAATCATTTTAGATCCATGGGGGTTAGTAGTATAAAACTGTGATCTAGAAGTAGATGATCTAGTGTTACGGTTAAGCACGCTACTTTTAGGCATAAAATGATATTTATACGTTGAATTGTTCTTGATAGGGCAATATCTAACAGTATGGTCAAGAATAAGACAATAATGACAAGTTTTCAAGGCACGTGTATGGCCATATCGATAAGTGGTACTCCTAAGAAATCTATTGGTTGAAGTACTAGCCGAAGTGTTAGGATCAAACCCAAAACCATAAGATTTGCGATTCCCACTAAATTCACCAAGTACGATATCCAACTTGTTCTTGTCTTGGATGAATTTAACAAGAGGCTCTTTAAGCTTTGTGGTCTTCGATTTGGTACTAAAAAGCCCATGTTCCAATTTAGCATTTGAGTTTTGAAAATCTTTAAGGGAAGATGCTAAATTGTCATGCTCAATAGTTAAAGTTTTAAGCTGAGTACTTAAATCAATGATATCATCTTTCAAAACATCATTTTCCTTCTTGAGAATAATTCAAGAGTTGCAAAAGATAGAAAAAGACTTCTTTTTCATACTCTTATTTTTAGAAAATAATTTTTGAAAGTTCTCTTGCAATTCAATATATAAATCCATCAATTCATCTCTATCTAAACTATCAAGATCCTCATCGCATATCTCGTTGTTGTCTCCATGTGCCATGAAACACATGTTGGCAACGATATTTTCTTCATTGTCCGAAATGTCAGAATCTGATTCGTCCCATTTCGCTTGGAATGCTCTTTTCTTTTCACGTTTATCTTTGTTATCCTTATACTTGTTCTTGCCTTTGTTCAATGTCAGGCAATCGGCCTTCATGTGGCCTTATTTGTGGCATTCATAACAAGTAGGATTAGTATTACAACTTGAAAATTTATTACCTCGGAAGTTTGCTTTTCTCTTAAAGTTTCGGAATTTAATGAATTTCATGAATTGCTTTTCGAAAGCGGCCATATCATCTTCATTTTCGCTTTCATCGCTTTCGCTTTCCGATTCTTCTAATGGAATGTTCTTTGTCTTTAGAGCTAAGCTTCTTTTTTTAGGCTCTTCATCCTTTTGCTTTGCCCTAAAGTCGTTGAGTTTCATCTCGTGCGTCTTAAGTTTCCCAACAAAATTCTCAAGGTTAGTTCATCTAGATTGCATACTTCTTCATAGCAGTAACCTTGGGTTGCCATTCTTCTTCAAGAATTTCTCCTTTACTGTAAAAGTTTTACCATAATTGAAGAGTTTAGTAATAATATTATTAAACATTGAATACATTATATCAATTGTTTCATCAATACTCGTCTTAAATTGTTCGAACTCACTTATGGGACGATTGATTTTACTTTCTTTCACTTGACTCGTCCCTTCATGAGAAGTTTCAAGAGTTCTCCAAATCTCATATTTAGTAGTGCATCCGGTTGAACTCGTCATGTGAAAGAGAGTAGTGTAATGCATTCATCGCTTTAATATTCAAAACCATATTTTTCCGATCATTATCACTATAAGGTCTAGCCAGTGTAAAGAATTTATTCTCTACAACATCTAGAATATCAAGATCGATGCATTCAAGAAAAATTCGCATTTTGATTTTCCAGAAGTTGTAGTTCATGCCATCAAAAAATGGTAGCTGATTGGTGACTTGACCTTCTAGTGATCTATTGTTTTGAGTAATATTATTATTGTTAGTCATACGATCTAAGCTCTAGGGTTTTAATCCAGAAAGAGAGCTAACTGCTATGATACCAATTGAAAAGTGTCTTAAAGAGAGGTGAATAGGACAAATGACTAACAATTAAAACTTTATTGCTCAATACAATAAATGTTGCCGAATAATAATGTAAATAATAACAAACATGCAAACAATAGAATAAAGAGATCAGAAAATGCAAACTCAGTAGCGACACCAGCGATTGGTAACGAAGTTTGATACCGCAATATCTAGTCTCCGCCTAGGTCTCCCCCTAGGAACATCCACTATTCAACTCTTCTTAAAATGAAGAAACCTTTACAAATGATGGACCATCTCTACCGGGTAATTTTTTACACAGGCTCAGATCAAACCTTTACAACTTGATAAACCGCCTCCACCGGATAATCTTTTCAGGCTCGGATCAAATCTTTATAACACAACGCTGATGGACAACCTCTACCGGGTTTACATCTTGGTAGACAATCTCTACCGGATTTCAATTACAATACAAATAATCCAAACCAACTCCTAATCTCGTATATGAATCAATCACAATTTTAAAACCGGAGAATTAGGGTATTTGATAAAATCAAGTTGATACCCTTTTTTATCTCAAAAAGATTTATAAAGAGTTTAAAATTGATATCAGGATTTTGCAAAGGAAATAGATTTAAAACCAGTTGAGAAATGCCTTTGTAAGATTAAAAAGAAAATCTTTCGAAAACCCAAGAAAAAAATGAACCTGGTGAAAATACTAGGGTTTCGAAAACTTGGATGATGATGATGAACTTGAGAGCAAAGAGATGATCACAATAATTTTTAAGTGCAAGAATTGATACTGATAAAATCATCCAAGACCATATTTAAAGAGTTGGAAAAGAATCCCACAGAACAGGAAAGAAATTGATCAAGAAAGATTTTAGGAATTTCAAACAGTCAGAAGTTGAGCCGGCTCAAAAATGTATGAGCTGTCTCATACGAACAGTGAAAAAACATTATGCAGGAAACCAACATAGGACGGTCCAAGATATGGTGAGCCAGCTCAAAGCAGAAATATTAAAAAGCAGCAACTTATGTAAGACGACTCAAGATAGGGGTGAGCCGGCTCATAGAAACAGAACAAAAAATCATTGTGCAGGGAATGGAATTGAGACGACTCAAGACTAAGATAAGCCCGCTCAAGATGTCAAGAAATTAGAGAAGAGATCAAAGACAGTATGAGACGGCTCAGGGGTATTTGAGACGGCTCAAACCCTAAAAAAAATTTATATTTGAGAGATTTTGAAAGTTTAAAATCGTGTTACTCATACGATGACCTACGACTCAATAAATAGAGAAAATACAAGTTTTACTTATTTACAGCACGTTCTCTGAGTCGCTTGAGTTTTCATCTCTCACATCATGTCCTTTTTTATATCTTTAGCTCCTTGTCTTTAAAATTCCTTATCGTCGTGTATGTTTGCTTCCTTTGATATCGCTAAGCTTGTTCTTTTTGATTCCCTCATCTGTGTGTCTTGTAAGTTCATATCATCACTTTTTTTGCGTTTTAATATCGCTATACTTGTCTTTTTCATTGATTTGCAATACCTGTTATGTGTCTCACACTGAAAACATAAAACTTAACCAGAAGTATCGTCAGTGTGTGAAAAATAGTTTAAATAGTATTTTGTCCAGTATCAAAACCAAGATGCTGTTACCCAACAAGGTCAACAGTTCTGTTGCCGCGGACTTTGATAGATTTCTTTTCAACCCTAGGCATTTAATTAATATTATATATAGAGATTAGTTTAGACTTAGAGATAAGCATATATTTAATTAGTCAATCTAATTAAATCTTAATTCCTACACCAAGTATGAATAAGCAGCCCTCAATCAGGAGCTCCTCACGGGCTATTCTTCTTGGGCCTGCACTTGGGCTTCACCTGTGGTCTCTTCCGCTCTTGAATTATGCAACAAAAATAACAATTTAGGCCTACTAATTAAATAGTACCAAGTTATTCACTGTGAAGTGCCTGAAGGTGTTTTATTTGATCTATATATAGTAATTTGTAAAGCAACCTGCAAAAGGTAAATAACAACCATAATGCTAAACTGACATTAATTTCCAATTAGCAATATCTCTTCGACATATATAAGTGCAAGTTTAAAGCATGAATCGATTATATTTTAGTCTTTAATGTTAGAGATATGATTTTTATGTATTTTAATTTATAGCTTATCGCGGCGTTCAAGTCATGCATATGTATATATGCTTATTGATTTAATAGGGAAAAAATATTCCATTCTCTACCAATTCTAGTTTTATGGTATTAGATCATCGACCAGCAAGAGATCCCTGATGAGTGGCGGGAAGACAAACCCCGTTATTTGTAAAGACCTCAATGGCAATGTAGTTCCCTCTTATGTTGGTAACAGTGGCAATCAAGTACGAACAGGTAAAATCCAAATGTGCGCTCTAATAGTAATAGTTGTCATTAATTTGTATTTCATCGTCTATAATTTGATGCATTACTATAACAATAAAATGTCTTATGAAGAGATAAATTTCCATCATCAATGAAAACGACCTAACAAAACATCTACCAACAACATCATGTTACAAAATATCGCAACACGGTACGATTATTATGATCGAGTGTGCATATATATATAATAAACATGGTTGCAATAAAATGACATATGAACCTTTGACTAAATTTGCTAAGAAAATAATTCATAGCGGATATTATATCTGCCTTATGTTTGTCAGGTAACAGACTAGACTTGGCATAGCACAACAAGTATAATATTTTTTATTAAGCAAAGAAAACTTGGAAAGAAATAAAAATAAAGACAAATATAAGAAAATGAACATCATCAATGTTGATCAAGAAGCTCGATAAGATTTACATGATGATTACTTTTATGATATTGAGAGATGTATCGTTTGCCCGGTGCAAATCACTCGCAGAGTGTGCGCTCTTGTCACGCCCCGCTTCCCAATCTACGGAATACGGAAAGCGACGAAGGCAGGCCGTGCTACCTACGGTAAGGAAAAATCCTTCCATACTCATATAAGGCTGTCTAGATTAACCTGTCAAAAATAAAGTCCAATACCAAAAGGAATAATACTGATAATCATGTTGCAATGAAACCACAGGAAATCCTAAAAATGGATCCACTAGATAATTGATGCAATTAAACATCCAATACAATAAATTCAGAAATAAAATAAGATCCAAAAGAGATACATAAGTCCTAATGTCTCATAAGGACGCACAAGCTAAAAACAAACTGAAAATGGAAATAAACCTACGGTTACTGATCTTCGGCAAAATCCTGGTAGTCGCTGCGGTCCTGCTCAGCCTGAAAATCTGTCTCTAAATCTGAGATGGCAAATCTCAGGGATGTCAGAACATCCCAGCAAGTACTCAACGTATAAGGTGTGTGTAGTATAATAACATGAATATGAAAGTAGTGAAGCCCGGTGTGCAAGAAAAACAGATATATAAATAATTAGATGCATTAACACTATGAAACATATATGTAAGAGGTCAAGTCATAATCTAACTGGTCACTAAAAGGTAAACTATCTTATCGTAAGCATGAGTGTGTGGGTCAAACTCTGCAGGAGTATTCCTAATCCAAGAGTGGTGCCCTAGGGGCTAGGAAACACGGGCCTAACTGTGGAATGAACATGAGACCGATATAGCCCGGTACGAGCTGTAAACATGAGACCGATATAGCCCGGTACGAGCTGCCGGCATGGGACTCCTGAGATCCTATTGTACGAACGCACACTCAAACTACCCCAACACCCGCGTATTTATAACTACTATGGTAATGACTAGATCACTAATTAAGAATGCTGAAAAGACTAGATTTGTGGTATGATAATTGTATAGAGACGAAACTGGTAAATAGTAGTGTGTCATGTCATATAGTTCAGCATCCTAATCAGCGATCTCGTCCATAAAAACTAGAGTAGTGAATAGTCAGGACTTGTCAGTGGTAATAGTTATCAGGTAATAGTAACTGCATGAAGGCGGTGTACAAGCTGGTATGAGTCACAATTGTTATCTTTACCGTTAACCTTAATATGGGTATATTAATCACAATTTGACTAGAAATATATAAATGTGAGATAGGTTAACATCTTCCGAATTTTATTTGTAGTTAAAATAAATCTCATTTTAAAACCACACTTGCTAATTATTCTCACTTGCTACATAAAAATTTGCCTATATATATTTTTGTATGATATAACGAAAAATAGATACTAACACATTTCCCTTTTGTTCTAACAGTGCAGGAAATATATTTATACATATGACCACAAAGGAATGCCGATGTACATCGACCAAAAGTAAAGCAAGAGTACTTGCCTGAGGATAACGATCACGGAAAACGATGTACGAAGATGTGAGGCACGACCTCAGCTAAAGTGCGACTTGGGATCTGAGTTATACGATCCGCCTAGATAAATTTATGATCGGTTAAACCATAAATATCTTCATAAATATTGTCACACAGCCAAACACAATTATATTAATTTAGGGTTTTGATACTAATTTTCCCCTTTCAATTGTTCGCTGATTTCTTATCATTTCATTTTATTCATATTTCTATTTTTTCTGAAGAAAAAAAAGGGATCAGGGAAAACTTACAGAGGATGATCGTGGCAGTTGATAGGGTTTGGATGAGTCCTGGGTCGAGCCGAGGGCACTCGGGGATGAGAGCAGATGACGAAGACGAGATGGGTCATGGGCGATTCGAGGTGGAGATCGGATCTGGAGATGTGAGCAGCTGTGAGGCGAAGACGAGGGCTACGACGATGGTGAGGGTTCGGTGCAGGTCGTCGGGGGTTGTGGTGGGGGCGGGGATGGTGGTGCGAAGGGAACAAAGGCGAGGGCGATGGGATGAGATGAGGGGGGTTCGGGATTTGTAGCGGCGAAAGGGATGGAGGCGGTGTCGGTGGGATGAGGACGTGGGCGAAGGCAGCGGGAGATGGAGGCGAGGGTCGGCAAGTGAGGAGCGAAGTCGAGAGTTGCGGCGGCGATGATGGTGGCGAGAGGAGGAGGGTCGTGCGGTGATGGGTTGCAGAGGAGATGTGAGAGAGAGGGAGATGAGGAGGTCGAGGAGGGAAAGAGGAGAGGCAGGATCGAGGGTGGAGGCGACGACGAGGAGGCTCGGCGAAGGCGTGGGTTAGGGTTTTCGCGAGGGCGAAGGCGGCGGTGAGATGAGAGCGAAGGTGAGGGTTTTGAGAAGCAGCGGGGGAGAGAGAGAGATGTGAGTATGAAAGAGAGAGAGATATTTTGTTTGTATATATAAAGAAGTTTTATAAATATACATACATAGATACATATCTTCAATTGATCGTATTTAGAGATTCGGTAAAGATTTTCTTGTTCTCATATTAACAGTAAAGAGATACGCAAAATATTATTTTGCTGCCACTAAGAAAATATTATATATAATATAAAAACTGAAGATTTTTCCATATCAAAATTGTTTACAGTAAAAATCCAAAATAAAATATATTAGCGGCCAACTAAAAGTTCAAAAATTTATGGAAAAAGAATCTTGATAGATCTTGAACTACTGCATCCAAATAGGGTTGTTACATCCTACCCACCTTACAGAAAATTTCGTCCTCGAAATTGGAAGGACGACTACAAGATCAAGAAAATAGATGTGGGTACTTTTGACGAATCTCGTCCTCATGCTCCCAAGTGGTTCCCCGCGAGAATGTCCGCCCTAAGATACAAGAACTGTTGGATATAGTGCCCTCAGAGTCAATTATTGGATCACAGGTACGTGATTGCAATGATTGAGGGAGGACCTATACTGGTAGGACAGTCTTACTCTTGATGATAGTATGCTATCTGGTTTATCTTTGTCATCGTGTACTGCTTCAGGTGACCTTACAGGTCACTATTACACATTGATAAAGCCCTTAGGATTCTTGCTTGACTA
This sequence comes from Agapanthus africanus, assembly GCA_030015575.1. Taxonomy (NCBI): domain Eukaryota; kingdom Viridiplantae; phylum Streptophyta; class Magnoliopsida; order Asparagales; family Amaryllidaceae; genus Agapanthus; species Agapanthus africanus. Next base: position 170,267,650 of record JASDDO010000026.1, on the reverse strand, counting down.
CCAGCAGTATGATGGCGATCATATACGTGGGAGCTGGGGTCTATAAACACATCCTTAAAGTGGTCCCTAGCCGTGGGAGTTTCGAGACTGGGCATCGATATTCCATTAGTAGACTAGTGTATACAGTCGAGACCCCGACGAGGGACGGTGGCCGGTCTCACAAGCCATTGGTGTCGGTTGGTTCATCTAAGATGTATACAGGTGCTTATTGGGTTATGAGTACACCAGACAGGACTCGCCGGGAACATGCTAGTTGGTATTATACCTGACGTCAGATAGCAGTTTCCTCGTGACATGTGTACATGTTAGTTCATCGACCTGAGATCGTCATTTGTCTCGTGTGAGTTCCCACTGTGCTTTGATTACTACCCTACCACGGCTCAAAGGAGTCGTGCAAACAGGTTTTAGTTGGGTACAGTCCCGAGCCACATGGAGGCAGTGAGCGGATCGGCAGGGGTTTCGTCTCTCCCGGTATTGGGGGTGAGATCGCGCTGTGTCTAGGAGAGCCATTATACGAAGTCCTTGGCCAAGGCAGGAGATTTACTGGTAGGTATTCCAGTAGTATCTCAGGGTGTTCTGAGCTACACTCCGACACGACTTGTACCGTTTTTGGGGGTCTGACTTTTACCAACCCCCTAGGCCCGACATGCGATGCTCATAGACGAACGGACCAGACTGTACGGATATTGTCACTGACAGGCTCAGTACGGTGTCAAGATGAGTTCGCTCATCGACCTCCCTTTTGGTCAATACCTCGTAGCCCGTTACGTACAGCTAGTACCTCTGACGTGCCAGTGGTTAAATTCACAGCCAAAGAATTGACGAATCTTTAGAGTCCCCTACAGACAGTTTTCAAGTTTTGGGCGAAACGTTGTAGAGGCCGTATGATATATGGCAGGGTTCGATCATATACGTGCAGTAGTGCACGGATCATGATCGGATGGATCAAACTAGTGGGCTTTGGTTTAAGCCGGATCCTAGTATTAGATTTGTTAGATTACTTTAGTCTCATCGCATTCGCATTCAGTCGGAATGCGGATGCAGGTATGTATATACAGGTGAGGGGTATCCTTGTGATCCGTCACGAGTTTACTTTAGATGTTGCCGTATCTTTTTATTGTTGTAAACATTTGGATTAATGTTTACAAATAGAAATTGTGAGCTTAAATCATCATTTTGTGCATTAAATGAGACATGTACTTCATAGGTGACTCATGGTCTCATTTCTTGTGCAAATGTTACTTTGTGTGATTGATTTGTGGATGAAATGAGAGGGGGAGAGAGAAAGGGCAGCCATAATATGATGGTTAACTCTTGTATTTGCTTCTTGCTCTCACTCTCATTATCATCACACAACATAAGAAAATGAAAGGTTGCTTCTTCTTCTTCATCTAGCTCACAATCTCCATTGATGGCTTCATCTTCAACCTCCATCCATGCAATGGATGCAAGAGACAAAGTTGTCACACGCATTCTCTATTTCGCCTTGGACACGTCGGCTAGCGAACTTCGTGCCCGAATTGCTTCGGATGAAGCGGGAGCCCGTAAAAAGACTCGAAGATGTGGTGCCATTTTCGACGAGAAAACCGGAGATCGGAGATGCCGCGAGGAGCTTGGGATGGTGGCCAAAGACCGAAGGACACGGATCGATCGGTATAGCTTTCCAACCCTTTCTCTAATTGCTAGTTGTAGGTTAATGGTTCGATCCGGATTTAAAGTATACGATAGCGCCGATTTCTAGTTTGAAAAAGTTTTCGTTTCCGCATTTTGGCCTCGGACAGACGGCCGGGGCGCTACCGTAGAATTACAAGAACTAAAGGGATGACATTGTTTCTCAAAACCTTCTCTCTACGGTCGACAATGGCTGTAGGTTGCTCTTCATACAAGAGATCAGTGCTCAAGGTTAATTCAGAATGATCGAGAACATGACTGTCATTGCGAACGTATCGACGCAACTGTGATACATGGAATACATCGTGCACACCAGCCAAAGAGGGTGGTAAGTGTTCCCCTCCGAACGGTGGCCAAGACAGGGACGTCTCGCCTGGGGTTCGGAGCAGATGCTAATTGGTTTTATCCGTCTACCTCTTCGAAGATGCCAAGTTGATTTATGGCACCGTGTATCGGAGGTTTAGACGGATGCGGCCGATGTAGCAAACTTCGTCAGATTCCCCCTCGCTTGAGGGGTTTTTGATTGTGGGGAAGCTCTTCCTTGCAGGCGCAAGCCCCTGCAGTTAATTACGCTACCGCATTGCGGTAACAACTTTCTCCTTCTCCAGATGGTCACATCGTGTCGTGGGTGTTTGTTTTATTTGTGGTTGCCCGTGGATTGTATACGGAGACCAATTTATGTCGTCGCCCGTAGGACGTGGATTAGTCCAAATCCGTGTTTTCTTAGATTTGGGTTTGGGGTTTTGGTTTGAGGATACGTTAGCCATATTTGAGGCTAAGATCAACTCAAACGTTTGTTAAGGATACGTTAGTCCAGTTTGAGACTAAGATCAACTTAACGGGATCGTTTAGATCCGACAAAAGAGCAATTGGCTCTAATGTTCCAGTTTAGGGACATAGTGGTCCATTAAATTTATGGCCGTCGGGACCCATCACCTCTCTGACGACGTTGAAGGATTACAACGACAGATGTCAGAGGAGTTCAGAGATGTACCCTTGAGCCAAAGTTGATTGGGGGATCTAGAGTCCAATTTGGGACTAAAGTCTGTTTGAAGGTTTAAGGACACGTTAGCCATATTTGACGCTAAGATCAACTTAAACGGGATCGTTTAGATCCGACAAAAGAGCATTTGGGCTCTATTGTTCCAGTTTAGGGACATGGTGGTCCATTGCCAGTTTAGGGACGTGGTGGTCCAATACCAGTTTAGGGACATGGTGGTCCAACATTCCCATTTTGGAGACGGATGTTAGTTTAAGGACACGTTAGCCATATTTGAGGCTAAGATCAACTTAAACGTTTGTTAAGGATACGTTAGCCTAATTGCAAGACTAAGATCAACTTAACATGATCGTTTAGATCCAACAAAAGAGCATTTGGGGGCTCTATTGTTCCAGTTTAGGGACATGGTGGTCCATTCCAGTTTAGGGACGTGGTGGTCCAATACCAGTTTAGGGACATGGTGGTCCATTGCCAGTTTAGGGACATGGTGGTCCATTGAATGTATGGTTGTCGGGACCCATCACCTCTCTGAAGACGTTGAAGGATTACAACGACAAATATCAGAGGAGCTCAGAGATGTACCCTTGAACCAATGAGTTGGTTGAAAGAACAGATGTGTTCAGTTCAAGATGATTTGAGGACTTATGGCCAATTTGGGCTAAGTTCAATTGTGTTTGAAATATTGGCTCTCTGTTGGTCCATTGAAGGAGAGGCTTTGCCTCTAGAAACTTAGCCAATTGGGCTAAAGCTAGTGTTAAACACTAGAGGTCACCAGTGTTGAACACTGGGAATAAGATTAACAAGTTAGTGTTAAACACTAAAAGATAATCAGTGTTAAACACTAGCAACAAGGCTTTCAAATTAGTGTTAAACACTAAAGCAAATCAGTGTTAAACACTGGTAATCAGAGATTTCAAATTAGTGTTTAACACTAAAGCAAATCAGTGTTAAACACTGGGAACAAAGTCTTCAGATTAGTGTTAAATACTAAGGAGAGAGGGGTCACGTGTGGACACGTGAGAGCGCCCTGCCCTTATTTTATTCTGTAGATCAGTGTTTAACTCCTTTAATTCTGACGGCCATCACGTGTGAGCACGTGATGGAGGCCCCCGCTCTGGTCTGTTAGAATGCTTATTAGGGGTCACGTGGTGACACATGAGGGCGCCCTAAATGTGGAGCCAGATCTCCTTTTGGTTTATCCTCAAATCTGCGAATAAGTGTTAAACACTTTTGTTTTTATTTTAGAGCATCACGTGTTGGCACGTGATGGGGATCTGTGCACCAATTGTTAAAGCATTTGCTGAGGGGTCACGTGATAACACGTGAGAGCGCCCAAAGCTTTCATTTCCTTTGCTTTTTCTTTCTGCGTTTTGGGAGTCATGTGGGAACACGTGAGGTGATGCTTCAAAGTTCTTTGCAGGGGATCTTTTCAAGGGTCACGTGGGAGCATGTGACCCTAGTTCTTTTCATGAACAGAGATCTTTTAAGAATTGAATTCTTTGTAGGGTTAAACCCTAATTATGATTTTGGAGGAATTAAATTCCTATCGTGAAAGAATTAAATTCTTATTTGGGATAAAACCCTGATTTCTTTTCAAAGGAATTAAATTCCCAGATATGTAAAAGAATTAAATTCTTGATTAGGGTTAAACCCTAGTTTTATTTTAGGAGAATTAAATTCTCAAAACTCAATTCCCCTTCTAAGTTTAGGATCTGTATGGCAGGATCTCAACCCGATGAGAATTAAATTCTCATCCTATGGGGAGATGTGCACTGTACAGATCTTCAACCAGAAGAAGAACTAAGTTCTTCTTTTTTTTTATAAGAGTTAAACTCTTGAATTTTTAGAATTAAATTCTCTTTTTGAAATTAATCTTTTCCCTTTTCTCACCTATGGTTTTTCTTTTGCAGAGAATTAAATTCTCCTCTCTCTGTTTCTTCTCTCTCCAAGGTAGATCCTCCTTCTCTTCTTTTGGCTCCTATTTATAGGAGGAGGAAGAGAATCAATTTGTTTAACAAATCTCTCATTAAGAGATTTGATTTGTATGTTAAGAGATTTGATTTGCATTCATCATTAATTTGGGCATTTAGATTGTGAAGTGAATTTTATTCACCATTGGATTTTAAATCCAAAGATATCCATTTGTTATCTCGATCAGATTTAGGGGGAAATCTTTCCAAGTCCAAGATTTTTCCATAAATTGGTGATTTTTAATCACCCTTGGATTTAACGGTCCCCATAGACCTTTTCCATTTGGAAAGATTTGGAAGCTTTTAGAATTTAATTCTATTAATTGTAAGGCTTTCGAAGCCAGTCACGTGTGAGCACGTGACCCCCAAATTGGTTCCTTTAACAGCCGCTTGTTTATGTTGTTGTTTTAACCATCACGTGTCAACACGTGACCATTGGTCACGTGTAAGTACGTGATACCTCGTTGAGGTATTTTCTGACTTTTAGAATTAAATTCTATTCATTATTTTAGAGGCCTTAAAAGCCCATCACGTGTCTGCACGTGACCCATGGTCACGTGTGAGCACGTGATGCCTCATTGGGGTCTTTTCTGAGTTTTTATTATATTTTTTAACTCCTCCAGCGGGTTCTTAAAAGTCCATCACGTGTGGACACGTAATTCCTCATAACTTTTGATCCCGGATGAATTACGAGGCCCATAATATATCAAATCGAAGGGTTTTTCGAGCCGCTTTCGATACTTTCAGAATTTATCTGTTTCTCATTCGGGAGTTTGTCAAAAAACAGCCCGGAAGATACTGGTTCGCATTTCCTTAAGCATATCGCTGCCATTTGATACCTTGGACTCTTTGAGCAGAAATTTTTGGCGGGAACAAATGCCCCCCACTACTTTTCCCACGTAAGTATGTACGTGGGTGAAGTAGTGCAGAGTAATGCATAGCGTATGACCAGTTTTGGGTTGGTATATAACTTTCAGAATCTTGATCTGAGAAAATAACGAGCGGACACAAGCGTCGTCATTTATCATTGACTCAAATCTCGACTCTTAAGAGATATGGTTCCAAACTCTCAACTCCATGAGCCGCACCCTTCTATTTCTTTATGTCTTACTCTAGCTTGGAGTAGTTTATACGCTCATGAGTAACTTCTTCATTTTAGTGGCATGTATCTTTGGCAAGTGTGGCTCATAAATGGTCCATCTTAACCTCTTTGTAGGGCAGTGATGGCTTTGGAGACAGGGTTAGGATCTGTCACCTAAGACTTTTCAACTTTATGAGCCGTGAGGGTCTCATAAAGGCTTTTCTCCCTACGGATCGAGAGGATCTCGTAGGTGTATTTTCTCCTTAGGGGTCGTGAGGACTCCTAAGTGTGTTTTCTCTCATAAGTCGTAAGGATCCTATAAGAGAATCTTCCCTCTTACGAGTCGAGAGGACCCCTAAGCGGTTGTTTCCTTCCTTGTCGAGATTCGACTTTGGAGAGTGAGACCCGTGGATGGTATGCAAGAGACCGTTTTGGGCCGACTTGCAGGGTCTCAGTGCTTAGGAAACAGGTTTTTTAATCCCTACTGCCTAAGGCTTTATCTCACGAGTCGAGACGAATCGAGAAGTTCTCGCAAAGACATCAATTTCCTCACGAGTCGAAACGGATCGAGCGGATCGAGCAGATCTCGCAAGAATATCCTAACGTCACAGTTAACCTCTGCTCTTTACGACAGAAGTCCGTTAGGGTCTGTGGTACTTAGGGTTTTGGCCGTCGTACCGTCGCATGAGCTGATATATTCCTCGATAGGCAATCGTGCTGTTCGAGTAGCCCTGCGACTGCCGTGTTTCTGATCCCTTCGGGGGCTGGACAAGACGTCTTCAAGCAATCCTCCTTGGCAGTTTGACCGTCGGAAGAGCAAGCGCTAGGAATTTGCCATGCCGCTTTTTACTTGAGGTTAGGCTCATTTTGGAGAGCCCCGATGAATCATAACCACTCCGCGCTGGTGTGGGATGATCTCCGATAGTCTTTCAGGCTTTATATGACTTGCCGTTAAGACCCTGAAGCTAGGAATTTGGCTTTTGCTTCGTTTTGCTGGCATTGTGTCCTCTGTATCGAGATGAATGTCGCGGTTGTCTCTAGGTTGCTGGTGAACCGTCGAGGTTTGGAACCAGGGATTTTGCCGTGACTCCTTTTGGTGATGTTGCGTCTGTTGTGTCGAGACGAACGTCGAGGTGGTGATCACTCCATGTTGGTGTGAGATGATCTCTGATTGTCTTTCCGGTTTTATATGACTTGCCGTTAAGACGCATGAAGCTAGGAATTTGGCCTTCGTTTCGTTTGCTTTGGTGTGTCCGGATCCTGTTGGAGGAAGGACGCTGTAGTGACATTTCGTCTGCTGTATCGAGACGAATGTCGTGGTGGTGAACACTCCATGTGGGATGATCTCTGTTTATCTTTCCGGTTTTATATGACTTACCGTCAAGACGTTGAAGCTAGGAATTTGGCCTTCGCTTCATTTGCTTTGTCGCTTCGGAATCCTGCTGGGGGAAGAACGCTGGGGTGACATTTCATCTGTTGTATTGAGACGAACGTCGAGGTGGTGACCACTCCGCGCTGGTGTGGGATGATCTCCGATTGTCTTTCAGGCTTTATATGACTTGCCATCAAGACCGTGAAGCTAGAATTTGGCCTTCGCTTCGTCTGCTGGTATTGCATCTGCTGTATCGAGACGAATGTCACGGTGGTGATCACTCCATGTTGGTGTGAGGACCAGGATCCGCTCTGGACGTTTCCCACGGGGTCGAAGAGTGACGTTATCCGCGTTCCACGTGACCAGGAATTTTGCTCTAGATGCTTCACACGGGTTCACTGCCGTGTTAGGCGAGGACTAGGCTCCGCTCTGGATGCTTCGCATGGGTTCACTGCCGTGCTCTGCGAGGACCAGGCTCAGCTCTAGATGCTTCACACGGGTTCACTGCCGTGCTCTGCGAGGACCAGGATCCACTCTGGACGTTTTCCACGGGGTCAAAGAGTGACGTTATCCGCGTTCCACGTGACCAGGAATTTTGCACTAGATGCTTCATACGGGTTCACTGCCGCGTTAGGCAAGGACTAGGCTCCGCTCTGGATGCTTCACACGGGTTCACTGCCGTGTTCTGCGAGGACCAGGATCCGCTCTGGATGTTTTCCACGGGGTCAAAGAGTGACGTTATCCGCGTTCCACGTGACCAGGAATTTTGCACTAGATGTTTCACACGGGTTCACTGCCGTGCTCGGCGAGGACTAGGCTCCGCTCTGGATGCTTCACACGGGTTCACTGCCGTGCTCTGCGAGGACCAGGATCCGCTCCGGACGTTTTCCACGGGGTCAAAGAGTGACGTTATCTGCGTTCCACGTGGCCGGGAATTTTGCACTAGATGCTTCACACGGGTTCACTGCCGTGCTCGGCGAGGACTAGGCTCCGCTCTGGATGCTTCACACGGGTTCACTGCCGTGCTCTGCGAGGACCAGGATCCGCTCTGGAAGTTTTCCACGGGGTCAAAGAGTGACGTTATCCGCGTTCCATGTGACCAGGAATTTTGCACTGGATGCTTCACACGGGTTCACTGCCGTGCTCGGCGAGGACTAGGCTCCGCTCTGGATGCTTCACAAGGGTGCACTGCCGTGCTCTGTGAGGACCAGGATCCGCTCTGGACATTTTCCACGGGGTCAAAGAGTGACGTTATCCGCGTTCCACGTAACCAGGAATTTCGTTGATTGTATTCGCATTTCACGGAATGGAGGTTTGACTGTTGGTGATGTGTATATCGCCGAGCCATGGAACTAGGGGTTGCCGCTGTTCCGCTTTGTTTGAAGTTGTGTCCGTTGTTACGAGACGAGTGCTGAGACGATCTCTAAGTCATTCGCGGCCCGTCGAGATTTTGCTTCTTCTTATGATGAAACCTGGGGGAGAAGTATGATCCCTTTTTTGTTTACGCCCTTGGATTGTATACAGGGTGTGATGGAACATCACCTGTAGGGCATAAATTAAAACTTTTTTTTTATTTTATTTCTTTTTCCGCGATGCTCTATCATTTCAGCTTTTATATCGCGGAGGTCGCGATTGCCCTATCATTTCGGCTATTTTTCGCGGTGCCCAATCATTTCGGCTATTTATTTCATTTTTACTCGCTGTTTTTTATTACGAGTTGCCCAATCATTTCGGCTATTTCGTATGCATACATTTTTACTTGCTGATTCTGTTTGCAAGTTGCCCCATCCTTTCGGCTATTTCATATGCATTTTTTTTTGGCTCGCTGATTTTTTTCTCGCAAGTAGGGGATTTGGGATCTGATACCAATCTTGACATCAGCATCGCTACAACTGGAATATCGCCAGGAGCGAATCATCATTTGCCATGAAAGGACTTGGAATTTGATACCGGTTTAGGCATCAGCATCGCTACAACTAGAATATTGCCAGGAGCGAATCATCATTTGCCTCTGTCGATGTCGAAAAAAGGTGGCTTAGTAAACAGGGTTAGGATCCCGTCGACTAAGGCTTTTAACTTCATGAGCCGTAAGGGTCTCACAAAGATATTTCTCCCTACAAGTCGTGAGGATCTCGTAGGTGTGTTTTCTCCTTAGGGATCGTGAGGATTCCTAAGTGTATGTTCCCCTGTAAGTCGTAAGGATTTTACAACAGGGTTTTCTCCTTATAAGTCGAGAGGACTTACAAGGGTTGTTCACCGTATGGACATATCCCCAGTCACGGGTGAGACTTGGTTAGGGAAATGTTTATTCGCTCCCGTGGATTTTATACAAGGGTCAGTATGAGCCGCTTGTAGGGGAAAATGGTTGTGGGGGTTGCTTAAGAACAGGTTCGGGTCTCTATAACTTAAGACTTTCAAATCTTATGAGCCGTGAGGGTCCCATAAGAGAGTTCTCCTTACGAGTCGTGAGGATCTCGCAAGTGTAATTTCTCCTTAGGAATAGTGAGGATCCCTAAGTGCGTTGCTCCCTTGTGAGTCGTAAGGATCTCACGCGGGTGGTTTCTCCTTACAAGGTCGAGAGGACCCTATAAGTGTCTTTTACCGAGGTTGCGCCCTTTCGGGTTTTCACAAACACTCGCCGGTAGCCCTGCTGTTTTTACTCACGGAGCCCTTACGGGTTTTCATCCGTGCCCACTTTGCTTATGGACATACCGGTTTTTTTTTATTCTTTTTACTTTCCTTTTTTTTCTCTTTTTTTTTAAACGAGGTCGCGCCCTTTCGGGTTTTCATGAACACTCGCCGGTAGCCCTGCTGTTTTTACTCACGGAGCCCTTTCGGGTTTTCATCCGTGCCCATTTTGCTTATGGACATACCGTTTTTTTTTGTTTTTTTTTATTTCCTTTTTTTTGTTTTTTTTTAACGAGGTCGCGCCCTTTCGGGTTTTCACGAACACTCGCCGGTAGCCCTGCTGTTTTTACTCACGGAGCCCTTTCGGGTTTTCATCCGTGCCCATTTTGCTTATGGACATACCGTTTTTTTTTGTTTTTGTTTTTTTTTTTTACCACGTCAGCCTGAAGATGCTGCGGGTTGGGAGTAGTTTAACGACGTTTCGGTCATTTGCAAGTTTTAAGACATTGCGGTCCGCTGTTAGTTTAAGGACGTTTCGGTCCGCCGTCGCCGTATTTGAGACGCATCTCTATTTTACTGACTTTTCGGTCTATGGGGCTTTCTCTATGACTGAGCATGATGCCCCCGGCATATCCATCTTTCTCAGAGCATATGGTTGTGGCGGGTTTACTTTCCACTTTTCGGGCAGCGCGAACTTGCCTTGTTGGTATTGGTCTTCAACCCAGTTTTTGAAGACGTAGCAATTTTCGAGTGGGTGACCCATTACTCTGTGGTAGGGATAATAGTTAGGATTGTTAACGTCACCTAGTTGCAATGGACGTTTTGGATCTGGCAGAATGATGAGCCCGCTGCGCACTGCTAGCTCAAGCAGTCTCCTCGTTTTATCCTGAGGAAACGAGTAAGGACGTTTCAACTTCTCATTAAGGTATTGCGGCTTGTTGTTTTGACGACAAAACAGTCTCGGGTTACTCGGCTGTTGTTGAGTGTTGGCAACAAAGGCCGTTTTTTCCTTTTCCTTTCTCATTTCGTTTGCTCCGTCGTTTGTGGGTCCGAGAATCTTTCCGGGTAGCGTGAGATTGTACGGCTGAACGTTCTCGCAACTCTCCAATTATTTTGTTTTAGAAATAAATTCCTTGAAGAGAGGGTTGAGGGCGGCTTCTTCTTCAGAATCGCTTCCAAAGGTGAGAACTCGTGATCCCCTGGGCTCGTCCCTATGACAGTTGCCGGCAACTCTTTTATGCTCATCTGTCGTATTTTTTCGTTGTCTACGAGCTTCCCGCTTTATTCTATTGACGTGTTGTCTATGAGCGACATATCCTTGCCACCAACACTTAAAGGAGTTGCAGTCTTCAGTAGGATGTGCGATCCTCTGATGATATAAGCAGAAGTTAGGGTGTACGTCCGTTTCATCAAAATGTATACCACCAGGAGAATTTTCTCTGAAAGAGGGCGGCCTCATTCCCATTGATATGGCTTTGGCGAATCGTTTCCTTGTCTTGATCCTGCTTTCATTTGCGGCGGATGTACTTTGATCTGGTGGGAGTGTTTCGACCCTTCTGTCCAGTCGCCGGCGTTTGGCTTTCTCGAATATGGCCATCTCGCGTTCTCGATCAGCTTTGCTCTTAAGACGGGCTTCGTTCAGGAATGCGTCAATCATTTCGTCTGATGGTCCTAGAAGTTCTGGCTCAGGATCCGCCCCCGGTTTCTCGGTGCAAGAAGCCTCTTTATCATCTATCAAGGAGTGAGAGATCACATGACAACTCGCTACGTAGTCCTCAGATTCATCTGATGAGTCTTCTCCATCGTTTTCGTCCTCGAGGACGTGGCCGAGAAACTCTTGGAGCGTGATTGGAATCCGCGCCTTCTGGTTATACTCTTCCAGCGCGTCAATCTGTTTCTGCAAATCCATGCGCTTGTCGCCAGGCTTCACGGGCTTCTTGGATTTCTCCTTCTTTTTCGAAGATTTCGACGGCTGGGTGTGAATGCTTTGGCTATCACCACCGATATTTGGAATTGGGCGTCGCTTTAGCATCCCTTCTACGACCTCGGGTTCTAGTGGATCTTTCCATCTGATCGTCAGGTATGTCTGGAGATCATTCAGCATCCTTTCGGTTTTGGCGGAAAGCACGACCCTCCATGGAGCTTCTTCAACAAAAGAACAAGTTGCCCCCGGCGTGTCCGTTTTCTTTGGAGTGTGCGGCTGTGGTGGGTTTACTTTCCACTTTTCAGACAGCGCAAACTTGCCTTGTAAGTAATGATCCTCGATCCATCCTTTAAAGACGAAGCAATCCTCGATCGGGTGACTTACCGTTTGGTGGTAAGGACAATAATTGGGATCGTTGACATTGCCTGGCTGCAACGGACGCTTTGGACTCGGCAGATTGATAAGTCTGTTACGCACTGCCAGCTCGAACAGTCTTCTCGTTTTATCCTGAGGAAACGAGTAAGGACGTCCCAGTCTCTCCTTGAGTGATGGGCGTGGACGCATACTGTTTTGACGGACAACCGGCTTTAAGTTGCTCGGCCGTTGCTGAGTATTGGCAATGAAGGTTGCCTTCCCTTTCCCCTTTTCATTCCAAGGCTCTGTCTTTGAAGAAGAAGGCTTATGGCCAATCTGGTCCATTTGGGCCAGCTTGTCAATCAAGCCCTGGAAGGTTGTCAGCTTGAAAAACATCATGAACTGGGAGATGGCCGCTTGAGGGTCAAGAGTGCCCACGAACATGCCTACTGCAGGAGCCTCTTCTATGCGTTGTTCGCATTTCGACCATAGGTTCCGCCATCGTGTTGCGTATTGGACCCACGTTTCGCCTGGCCTTATCCTGGCATTAATCAGTGCTGTTATCGGGGTGCGTCCACTAGCACTCGTGAATCTCTATGTAAACAGCAGCTCCATCTCCGTAAATGTCTTGATAGAGTCATTTGGGAGTTCAGAGTACCACTCAAATGCCGTTTCCGACAGGCTGCCAACAAACTGGCGGAGCAGCAATTTATCATCACCTCCAGTGTTGCCGCATATGGCTCTAAATTGAGCGACGTGCTGATGCGGATTTCCCGTCCCCTTATAAACGTGGAACTTAGGGATCGTATATCCCGGCGGGTAACTAATTTGGTCATACCAGCCCGGGTAGGGTCGTCCGGTTCTAGCAATTTGCCCAGCCGCTTCATTTGCTTGGTGAGCTCGTATTTGCTGAGCTATATGGTCATCCAGTGCGGCCTTGGAAATGGTTTCCTCCTTTGCTGCTGAAAGAGCTGGAGGAGGATTCGATGTCTCTCCTTTGTCATCTTCAAGGACAATCGGAGGATCTTCAGCAGGAGGATCTTGCTGGATCATCATCCCTACCATATCTTGGAAGAGAAGCGCCATTTGTTTTATGTTAGCCGCTTGATCTGCGGCTTCTTTGTCCTTCTTTTCGAGGACTCTGCGTAGGTAGTCAACGTCAGTTTCTTGTTCATGACGCTGCTCTGATGATGCCTCCGAGCTTTCTTTTGGCCCGGTAAGTGCGGCCATTGCAGTCATCATCTCCTGAAGCTTCTGTTGCTGCTCCTGGGCTTTCGTTACGGATCGGGTAAGCGGTCGGTGACCCGTCGAAGCACGGCTTTCCTCCTTTCCAGAAGCCATATAAACAGTGTGCACCACCATGCCCCCAGACTTAGGGTGTTTGTGCTCAGCGCGTTTACGGTTCGCCATGTTCACAGGAGCTTTTTGTGGCCTCCTTTTCTTTTGAGTGATTGACGTTGAGGGAGCCGTTGCAGTGGGCACCCATCCAGCTGTTGCTTTTTCCGGCTTGACAGAGTAGTTCTTCTCCTGCCGAACCTTCATCTTTTTCTGTCGGCGGAGATAATCTTGATCTATTACGGAGACTTGGACTTGACGCCAGACCTTGTAAATTTTAGAGGACAGCCGTTGAGGGGGCTGCTCCAGCTTCTTTTCCGTATCATTCTCCACGGGTAGAGGAGATCTCTTCAGCACTGCAGTAGGAGAGTTTCTGCGCACCCTGTTTAGCAGCTCAAATCTGTTCCCGGTTGGAACAGCAACATCGATCCCCACCATTGGAGCTGGTGGAGTAAATCCAGAGGGGGAGTTGCCCCCGGCCTTCCTCACTCGACGCCAGTGGCGACGTCGAGCGTGTCGTGCGGATGGAGTTGTTTCGGCCGTAGGGGCGACTTCGTCATGCCCCCTGCTTTGAGGAGAGACTGTTATTGGTGCTAGCCTGTCGAAGACTGACACCCGTTGAGAAGCGATGTCTAATCTGTCAAAGACAGACCTCTAAGGAGGGGAAGCAGCTTTGAGGAGCTCGCCTGAAGCAGCAACCGGAATGGCCAGCCTTGTAAAAACTGACTTCTTGGAAGGAGGAGCCTTTCCAATTATTTCGTCCGCTTGAGCCGGGATAGCTATCCGCTTTGGGATGGCAGCTTCGGGTATCGCGGGTTTGCAGACGTTCTGGCCCAGTCTGTTGAAAACTGAGGTATTGAAGCTGGGCGACCCGTTGAGAGGGGTCGCGGCAGTGGTAAGCCGATCAAAGACCGACTCCTTTGGGGCTTCTTGCAACGTCATTGGGGCATTGAAGCTCATTGATGGGAGCATGGTCCCGAAGAATAATCCAGCGGTGGTCTGAGTTACCTGTTCCACCGGCATAGCGAAGATGGAGGCCGCTTTGGGCCCATAAGTCACTCCTCCAGCAAGGACGGAGCGAGAGTTGCAGTTGCAGGTAATGCAGTTTGAAGCCATTGATCTTCTGTTTTCTGCACGGAACAAGACACCAAATCTTAGTACCTCGAATCCACAGGCAACCACAGCAAACCGCAATTCGTTCGCGAACACGACACACGAAGTGTGGAGTGGAAAGAGGAAGAGGTCCCACCGGGCGTGCCAGAATCTGTTCCCCTCCGAACGGCGGCCAAGACAGGGACGTCTCGCCTGGGGTTCGGGGCAGATGCTAATTGGTTTTATCCGTCTACCTCTCCGAAGATGCCAAGTTGATTTATGGCACCGTGTATCGGAGGTTTAGACGGATGCGGCCGATGTAGCAGACTTCGTCAGATTCACCCTCGCTTGAGGGGGTTTTGATTGTGGGGACGCTCTTCCCTGCAGGCGCAAGCCCCTGCAGTTAATTACGCTACCGCATTGCGGTAACAACTTTCTCCTTCTCCAGATGGTCACTTCATGTCGTAGGTGTTTGTTTTATTTGTTGTTGCCCGTGGATTGTATACGGAGACCAATTTATGTCGTCGCCCGTAGGACGTGGATTAGTCCAAATCCGTGTTTTCTTAGATTTGGGTTTGGGGTTTTGGTTTGAGGATACGTTAGCCATATTTGAGGCTAAGATCAACTCAAACGTTTGTTAAGGATACGTTAGTCCAGTTTGAGACTAAGATCAACTTAACGGGATCGTTTAGATCCGACAAAAGAGCAATTGACTCTAATGTTCCAGTTTAGGGACATAGTGGTCCATTAAATTTATGGCCGTCGGGACCCATCACCTCTCTGACGACGTTGAAGGATTACAACGACAGATGTCAGAGGAGTTCAGAGATGTACCCTTGAGCCAAAGTTGATTGGGGGATCTAGAGTCCAATTTGGGACTAAAGTCTGTTTGAAGGTTTAAGGACATGTTAGCCATATTTGAGGCTAAGATCAACTTAAACGGGATCGTTTAGATCCGACAAAAGAGCATTTGGGCTCTATTGTTCCAGTTTAGGGACATGGTGGTCCATTGCCAGTTTAGGGACGTGGTGGTCCAATACCAGTTTAGGGACATGGTGGTCCAACATTCCCATTTTGGGGACGGATGTTAGTTTAAGGACACGTTAGCCATATTTGAGGCTAAGATCAACTTAAATGTTTATTAAGGATACGTTAGTCTAATTGAAAGACTAAGATCAACTTAACAGGATCGTTTAGATCCAACAAAAGAGCATTTGGGGGCTCTATTGTTCCAGTTTAGGGACATGGTGGTCCATTCCAGTTTAGGGACGTGGTGGTCCATTGCCAGTTTAGGGACATGGTGGTCCATTGAATGTATGGTTGTCGGGACCCATCACCTCTCTGAAGACGTTGAAGGATTACAACGACAAATATCAGAGGAGCTCAGAGATGTACCCTTGAACCAATGAGTTGGTTGAAAGAACAGATGTGCTTAGTTCAAGATGATTTGAGGACTTATGGCCAATTTGGGCTAAGTCCAATTGTGTTTGAAATATTGGCTCTCTGTTGGTCCATTGAAGGAGAGGCTTTGCCTCTAGAAACTTAGCCAATTGGGCTAAAGCTAGTGTTAAACACTAGAGGTCACCAGTGTTGAACACTGGGAATAAGATTAACAAGTTAGTGTTAAACACTAAAAGATAATCAGTGTTAAACACTAGCAACAGGGCTTTCAAATTAGTGTTAAACACTAAAGCAAATCAGTGTTAAACACTGGTAATCAGAGATTTCAAATTAGTGTTTAACACTAAAGCAAATCAGTGTTAAACACTGGGAACAAAATCTTCAGATTAGTGTTAAATACTAAGGAGAGAGGGGTCACGTGTGGACACGTGAGAGCGCCCTGCCCTTATTTTATTCTGTAGATCAGTGTTTAACTCCTTTAATTCTGACGGCCATCACGTGTGAGCACGTGATGGAGGCCCCCGCTCTGGTCTGTTAGAATGCTTATTAGGGGTCACATGGTGACACGTGAGGGCGCCCTAAATGTGGAGCCAGATCTCCTTTTGGTTTATCCTCAAATCTGCGAATAAGTGTTAAACACTTTTGTTTTTATTTTAGAGCATCACGTGTTGGCACGTGATGGGGATCTGTGCGCCAATTGTTAAAGCATTTGCTGAGGGGTCACGTGATAACACGTGAGAGCGCCCAAAGCTTTCATTTCCTTTG
Organism: Agapanthus africanus; assembly: GCA_030015575.1. Lineage (NCBI taxonomy): Eukaryota > Viridiplantae > Streptophyta > Magnoliopsida > Asparagales > Amaryllidaceae > Agapanthus > Agapanthus africanus. The sequence continues at coordinate 170,251,057 of JASDDO010000026.1, read as the reverse complement.
CTTTTTCTTTCTGCGTTTTGGGAGTCATGTGGGAACACGTGAGGTGATGCTTCAAAGTTCTTTGCAGGGGATCTTTTCAAGGGTCACGTGGGAACACGTGACCCTAGTTCTTTTCATGAACAGAGATCTTTTAAGAATTGAATTCTTTGTAGGGTTAAACCCTAATTATGATTTTGGAGGAATTAAATTCCTATCGTGAAAGAATTAAATTCTTATTTGGGATAAAACCCTGATTTCTTTTCAAAGGAATTAAATTCCCAGTTATGTAAAAGAATTAAATTCTTGATTAGGGTTAAACCCTAGTTTTATTTTAGGAGAATTAAATTCTCAAAACTCAATTCCCCTTCTAAATTTAGGATCTGTATGGCAGGATCTCAACCCGATGAGAATTAAATTCTCATCCTATGGGGAGATGTGCACTGTACAGATCTTCAACCAGAAGAAGAACTAAGTTCTTCTTTTTTTTATAAGAGTTAAACTCTTGAATTTTTAGAATTAAATTCTCTTTTTGAAGTTAATCTTTTCCCTTTTCTCACCTAGGGTTTTTCTTTTGCAGAGAATTAAATTCTCCTCTCTCTATTTCTTCTCTCTCCAAGGTAGATCCTCCTTCTCTTCTTTTGGCTCCTATTTATAGGAGGAGGAAGAGAATCAATTTGTTTAACAAATCTCTCATTAAAAGATTTGATTTGTATGTTAAGAGATTTGATTTGCATTCATCATTAATCTGGGCCTTTAGATTATTAAGTGAATTTTATTCACCATTGGATTTTAAATCCAAAGATATCCATTTGTTATCTCGGTCAGATTTAGGGGGAAATCTTTCCAAGTCCAAGATTTTTCCATAAATTGGTGAATTTTAATCACCCTTGGATTTTTAATCCAACAGTCCCCATAGACCTTTTCCATTTGGAAAGATTTGGAAGCTTTAGAATTTAATTCTATTAACTGTAAGGCTTTCGAAACCAGTCACGTGCTGACACGTGACCCTTGGTCACGTGTGAGCACGTGACCCCCAAATTAGTTCCTTTAACAGCCGCTTGTTTATGTTGTTGTTTTAACCATCACGTGTCAACATGTGACCATTGGTCACGTGTAAGCACGTGATACCTCGTTGAGGTATTTTCTGACTTTTAGAATTAAATTCTATTCATTATTTTAGAGGCCTTAAAAGCCCATCACGTGTCTGCACGTGACCCATGGTCACGTGTGAGCACGTGATGCCCCATTGGGGTCTTTTCTGAGTTTTTATTATATTTTTTAACTCCTCCAGCGGGTTCTTAAAAGTCCATCACGTGTGGACACGTAATTCCTCATAACTTTTGATCCCGGATGAATTACGAGGCCCATAATATATCAAATCGAAGGGTTTTTCGAGCCGCTTTCGATACCATCAGAATTTTTCTGTTTCTCATTCGGGAGTTTGTCAAAAAACAGCCTGGAAGATACTGGTTCGCATTTCCTTAAGCATATCGCTGCCATTTGATACCTTGGACTCTTTGCGCAGAAATTTTTGGCGGGAACAGTAAGGCCAATCTGTATGCCACTACTCCAACGCGTTCCACAATCTCAAATGGTCCGATAAATCGGGGACTGAGTTTCCCACGACTACCGAATCTAATCACTCCTCGAGTCGGCGAAATCTTAAGGAAGGCATGATCTTCTACTCCAAACTCAAGAGGTCTTCGACTAGTATCCGCCCAGCTCTTCTGACGATCTTGTGCTACCTTGATACAGTTCCTGATCAACTGGACCTTCTCAACTGTTTGGGTTACAAGCTCCAGTCCTAGTAATCTTCGCTCACCCACATCATCCCAGCAAAGTGGGGAACGACATTTACGCCCGTAAAGTGCCTCGAACGGTGACATCTGAATACTCTCCTGATAGCTGTTATTATACGAGAATTCCACCAAGTGAAGGTGATCCTCCCATGATCCCTTGAAATCTAGCATACAGGCTCTCAACATATCTTCTAATATCTGTATCGTACGTTCAGACTGTCCGTCAGTCTGGGGGTGGTAAGCTGTGCTGTAATGGAGACAAGTGCCTAAACTCTCTTGTAAGCTTCTCCAGAAATATGAGAGGAATCTCGTGTCCCGGTCCGATACTATAGTGATAGGCACCCCATGTAGCCGTACGATCTCTTGCATATATTTCTCTGCCAATGTCTCCGTCGATTGTCCCACACGAAAGGGTAGGAAATGGGCTGCCTTTGTGAGACGGTCAACGATGACCCAAATAGCATTATTGCCTTTAGGACTCCGCGGTAAAGCCGTCACGAAGTCCATAGTGATGTGTTCCTACTTCCACTGGGGAATGGGAAGTGGTTGCAATAGGCCGGCCACTCGTTGATGTTTGGCCTTCACCTGCTGGCACACTAAGAATTTTGACACATAGCGGGCAATCTCTCTCTTCATGCCATTCCACCAAAAGTGTTGTTTAACATCCCTATACATCTTGGTGCCACCCGGGTGTACCGAATAAGCTGAACTGTGTGCTTCCTTCAACACTTCCTCTCGAACCTCGCCCTTTGGCACGCATAATCGACTGCCGAATCTTAATGAGCCATCTTCGTGTATCAATAGATCTATTCTCAATCCAGCCTCTACTAACCCGCGGAACTTCTGCAATTGCGGGTCCCCAGCCTGTGCAGCTTTAATACGATCTACTAACGAAGATTGCACTTGCAGTTTCCAATACTCTATGTGCGTCCCCTGCTCTACCACTTCTAAATTGAGTCTTCGAAATTCATCAATGAGTTCCTTCTGTCCAGTCAACCACATCGCTGTTGGTCTTCGACTGAGAGCATCCGGTACTACATTTACCTTCCCGGGATGATATTGCAAATCAATATTATAATCAGCCATGAACTCCAACTACCTGCGTTGTCTCATATTTAGCTCCTTCTGCGTGAATACATATTTCAAGCTCTTGTGGTCCGTAAAAATTTCCACTCGTTCTCCCAAAAGATAATGCCTCCAAATCTTCAAAGCAAAAATTACAGCGGCCAACTCTAAATCGTGAGTTGGGTAATTTTTCTCGTGCGTTCTCAATTGACGTAAGGCATAAGCGACAACACTCCCACGCTGCATCAAGACACAGCCTAGCCCCTTGCCGGAAGCATCACTATGAATCACCAGTCCTCCTGTCCCATCTGGTATGGTCAATATGGGTGCAGTTGTGAGTTTCTCCTTCAATAATTCGAACGCTCGGTTGCACTCTTCTGACTATACGAATGGTACTCCCTTTCGAGTAAGTCTTGTCAATGGCTCAGCCGCTCGTGCAAAATCTTTAACAAATCTGCGGTAGTAGCCTGCGAGTCCCAAGAAACTTCTAATCTCTGCTACTGACTTTGGTGCTGGCCAATCTTCACTGCTTCAATCTTCGCCGGGTCTACTGATATACCGTCTCCAGAAACGATGTGGCCCAAAAATTGAACTTGTTCAAGCCAAAATTCACATTTACTAAGCTTGGCGTATAACTTTTCTTGTCTCAATATCTGCAACACGGTCCTCAAATGCTCGGCATGCTCCTCCTTGCTTTTGGAGTACACAAGAATGTCGTCGATTAAAACTACGACAAACTGATCAAGGTACTGAGAGAAAACTCGGTTCATTAAATCCATGAACACGGCTGGGGCATTAGTAACACCGAATGGTATTACCAAGAATTCATAGTGACCGTATCGAGTTCTGAAGGCTGTCTTGCATACATCCTCCGCTTTAACACGAACTTGATGGTACCCCGACCGAAGATCCAACTTAGAGAATACTCGAGCACCACATAATTGATCGAACAAATCATCGATCCGAGGTATAGGATACTTGTTTTTAATCGTAACCCGGTTCAACTCTCGGTAGTCAATGCACATGCATAATGAGCCGTCCTTCTTCTTTACTAGTAAAACTGGAGCGCCCCACGGAGAAGTACTCGGGCGAATGAATCCTTTGCTGAGGAGGTCTTCTATCTGCTTTTTCAATTCTGCTAATTCAACTGGTGCCATCCTGTAGGGTGACTTAGAAATCAGTGTCATTCCAGGTAATAATTCTATCGAAAACCCCAAAGCACGAGCCGGGGGTAAGCCGGGTAAGTCCTCAGGAAAGACATCCAAAAATTCCCGAACCACGACCGGTGCCGAACTCATATCAACCTCCATTGATGCTAGTATGCCGCACGTCGGCTTTGCTCTATACTTTATGGGTCCCAGAGATTTGCTCCCCCCAGTGAATACGAGCTCTGGGTGGTTAGGAATGCGAAAGTTTACAGTTTTGGCCCGACAATCAATATGTGCGTGAAAGGTGCCAACCAATCCATTCCTAAAACGACATCATAACTGTAGGGTTCCTAGGCACTCTAGTGAGGTCTCACAAGGTATCAACCATGCCAATTTCAAAAATTCTAGGTGCCGAGAGACCCGACAACGGATCGTTTGCTAGAAAACTAGGCGAAAATGCAAACTAGTTAACAATTAACTAAGAGATACGGAAATACAACCTTTGTAGATCCGGTGCTCCACCTCCACGGCTCCGCAACGAGGTCCTCTCCGCTGTCCAAATCAAATCCGGGCTCTAGAGTCGGCTTCGTCGGAGAAAAAGGGAGCTAGGTCGTCGATGTCCATGCCGAAGATGATCTACGTCGAGGCATCGCTAGATCAAGCTCCACCTTCACCTTGCCATGAAAACTTGTGAAGGAAACACACTCTACTACTTGGTAAGAGGTAGAGGATGAACAAATAGGAAGTGGGTAAACTTTAGTTTTGGATTTCTCACACTCTTCATCAATCCACCATTGATGAAGTTTGGTTTTCTTCACTTGAAGAATGAAGAAGATGAAGAAGAATATTATGATAAGAATTAGAATAATAAGAAAAGAAATTCATTCTTATCATAATTTAACCATAGTTAGGCGTAGAGAGTCAATCATGGTTATGTGGAATGGTTAAGTTAAGCATGAGACAAAAATGGTTACCTTTATTCAAACCTTCATGAAGATTCATGAACAAAACAAAACTAGCATCCATTTTTCCCTTTTTGCTTTTCCCAAAATGAATAAACAAATAAATAAATAAATGAATAATCAAATAGTAAACCCTAACCATTCCATTAACCAAGGTTTAATTCTATACACTTAACTAAAAAGGCATGTATCATCAAACATGATACAAGCAAGTGCACAAAATCATATCGCATATGCAATGCGCACATGCGAGTGAGAAAATCCATTTAAAGTGAACTGATACTAGTTAATGTAAAGTAATACATCATATATATAATTATACATTAAATCATTAAATCAACACTTGATTCAATGATCCGGTCATGTCGTACACAACCGACTAGTATACAATGTATCGGCTTATCGAATCAACGCTTGAATCGATAACTAGGTTATATCGCATACAACCATTCGATACATTCATCGCGAGAATGGAATACGATATCACATACACGCATTATTCTCGGTCCCGCACATATCTCATATGCGCTCCTATTTCGTTTCGCTTGAGCCAGGAAACCTCTGTGTAGGACTCTAAAGACTCGTCAATACGCCGGCAGCAGATGATGATCATATCAAACACCCACAAGCCGCAAGCGGTCTGCTAAACGTAACGGCCACCCGGGTATTGAGCGATCTGAAGATCGACGAGCAAGCCCGCTCACACTCCAGTGAATCCGACCAGTAACACTACCGTACAGTCCGGTCTGATCGTCTGATATGTCACATATCTTGCCTAGGGTGGTAAACGTCAGACCCCAATAGCTCGATAAGTCGTGTCGATATGAGGCTCATAACGGGTCGAGAAACTGCTGGTAACACTTACCAGCAATTCTCTGAGCAGCCCTGGCCAGGGACTTCCTGTTATAGCCAATCGAACGCAGCGCAACATCAACCCCCTATACCGGGAGAGACGAATCCCCTCCTATCGCTCATTGCCTCCATGTGACTCGGGACTGTACCCAAAAACCACCGTTTTGCACGCCCTCTTGGACGTGGTAAGATGGAAATCAAAGCACAGTGGGAACCACACAAGACTCTATGACGATCTCGGGTCAACAGACTACTCTGTACCAGTGTCACCAGAGAACTGCCATCTGACGTGAGGTATAATACCATCTGGGAGTTCTCGGCGAGTCCGTCCAGTGTACCCAGTCTCTACTGAGCACCCGTATATCATCTCTGATGTCAAACACCGATGGATATGGGATCATCCATCGCCCATCTGTATGGGTCGAGAAGGTACACGCTAGTCTACTCTGGTATATCGATGCCCCGTCTCGATACACCCACGACTAGGGACTTTGAAGGATGTACTTATGGACTACCATGTCCCCACTAGTATGATCCGCATCATAGTCCAGGTAGTCAAGTACAAATCCTAAGGGCTTTACCAACATGTAATAGAGAGACAATCAGTGTACACGTTAAGGTAAAGAGCAACCAGATAGCATACTATCATGTCGAGCAAGAAAGTCCTCTCTATATATGTCCCAGCATCCACTACAATATACATCCAATGTACAGTAATGGCCTCTAGGGCATACATATAACTAACAATCTCCCACTTGCACTAGGGCCATCTGTAGCAGTGGTTGTAGTATCTCATACTCAACCATCCCATAATAGTCTCTCTCTGGGAATAGGCCTTCGTGAGTGGATCCGCCGTGTTGTCCTCTGAGTCTGCTCTCCTAACCTTGATCACCTGGAGATCAACCATCTCCACGATCAGGTGATACTGCCTTAGAATATGTCTGGATCACTGATGGGACCTGCGTTCCTTGGCATAAGCCACAACTCCATTGTCACACAATGGGAGGAACATAGTTCATCTCATGAACCAATATACATCCAAACAACCTCTTTGGTAGCCTCTTAAGTAGCGATGTATGCTGCCTTTATCGTCTAGTATGTCACGGTATCTAGCTTGGAACTCTTCCAACATACCGTCCCTTTACTGAGGGTAAAGACAATGCCTGTGACTGACACTCAGTCGTCTTTATCACCCTGGAACACTTCCAGTGATTCTCCCCAGGATCGGTTGATACCGTCTCACTACAACTAGTGAGAATCCTAACATCCAATTAGATCTATCTCATAGATCCAAAATCCAGGATTTAGGAGGTATCACTTTGATCCTATATGGAGAATCATTGTGATAAGCGGAGATTGATCAAGCGTAGCATAGGAAACTCCTTCCCTATCAAGAGTATGTCACCCACGTACTCTACGAGGATCGCCACCATACTCCCTACTACCTTTTTGTATATACAAGGTTCATCTACCATTTTGATGATGTCAAACTGTTTGACTAATCCATCAAAACAGATGTTCCAACTCCGCGATGCCTGCTTTAATCCTATAAAGCATCTTGTACACGTTTCCGCTGCTCCCACTGTCTACGAGGCCCTCTGGCTGTGTACTTATAGACGCATTCTTCTAAAACATCATTTAGAAAAGCAGTCATGACACCCAACCACCAGATATCGTAGTCATGGTATGTAGCCGTGGCAAGCAGGATCTGGATGGACTTAAGCATAGCTACTTGAAAAGGTTTCATCATTATCCATACCTGGTTAATGATGCAAACCTTTACCAAGTCTAGCTTTGAAAGTCTCAACTTTTCCATGTACACCAAGTAATCTTCTCAAGATATACTTGCTCCTGATGGGGATTTAACCCTTCAGATATTGCAACCAAAGTCCATACTTTGTTGGTGTATAAGGATTCCATCTCAGTTCACTAAGCATCCAGCCATTCTTACAGAGTCCCACTCCTGATGGCCAGCTCGAAGCTAGTTGGGTCATCATCTCATGATGCATTCCTCGCTCCCACTGTCATAGAGAAACCGAAGTATCTCTCAGGTGGGTGAGAAACCCTACTAGATCGGCGGAGAGGCTGAAGTTCGTTGGTTTCTATTGAATCCTCTGGTTGTACCAAATCATCAGCTGCAGTTTGTATAGCTAGAACATTTCCAGTTCTACATAACTGACTTTGCCTCGAGCTTGTCCGGATTTTGCTTTTATACATAGGCCGGACAACCCCAAATCTTAACTAGCTTAAGACATGGGCACTTCCCTTTCCATATCTCATATGGAATGGTAGGCAACTGATTTGATTGGAACCCTATTCAATAGGTATGCAGCTTCTAAAGTGCATAACACCCAAAAGGAAATAGGTAGCTCAGTATTACTCATCATAGAGCACACCTTATCACATAGGGTGTAATAGCTCCACCCCGATATACCATCGTGCTATGGTGTATGCGGAGGAGTAATGCTGAGAGAGAATCTCATTCTCCTTTAGTATAATCCAGGATTTCCGTGCACAAGTATTCTCCTCCTTGATCTCATCATAGGACATAATACTTATACCCATATTGGTTCTCTACTTCTAACTTATATTCTGTGAATATCTCAAAAGGTTCGGACTTGTGTTTCAACAGGAACATATGTCTGAATCTCGAGAGATTATCAGAGAATGTAATGAAGTACAAAGAACCTGTCTTGGCATGTGTAGACTGGGGACCTACATACATCAACATGTATCATCCCAAGAGTTCACTAACTCTTTCTCTGTTTCCAATAAACAGAGCTGGTGTCATTATATCTTTGTGACATGACTAGCGAGTTTCACAAGATGTAAATTCAAACTGATTTAAATATGCATCTACATGTAACTACAGCCAGTCGGGTCGCATAGATATGACCTAGTCTACAATGCCTCAAGAAGAATTCGTTCATTTCTGAACTCTTCCTCTTGTGTGTGTTCCATATACTAAGAACTGTGATTTGATTTAGAACATTAATGCTTTTAGATAACGTGCCTGAACCGATCAACTTTTGATATAGGAAATGTTCAAAACATTATCCAACAATACAAAATTTTATCATTTCTTTACTGATAAAGAGACTGATATGATTTTGTATATCAGGTTCGGTATCTAATAACATTCGTTCAGAATCAATGTATCGGTAATACAGGGTGACAGTGACCGACAGACTTGGCTGCAACTCTTGCCCCGTTTTCTGCCTCATGAAACTTATCACCCGTTCTCAGTTCTCTACCTTTCTGTAGCCCTATGTAACAGATTACATATCTGGGATCCTGATCTGGTATCACATACCCAGGACGTAAAGGATACTGAGAAACAGTTCTGTATAATGAACACACCCGAAGATGATGCATCAGCATGCACTCTCTTCGTTTGGGCGGCACGGGAATTCTGGTAATCCCCAATTTCCCGCTCTGTCTTATAACAATTATAAGTTGGAGCGGGATCAACGTTCCCCAGCTCAGTATAACAAGCGGGTTCGGTCAAAATTCCGTTTTATTATCTTGATTAAGGCGTGATATGGTCGCTACCTGGAGAGAGAGAGAGAAGAAAACACTCAGCGTGCGCTCTGTCAAGAATAGATTGGTTTTTATTTTATCTAATCAGGATGGCTCCCACTGCTTTTTATCAAATCTTCCTTCAAACCCTAAAAGGAAAGACTAGCCGGGATTAATTACACACTACAAGTTCGCCAATCTTTCAGCCAGGCCAGTGTCGGTACTTTGAGGGAGGTCCCCCATGCTTTCGCACGATCCTAATTAATGTAAACCTCGTTTTCCCAGAGACGTAACCTCGTTAACACCTTTCTAGACACCTACTTGATCGGCTAATTGTAATGTATAAAACTCTCCCAGGAGTAACACTTACTCGCAGCGGGTATCGGGATCCAACTATCTCATAGAAGGTATGCAATCTCATTGCAAATTTCAACACTTGAAATTCCCGATAATATTTTGCCCCTAGCGTCCTATGACCTTGACGCAGGCCAATAAACCATAGTCCGCTAGTCCAGTTCAACCCGTCATTTCCTGATTGAATTAAACCCACCCGCACGACCCTTGACGCAGGCCAACAAAGTCGCACGACTACCCTAATCCAATCACATCATATGCTTATACAGATAAGCACCAGTTAGCTACCGCACACTACGCCTTGACGCAGGCCAACAAACGTAGCACGAATACTAACTACTACTTATCTGAAATGACGGAGGGCTACGACAGGTTTTTCTGAAAACCTATTGCGTAATGAACTTGATATCGTTGTAGAATCAAATGAATTTTGAAATGGAGTGTTTTTGAGGCTTTTCTAGTTTTGCTAAAGGAGTCACTCCCGGTGAAGGGATCGTCGGTCCTTTCCTCGTCGAATGAGGTGCGGGATATATCGTATATATCACTGTGCAAAGCAAAACACTTAAAAGCAATCAAAAGACAAACCGAGCGTGTAGCATCTGCCAGTTATTGCTAAAGGAGTCACTCCCGGTGAAGGGATCTCGGTCCTTTCCTCATCGAATAAGGTGCAGGATATATCACATATACCGCTGTGCAAAGCAAGAACTGTAGCTACCTGTTTTATTTTGAAATTCGATTCTACAATATCTTAGGTTTCTTTTATTTCATTAATCTCATTAATGAAGTCCCATCATTTAAGTACCTAAACATCACAGATAAATACGACGTACACTTATGCCATCCGCATTCGCCTCCATGTCCCCTCGTGCACCGTTAGGTTAGGTAACTAACGGCAGAGCGGGGCAGGGCTAGCGCGGGTGTAAAACATAAGTAACGTCTATATAATATATCATATATACTATATACTGTATCTATCACAGAACATCACATGATCACATCACAGATATCGCAGCAGAAGAATCATATGAAATATTGGATATACTAGGACGTCCGTGTTTTCAATACGAGCCAGTATAAAACACGGATTCCACGATCGTGATGAATAGCCAAACCCACACCCCTAGACCCCTACGAGAGCGGCAAGCAACCCTACCAATTCTAGAGTTAGGAGACCCGGACTCGACTCCTCGAGTTGGTCTCCCACTGGACTCCAGAACCCGGTTACTTGTGCCCTCCTCCTTGGGTCTATCCTAGTGCGGAAAAGTAAATAATATACAAACGGTGACTACTTCCGCAACCTGGAAGCGCCCCAATAAAAGAATATTACATACAAGTTTTTACATGAATGAAAATGAAAAACACTCATCTCACATAAAAACCCCCGGCCATTCAAATACGACGATCCAATATAACATATCCAGCAACACATAACATCACATGTCATCAACGTAAGTAAATATGTCCATCCCAATTGTCGTTGACATATAGCAACGAAACCGGCGATATCACATATTACACTTACGGTCACAGAAAAGAAAGTGTAAAACTACAACAGTTGGAATCCGCAACCACCTCAGACATCACATGCCTGACCAAATGAATTCCTTAGACATCGCATGCCTAACAATTATAAACCCCGTATTTTAGTCTCAAAATCGAAAACACTTTTCAATATCAAGTCGGGCAATTCAACAAGATTCCCGACATACTGATCGAATGCTCGTCGCAAACTTCAGTAGGCGGCTGCACCCCCGATACCGTCGACGAAGTGCACCAAGGCGGAACACCGCTACCGCGAGCATCCGAACGGATGCTTTCGGCGACGGGGTTCTCCTACAGTCACTTGGTCGGGGCTATGGAGTGAAGCTGTCTATTAAGTTTACCCGGCGAGTATCCGCGTACGCTACGTGATTGCGACGGACTTTTGATCACATCAAAATTCCGTGGCAACCGATCAAGTGAGACTAAACTGCTACGTTTATAATATTCATTCAGTTATCACATAACTATTGTGAATTCCAATTATTGTATCCCATTCCGGATAAATAGAAAATGTTAAACTTTCCGATCGAACATTCTAACACCCAAGTTTTCCCGATACAGATCAACACATGAAACTAGTCTAACAACATTCAGTTCGTACCTCAGTACCAACGGTCCAGCCGTAGAAGGGTCAAGCCAACGCCTCACATGTGGCACGCCGTACTGCCCCAAACCCGAAGGTTCAAAGGGCAGTTCAAGACGGTCACATAATCGAGTTAAGGTTTGTTGTCTTCTAGAGGGACCATCGCGTTACTTGCACTACTTAGAACGTCGTTAAACTACGGAAAAATCCAACACTTGGAAATTTCCCGACAGGGGAAAAATTGGGTATTTATATCCGGTCGAACTTTTTAACATATTCTAAAAATTTATCCGGAAAGCCAAATAGACAAAATTTGATACCCCGATCGAAACACCGAATCCCCAAAACAACTGCAGAAAATTCAACTCTTGAATAAATATTAAAAATTCCCAGAAAAACCAGCATTGACTATTATTGATTATGGTGCAAATTTTGATGAACAATAGGACAAAACCGCCGCGGATCCGCCGCACGAGCCATGCTCGTGCCGCGGATCCGCGCCTTGACTATGGAGTTACGTCATCAAAATTCACCGTAACCCTTAGATTTCCCTGCTGATTTTTTTAGCAATTTTTAATCTGGAAAAATCCACTGTTTTCAAAAAAGTACAGAGAGCAATTTTCCGGGTTAAGTTTTGGTTCGATCGGACTTCAAATTCCGTCTGGACTTCGCCTAAGGCTCTAGCTAGGCTCTGATACCACTGTAGGGTTCCTAGGCACTCTAGTGAGGTCTCACAAGGTATCAACCATGCCAATTTCAAAAATTCTAGGTGCCGAGAGACCCGACTACGGATCGTTTGCTAGAAAACTAGGCGAAAATGCAAACTAGTTAACAATTAACTAAGAGATACGGAAATACAACCTTTGTAGATCCGGTGCTCCACCTCCACGGCTCCGCAACGAGGTCCTCTCCGCTGTCCAAATCAAATCCGGGCTCTAGAGTCGGCTTCGTCGGAGAAAAAGGGAGCTAGGTCGTCGATGTCCATGCCGAAGATGATCTACGTCGAGGCATCGCTAGATCAAGCTCCACCTTCACCTTGCCATGAAAACTTGTGAAGGAAACACACTCTACTACTTGGCAAGAGGTAGAGGATGAAGAAATAGGAAGTGGGTAAACTTTAGTTTTGGATTTCTCACACTCTTCATCAATCCACCATTGATGAAGTTTGGTTTTCTTCACTTGAAGAATGAAGAAGATGAAGAAGAATATTATGATAAGAATTAGAATAATGAGAAAAGAAATTCATTCTTATCATAATTTAACCATAGTTAGGTGTAGAGAGTCAATCATGGTTATGTGGAATGGTTAAGTTAAGCATGAGACAAAAATGGTTACCTTTATTCAAACCTTCATGAAGATTCATGAACAAAACAAAACTAGCATCCATTTTTCCCTTTTTGCTTTTCCCAAAATGAATAAACAAATAAATAAATAAATAAATAATCAAATAGTAAACCCTAACCATTCCATTAACCAAGGTTTAATTCTATACACTTAACTAAAAAGGCATGTATCATCAAACATGATACAAGCAAGTGCACAAAATCATATCGCATATGCAATGCGCACATGCGAGTGAGAAAATCCATTTAAAGTGAACCGATACTAGTTAATGTAAAGTAATACATCATATATATAATTATACATTAAATCATTAAATCAACACTTGATTCAATGATCCGGTCATGTCGTACACAACCGACTAGTATACAATGTATCGGCTTATCAAATCAACGCTTGAATCGAGAACTAGGTTATATCGCATACAACCATTCGATACATTCATCGCGAGAATGGAATACGGTATCACATACACGCATTATTCTCGGTCCCGCACATATCTCATATGCTCTCCTATTTCGTTTCGCTTGAGCCAGGAAACCTCTGTGTAGGACTCTAAAGACTCGTCAATACGCCGGCAGCAGATGATGATCATATCAAACACCCACAAGCCGCAAGCGGTCTGCTAAACGTAACGGCCACCCGGGTATTGAGCGATCTGAAGATCGACGAGCAAGCCCGCTCACACTCCAGTGAATCCGACCAGTAACACTACCGTACAGTCCGGTCTGATCGTCTGATATGTCACATATCTTGCCTAGGGGTGGTAAACGTCAGACCCCAATAGCTCGATAAGTCGTGTCGATATGAGGCTCATAACGGGTCGAGAAACTGCTGGTAACACTTACCAGCAATTCTCTGAGCAGCCCTAGCCAGGGACTTCCTGTTATAGCCAATCGAACACAGCGCAACATCAACCCCCTATACCGGGAGAGACGAATCCCCTCCTATCGCTCATTGCCTCCATGTGACTCGGGACTGTACCCAAAAACCACCGTTTTGCATGCCTTCTTGGACGTGGTAAGATGGAAATCAAAGCACAGTGGGAACCACACAAGACTCTATGACGATCTCGGGTCAACAGACTACTCTATACCAGTGTCACCAGAGAACTGCCATCTGATGTGAGGTATAATACCATCTGGGAGTTCTCGGCGAGTCCGTCCAGTGTACCCAGTCTCTACTGAGCACCCGTATATCATCTCTGATGTCAAACACCGATGGATATGGGATCATCCATCGCCCATCTGTATGGGTCGAGAAGGTACACGCTAGTCTACTCTGGTATATCGATGCCCTGTCTCGATACACCCACGACTAGGGACTTTGAAGGATGTACTTATGGACTACCATGTCCCCACTAGTATGATCCGCATCATAGTCCAGGTAGTCAAGTACAAATCCTAAGGGCTTTACCAACATGTAATAGAGAGACAATCAGTGTACACGTTAAGGTAAAGAGCAACCAGATAGCATACTATCATGTCGAGCAAGAAAGTCCTCTCTATATATGTCCCAGCATCCACTACAATATACATCCTATGTACAGTAATGGCCTCTAGGGCATACATATAACTAACACAACTATCGGTCCCAATCAACAGGAAATCTGCAAAAAGCCTCCTGCCATCACTACCGGACAAAGCTTGCACTCTATGTTGGTGGTAACTACTCCATTTCCAATGTGAATGTCCCAACCTCTAGTCAGTGTTTTGTCTGTAATAGAATGTGTTGTGGCAAAATCCAAAGATATAAAACAGTGTGAAGCCCAGGAATCGAAAAGTGCTCTAGCAGGAATAGAACAAATTAGAATGGTACCTGAAGCGACATCCTCCGACGCCTCCGCCTGCTCAGCTGTCAGGGTAAAGGCTCGCCCCTGTCCACGACCTGTGTTTCCTCGCCTCTGATCAAAAAGTTGATTCTGAGGGACAAGTCCTTTCTGAGGTTGGTTGCGCTCAGCTCTCCTAGGACAACTCCCAATCTGATGGTCACTAGCACCACAAATCAGACATAGACCCTTAGCGCGGCGGCAATTTCTCTTGACGTGTCCCGATATCTGACAGTATCCACAAACCGAAGGTTCTCGTTGTGGTGGGGTTGCGGTACGCTTCATCTGAACTCCTCCATGCTGTCTAACTGGAATCCTCCCTGAAATTTGATTCACCGGCCGTTTGAATCCTCCACTCTGAAATTTCTTCCTCTTATCCATAACTGTCTCAATTCTGCGGGCCACATTTAATACTTCTGAATAAGTCCCCAGATCATGTGAAGCTAGTTTCTCCTGTATTTCCAGAGTGAGACACTGTAAGAATCTTCTAGCTCTATCCTCCTCCTGGACTACTATTGAAGGAGCGAAACGACTGAGTCGGATAAACTCAGCCGCTACCTCGTCCACTATGCGATCTCTCTGACGAAGACTGATAAATTGTTGTTCCATCTCGATCCTGGCCGATTTGGGAAAGAATTTCTCAAGAAAAGCCGTAGAGAAATCAATCCATGCAATTGGTTTCTTCAACCTGTTCTCTTCTGCGAGCCACCAAATTCTAGCAACATCCTGCAGCTGAATCTTGACTATATCCACTCTGTCCTCTTCAGGAACCCGGGCGGCTGACAGCAAATTTTCCATGTCGACAATCCACTGCTCAGCATCCAGCGGACCGCCCGTGCCAGTGAAAACTGCCGGCTGTAGTCTCCTTAAATCGGCGACGTTGCCCGGACGTCTACCTTCACGAACCTCAGCCACCTTGTTCAGGGCTGCAGTAGCGGTCTGTTGAGAAGCAAGTATGCCCTCCTGTAGCAATTCGGTCTGCTGCTGTTGACTCTCCAGCATGCCACGTATAACTCCAAGTAGTGCAGTATTGTTGTCACGTCTCCCATATACTCGCAAATTCTCTTCTGCCATGATTCTGAAGTCAAAACGAACGACGAGCTTTAGCAACGAAAACGAGGTTTAAATTCAAAATATTAAAACTGAGCGAAGCAAAGAGATAATGTAACAATCAATTCAAAGAATACAGATTAAGTGTAGGACTCTAAGTTACTCATACAGAATACCGTATTATATCCATGCCGCAGTACATGGGCACAATATCGTAACTCTATGTAAGTCGCCCGAATCCTACGGTCAGAATCAACGGAATCTGCAGCATGACATATTGGGGAAAACCTAGACATGTGATCCTAACCCTAAAGGTCGGCAGAACCCAGACTAACTTTTGACGTCAGCCTGGCTC
The DNA here is from genome assembly GCA_030015575.1 of Agapanthus africanus. NCBI lineage: Eukaryota > Viridiplantae > Streptophyta > Magnoliopsida > Asparagales > Amaryllidaceae > Agapanthus > Agapanthus africanus. The sequence continues at coordinate 170,234,680 of JASDDO010000026.1, read as the reverse complement.
TGATACCAACAAAACTTTGTCACGCCCTGCTTCCCAATATACGGAATACGGAAAGCAACGAAGGCCAGCCATGCTACTTACGGTAAGGAAAAATCCTTCCATAGTCACATAAGGCTGTCTAGATTAACCTGTCAAAAATAAAGTCCAATACCAAAAGGAATAAAACTGATAATCATGCTGCAATGAAACCACAAGAAATCCTAAAAATGGATCCACTAGATAATTGATGCAATTAAAGATCCAATACAATAAATTCGGAAATAAAATAAGATCCAAAAGAGATACATAAGTTCTAATGTCCCATAAGGGCGCACAAGCTAAAAACTAACTGAAAAAGGAAATAAACCTACGGTTACTGATCTTCGGCAAAGTCCTGGTAGTCGCTGCGGTCCTGCTCAGCCTGAAAATCTGTCTCTAAACCTGAGATGGCAAATCTCAGAGATGTCAGAACATCCCAGCAAGTACTCAACGTATAAGGTGTGTGTAGTATAATAACATGAATATGAAAGTAGTGAAGCCCGGTGTACAAGAAAAACAAATATATAAATAATTAAATGCATTAGCACTATGAAACATGTATGTAAGAGGTCAAGTCATAATCTAACTGGTCACTAAAAGGTAAACTATCTTATCGTAAGCTTGAGTGTGTGCGTTGATTAGTCGAAAATATTGTATTTTTAATACGGCAATTTCCCTATCATTTGCACTCATTTAGAAGTGTACGGTATTCATATTTCACATATTAGCAAAACTGTCGCAAAATATCAGATTGCATGTATAAGACTATAAAACCGACACTATAAAGGAAATTGACTGCATTACATGGCATCGCATCATCCCTATATTGCGCAACACTTGTTTTGAGATCTGTGCAGGAAAATCCAGAAGAAAGGCCAAAATTTATACGGTACCGATTACGCCAACTCAATGATTTCAGTTCTGGTATCAATCCAAAGGGACAAATACAAATCAACACATCAGATAAAGCTACAAATACTATCCCAAGACCACAGAAGAAGCCCCAAGTCCTAAGGAGCCATCATGGCCGCGGAACCGCGGCCGGAGCCTGCTTTCGCCGCTGTTCCGCGGCTGTCTTGCCACGTCATCCACCAAATTTTGGGCCATAATGCTTCTCTCAAGGTCTACACTTCAGAATGACATGTCAAATTCCAGAAGACTCCAGAGACTTTTGCCAGATCAGCAAGCTTTGGAATCAACACTAAATTAGCCTATCATTCTAGAAACTTCTCCCTAAATCCTAGCTTAAACCCTAAGCTAGCTCCTAACAAACTCCTTCTAGAAGCCTCAACAAACTTTTGGAGGGAATTGTAATTTCAAACCTAGACCTAGGGTTTGGGAGATCTATAAATAAGACCCTAGGCTCACTTGTAGATCATCTCACATCATGGAAAATCCCTCCATTAGTTCATTTTAGTAGCCAAACTAAATCCATTCACTCTCTTTCTTCATCTTCTTCTTCCACAAGTCTAGTGAGAGGACTTGTGTGAAACCCTAACCCTAATTCCAATCAAAAGCCAAGATCCCGAGTACCCATCAAGCAAGAAACCTTGCAACCTTTTATGAGCCGAGCCGATCTTCAACAGAGCAAGTGGTCCAAGCCGATCCGCGACTCACGAAGCCGAGCGACGCCAAATCGACAATTTAGTTCTTCCTCTTATAGTTCTTGAGCGACTGTAATCAAATTGTTGATATAAATAAAAGGTGATATTCTTTTATCTTGTTTTCTTTAAATTCTTGCATCATGATATCTTTTCAATTCTTTAATGCTTTCTGTGTAATGATGTTTGAGTAATACTCCGCTCGTCGAGAAGTCGAGACGATCAATAGAATGATGATGTAATATATCTTAAATCGATTCTTGAATCCTACGAGTTTTGTAAACCCTAGCAAGTTCAAGAATCGACGACCCAATTCGTTGCGATGCTTTCTTGATTGATGTTGCTCGAGATTGGGGAGTTACGATCGTTTCTTGAAATTGCTAGAGGCTAGAATGTGAATGGTATCTACGAAAGAACAAGGGTTAAACGATGAAACCCTAGTTTCATCAAGAAAGCCCTAACTCTCGTCGATCATCATCGATCTAGTATCAATCCTTCGAAGGACAAGAACACGAAATCTTGAGATTACATTACGTCTATAGATCCGATCGATTCCTACGAGCCTCATTTAGATTCTTGACATTTGATTGGAAATATCATCGAAACCCGATTCTCGATTGTTTATCAGTTTCTTGATTCTTGATTAAACTAGTGACACCTGAATCAATCGATAAATTCTTGAATCATGTTTTCTTTTCCTTTCGATTAACTTTTCAATTCAAACAAATTAAATACAGAAACGAATCGTACAATCCCTGTGGACGATCCACACTCGCTTACGATCTACAACCGACACCGTAATTGATTGCGGTCAAATATAATTCTTTGATTGTGAATTTTATTCAATATTACCGACACATTGAAACTCATTCGCTTTATTCGATTTACACAAACAAGAAATTCTTTACAATCAAATGGCACTGTTATCAGGGATCATTTGAGTTGTTTTACCTACACAGTCTGTGAATTTTTATAACAATCAAATGGCGCCGTTGCCGGGGACTATTTGATTTGATACGCACAATCCGAATTCTATTTCAATCAAATGGCGCCGTTGCCGGGGATTACGCGCTAATTCGTTTCATATTATAGTTTGAATTGAAAGATTTATTTCATTGAGATTTTTGAGATCAAAAATTCGTTTAAACCTTAAACAATTTGTTGTGGTTTATTGCAAGGAGATCTGGAGCGTGCTGGGAATTTGAAAAAAATTTTAGAATATACCAGAGAGCTGAGGGAGTCTATAGAAGCTCCTTGAAAAATTTTGGCTCAGTGATCACATCATCCAACCGCGGAAGCGCGGCATTAGAGGGCATTTGCGGCGGAACCGCGGCAGGCGTGGAGGATCTCTGCAAAATTTTTGCTTCAGGTGAATTCTTACCTTCTCCTCTCTCCTCTTTTTAGCTCCAACTAACAGTTTGTGCAGGATTCTTTGCAAATAAATCGCAGCGCCGCAAAAGCAAAAATTAAATTTGTGCGTGATTTTGTTTCTTGGTTATTTGCATTCTAATACGGATATTAAGAGGCACGGCCAAATCCAAATTAGGTGGGGATTTCATTACCCTTCCTAGGCCTCGAAAACCACAAAACTTGCATCCGCATTGACCCACATTAACTAAAAAATATCTAGAGATGACTCTAAGGACCGTCGCGCTCAATTAGGACAAGAGAAGGCCGTGAGTAATTCATTGCTTATCCGCGTTTTCTTGTGGTGTCTAAGGCGAGTGTGTCTAAGGCTAGTGGTTTTTAATTAGGCCCACTACTTACGTAGTGGAGTACCTTCCCACTTACCTGGCACTTATCCGGCCATAGGGGAACAAAGAGGCGGTGGAGGATTCTATCCTGCGACTTGTCTTTTGGCAGTTAGGAGCGGTCTAGAGCCGGACCTAGGTGACCACTAGATTCTAGGGTTTGTGTGCTGCATTTGTTGTGTCGCATCATATTTTTTCAAAAATCCGTCCCTTTTTCAAAGCAAGCACCGCATTCATTCATTACCCCTAATTATAAGCCAACGCCGCCACTTGTACTAACCCTTTTTAGTACAAGATAGGCTGGACACGGGATTCTAGTGCCCGTTTAGTCCGCGTACCCTTTATCGACTCCGAAGTCGATATTTCTCCATTTACCTTTCCTTTGCCCACTACCACACCCACACCGATGGATCCGAATCCATCAAACTTCTTTAACCCTAATCTGCCGCCGTCCGTTGGTGCGCAGAATCCACCCCGCATCTCTCTCCAGGAGAGGTGCTACCCTATTCGAGGTCCTCTTTCGACCTGCTTATCCACACCACCAGCCAATGGGGATAACTTTGAGATTAAGCCCCAGTATATCAATCTTTTACCCAAATTCCACGGACTCGAGACTGAGGACGCTTACGTTTTCATTACTAAATTTGAAAACGTATGCGTAATGATGGGTACGTCACAACTTTCAGTGGATGCTATGCGTCTACGACTTCTTCCATTTACATTGTGCGATATAGCCGAGAAGTGGCTATATAACACTACCGCACATTCTATTACGAATTGGGAAGAATTCGTCGCTGCATTCCTTAAGAAATTTTACCCAATACAAAAGACAGCTCGAATCCGTAGCGAACTGAATCAATTTGCCCAGCTCCCTACTGAACCATTTTCAAAATGCTTTGAACGTTTCAAGGATCTATTGGTTCAGTGTCCTCATCACGGCATCCCGAGATGGGAGCTTTGCCGAATCATTTATGAGGGCATTAACCCAAGCACTAAACAGAGCCTTGAAAACATGTGTCAAGGTACTTTTATGACCAAAGATGATGGGGAAGCTTGGAAGTATTTAGAAGAGTTCGCTGAAAAATCACTACAGTGGGAGAGTGGAACCCAACCATTGAATAGGGGTGGCGTACACCAAATAGATGTGTCCATAGGTGTTCGAGCTGAGATGGCAGCAATGCAAAAGAAGCTCGACGCTATGGAACACAAATTTGCAGCAGCCTCCCTAAACCCAGTGTCGCTCCCCAAAACTGTTTGTGGGTGCTGTTCTATTCTGTCTCATTTAACGGAAGAATGTCCATTAAACTCTGCGTTTCAAGGTCACGAGCATTCTAATGCCGCATTTCAAAGACCTCGAAACGATCCATATTCTTCCACGTACAATCAGGGTTGGAGGAATCACCCGAATTTCGCTTGGAACCAAAACCAATCTCAAAACACGGTTCCAAACACGAATCAATTTCAAAGGGCTCTTCCTCCACCACAACAGCAACCCCTTCAACTCACTCAACACCCCTATCAGTCACAAAACTTCCAAAATCAGGTCAACAATCCTACACAGTCTAATCCTATGACCTGTTCTGACGAATTCTCTCAATTCACTCAAACCATGAAATCACTTTTGTCAAATTTCATAGAGGTTTCGACTGAGGTTAGATCTTCCGTCTGTGAGATAAAGAAAAACTCAGCGTCCCAAGCTGAGAGTATCAGATCGATGGAAGCTGAAATCGCACGCCTTAAAGCCGAAATGAGTGCGAGAGAAAAAGGGAAACTTCCCTCTCAACCCCTACAGAATCCTGGGCATTACAATGTAAATGCCGTCACAACGTTGAGATCGGGAAGAGTGCTGAACAATCATGTTGGGGAAGGTATTGATGATATTGGAAATCATATCAACACCCCGGCTGAGACCTTTCCACACACACACACTTCTCCTTCTGATCCATTTTCTTCTACCACACCACTTTCTAGCGAGCCTATTCTCCATTTCCCACTAGGCTCGACACCTCAGTATAGCCCTTCTAGTTCTCCACAGACGGTCCCCACACCTCTTTTGGGATCTCGTCTATCCCCTCTTCCTTCTCCTATGATGGACCCGACGCTTATTGCGAAAGCTCCTTACCCGAACCGGTTAAGGGGTAATAGAACGAGTCCTCATATGGAGAAAATTATGGAAATGTTCAAACAGGCTAACATCAACATCCCTCTCCTAAATGCAATTCAACAAGTCCCCGCTTATGCGAAAATTCTTAAGGACTTGTGCACTAGGAAGAGGAAGACTCAAGTGCCGAAGAAGGTCTTTATGGCTAATAATATCAGCACTGCTTTTATTCCCCAGCTACCAAAGAAACGAAAGGACCCAGGATGTCCTACGATATCGATTTCTATTGGGGATAAAAACATAAATCGTACTCTTTTAGACCTTGGCGCAAGTGTTAACCTACTTCCATATTCTGTATATGAGCAATTAGGGATTGGAGAGTTGAAACCTGCTCACTGCACTCTCCAGATGGCAGACCAATCTATCACCAAACCAAGGGGTGAATTAGAGGATGTGTTGATAAAGGTCGGGGAATTTGTTTTCCCTGTAGACTTCATTGTGCTCGACACACAGCCTGTAGCAAACCCCCGGGGCCAAATTCCGGTGATTCTGGGTCGTCCTTTCCTTGCCACTTCCAATGCTGTTATAAACTGTAGAAATGGTTCAATGAACTTATCATTTGGAAATATGACCATTGAACTAAATATCTATAAAGTTGGAAGTCAGCCATCAGAACCATCTGCTCATATTCTAGATGTGTGCTCTGTCCACGAGATCGCTCCCGATAGTTGCGGAGCTGAGGATCTTTGCTTTCTAGATCTCAACGACATTACCACATCTCTGCTTGATCTTGAACATGATCTTAGTGAGGACACTTTTTCTACACTTGAGTCCTGCACTCCTGACTTTTCTCCACCCGAGTCTGTATCATTCACAGGCTCTGAGCTTCTTTGTAAATCCAAAAATTACTCAATGATCCCTCCTTCTATCATTTCTCCGCCCGAATTAGATCTCAAAATTTTACCTTCTCACCTTAAATATGCATATCTAGGTGAGAATGAGTCTTTACCGGTTATAATATCCGCTTCTCTTGCATCAGAGCAAGAGAATGCACTTTTATCGGTATTGAGATCTAACAAAGAGGCGTTTGGTTGGAGTATGGCGGACATCAAAGGGATTAGTCCCTTGATAGTTGAACATCATACACATGTGATGGATGATGCCAGACCAACCCGAGAACCACAAAGACGGTTGAATCCCGTCATGAAGGAAGCGGTCATGAAAGAGATCGTCAAATGCTTAGATAATGGTATTATATACCCCATCTCCGATAGCCAGTGGGTGAGTCCTATACATGTCGTTCCTAAGAAATCCGGCATCACTGTTATAACCAATGAGGCAAATGAGTTGATTCAGACACGCACCCAAACTGGGTGGCGTGTATGTATTGATTATAGAAAACTCAATGCTGCCACGAGGAAAGACCACTTTCCTCTACCATTCATTGATCAAATGCTGGAACGCTTAGCGGGACGAGAGTATTATTATTTTATGGACGGATACTCAGGCTATAATCAAGTCCCCATCGCCAAAAAAGATCAAGATAAAACCACTTTTACTTGTCATTTTGGTACCTTTGCTTACAGTCGCATGCCCTTTGGGCTATGCAATGCTCCCGCTACCTTTCAGCGGTGTATGATGGGGATATTCTCTGATATGGTAGAGAATTTTCTGGAGATCTTTATGGACGATTTCTTGATTTTTGGAGACTCTTTTTCTGATTGCCTATCGATTCTTGACGCTGTTCTTACTCGTTGCAAAGAGAAGAACTTGATTTTGAACTGGGAAAAATGCCATTTTATGGTCCAAGAAGGAATTGTTCTTGGACATGTCATTTCACAGAAAGGCATTGAGGTTGACAGAGCTAAGATAGATGTCATTCAAAACCTCCCTCATCCCAAAAGCGTCAAAGATATTCGATCTTTCCTTGGCCACGCAGGCTTTTATAGGAGATTCATTAAGGACTTTAGCAAAATTGCTAGACCTTTAACTCTTCTCCTGGCCAAGGATACGACCTTCCATTTTGACTCGGACTGCGAGACAGCTTTCGACTCACTTAAACACTCACTCACTTCAGCCCCCGTGCTATCATCACCAAACTGGGACTACCCCTTTGAGCTGATGTGTGACGCATCTGATTTTGCAGTAGGTGCAGTCTTAGAACAGCACATTGATAAGATGCCACACGTGATATACTATGCAAGTAAGACCCTGAATGATGCGCAAATCAATTATACAACCACCGAAAAGGAACTTTTAGCGGTTGTATTTGCATTAGAAAAATTCAGGCCTTACTTAATTGGCTCACCAATAGTTGTGTATACTGACCATTCCGCTTTAAAACATCTTCTGGCGAAGAAAGATGCAAAAGGTCGACTAATACGTTGGATCCTTCTGTTACAAGAATTCGATCTTGTTATCAAAGATAAGAAAGGATGTGAAAACGTAGTAGCTGACCATCTTTCACGCATCTCTTCTTCCCCTGTGACCCTACTGATTAATGACTCGTTCCCTGACGAACAACTCTTGAGCGTATCCAATGAACCATGGTTCAGGGATATTGTGAACTATCATGCCACGGGACTGATACCCAGCGATTGGTCAAAACATGACAAATACCGTTTTCTTTCCCAAGTAAAACACTTTTACTGGGACGATCCTTATTTGTTTAAATATTGTCCTGATCAGATCATTCGCTGGTGTGTCCCAAATGAAGATTTCAAGAGTGTTCTTTCTTTCTGTCATGATCAGGCCTGTGGGGGTCACTTTGGTCCCAAAAAGACAGCGGAGAAGGTTTTGCAATGTGGATTTTATTGGCCGACCTTATTCAAGGACGCATTTGAGTATTGCAAAACCTGTACACAATGTCAGTATACGGGTAGAATATCCCAGAGGAATGAAATGCCTCAGCAACCCATCTTGGTTGTTGAAATATTTGATGTTTGGGGCATTGATTTTATGGGTCTCTTTCCCAACTCCTTTGGGAATCTGTACATATTGCTGGCGGTTGATTATGTCTCAAAATGGGTAGAAGCCATTCCATGTCGCACTAATAACAAGAAAGTTGTCATTAAGTTCTTAAAAGAGAATATCTTTTCGCGATTTGGACACCCCCGCGCTATCATTAGCGATAATGGGACACATTTCTGCAACAGGTCTTTCGAGACTCTGATGCGAAAATACTCAATCAACCACCGACTTTCTACACCCTATCATCCCCAAACAAGCGGGCAGGCTGAAATCTCAAACAGACAAATCAAACTTATCCTGGAGAAAACTGTTGCTAAAAATAGAAAAGACTGGTCGACCAAACTGACGGATGCTCTTTGGTTATTTAGAACTGCATATAAGACCGACCTAGGGATGTCTCCATATAGGATAGTGTTTGGGAAAGCATGTCATTTACTCGTCGAGATAGAGCATAAAGTATTGTGGGCTATAAAAGAAATAAATTTTGATCTAAACCTTGCTTGCAACTTTCGGAAGCTGCAACTTAATGAGCTAAGCGAACTCCGCGATGAAGCTTATGATAACGTTGTAATCACAAAGAATAGGACTAAGGTTTTTCACGATAAAAACATTTTGAGGAAAACATTTTCATCTGGTCAACAAGTCCTTCTTTATGATTCACGATTACACCTTCACGCGGGTAAGCTCCGATCTCGATGGAAGGGACCTTTTGTTGTGCGGTCTGTATACCCGCACGGGGCAGTAGAAGTAGAAAATGTTAAAAACGGCACCGTTTTCAAAGTAAATGGACACAGACTAAAGCCGTATTTTTCCACTGACCCCACGGAGGAGCTCTTGTTCTTACAAGAGCCAGTTTATTTTGATTAAAAATTCCTCCGTCTCACCTTCATGTCCAGTATATCACTACATCATCTTTTGAATGAAGGTGAGTGAAAAGAGTAAGTTTGGGGGAAGTTCTTCACTTATATATTTTGCCCTCACTAATAATTCCCCCCAGGCTTACAATTTTTGTAGGTATAGCGATTGGCAACAGTGATGACACTGTTGAAAACAAGTTTGGGGGAGGTTTGTGCTTATTTTTGCATCATTTGCATATCATCTGCATAAGCACAAAACATTTCTTTTAAAAAAATCTATAAAAATTGAAAAATTTCAAAATCTATAAAAATTTAAAAAATTTCAAGTATAAAAATAATTTTAATATTTACACTTTTTTGTACATAAATAAAATAATGAAAGTTTAGATAGTGAACAAATACATCCATGAGATTGGAAAAATTTAAGAAAACTAAGAAAATTAGAAGTTTTCTTATACGAACTAGTAATAAGTAGTTATGAGCCATTATCCCAAGAGTTAGTAAGATGAAGGACGTCACTAATCTGAGGATAAAAATAAGTCTGAAAAATAGTTTCTATTCTGGAAGCCAAACATTTTGAACGTTGATACCCTGCTATTCGCACTTACACACGTCTTAAAGCCTGGGATAGTAGAGGATACCTTGAAATGCTCTTGTCTTAAAGCCGATGTATGAAGGAAATAAAAAGAAATAAAAAGTGAATAAAAAAATATAAAATGGTGAGAAAAATGGACACTGGTTTTGTTATCGCCGAGGGCAATAAAAATATATATATATATATATATATATATATATATATATATATATATATATATATAGCGAGGGTGCCTTTTCACCTAGTGCCCTAAGGACAACTGGTCTGGGAGTCACTGCTATGCCTGAGGTGGTGCAAGACGAGGAAAATACACCAAGTAAGCAAGCACAGGAGTAATCGGTCGGTTAGTACCTCAAGAAGTATTAAAGGTCGCATGAAAGTGTGTGAGCAATCTCATCAAAATATTCATTAATTAAAAAGTACTGAGACTGACGGGCAAGAGTATGATAGCTTGAATTGAATTCTCCGGGTGTAGGGATGTCTTTACACACACGCAGGGTGATATGATCGATGTTTTGGAAGAAAGATAGGAATGAAAAATAAGACGATGTTTTATTGAGGGAGGACGTGATTTCTAACATTTTTTCATGACCATTAAGATAGGGCTCATGACAACCGAAAAGCTAGCTTAGTTGGAAACCCTAATTTTCAAAGTCTTTCTTTTACAATTCTTTTCTTTAAATGTAATATTCATGATCTTTCTTTTATTATTGGATTTTGTGGGTGCAATCCGCTGAAAACCCTCAGGAGACAACACTCCTCCTACTAGGGACACCTAGAGGTTTAAAGGCTTGTTGCACGTGCTCAGTGCAATCGTGTTGCCTACGAAAGTGTGCTAGATAGTTTTTCTCTTTCTTTATTTTCTCCTTCTCTTTTTAATAAAACAGTTCGCGCGAGACGATCGAAATTAAGTTTGGGGGAATTTGATTAGTCGAAAATATTGTATTTTTAACACGGCAATTTCCCTATCATTTGCACTCATTTAGAATTGTACGGTATTCATATTTCACATATTAGCAAAATTGTCGCAAAATATCAGATTGCATGTATAAGACTATAAAACCGACACTATAAAGGAAATTGACTGCATTACATGGCATCGCATCATCCCTATATTGCGCAACACTTGTTTTGAGATCTGTGCAGGAAAATCCAGAAGAAAGGCCAAAATTTATACGGTACCGATTACGCCAACTCAATGATTTCAGTTCTGGTATCAATCCAAAGGGACAAATACAAATCAACACATCAGATAAAGCTACAAATACTATCCCAAGACCACAGAAGAAGCCCCAAGTCCCAAGGAGCCATCATGGCCGCGGAACCGCGGCCGGAGCCTGCTTTCGCCGCGGTTCCGCGGCTGTCTTGCCACATCATCCACCAAATTTTGGGCCATAATGCTTCTCTCAGGGTCTACACTTCAGAATGACATGTCAAATTCCAGAAGACTCCAGAGACTTCTGCCAGATCAGCAAGCTTTGGAATCAACACTAAACTAGCCTATCATTCTAGAAACTTCTCCCTAAATCCTAGCTTAAACCCTAAGCTAGCTCCTAACAAACTCCTTCTAGAAGCCTCAACAAACTTTTGGAGGGAATTGTAATTTCAAATCTAGACCTAGGGTTTGGGAGATCTATAAATAAGACCCTAGGCTCACTTGTAGATCATCTCACATCATGGAAAAATCCTTCCATTAGTTCATTTTAGTAGCCAAACTAAATCCATTCACTCTCTTTCTTCATCTTCTTCTTCTACAAGTCTAGTGAGAGGAATTGTGTGAAACCCTAAACCTAATTCCAATCAAAAGCCAAGATCCCGAGTACCCATCAAGCAAGAAACCTTGCAACCTTTTATGAACCGAGCCGATCTTCAACAGAGCAAGTGGTCCAAGCCGATCCGCGACTCACGAAGCCGAGCGACGCCAAATCGACAATTTAGTTCTTCCTCTTGTAGTTCTTGAGCGACTGTAATCAAATTGTTGATATAAATAAAAGGTGATATTCTTTTATCTTGTTTTCTTTAAATTCTTGCATCATGATATCTTTTCAATTTTTGAATGTTTTCTGTGTGATGATGTTTGAGTAATACTCCGCTCGTCGAGGAGTCGAGACGATCAATAGAATGATGATGTAATATATCTTAAATCGATTCTTGAATCCTACGAGTTTTGTAAACCCTAGCAAGTTCAAGAATCGACGACCCAATTCGTTGCGATGCTTTCTTGATTGATGTTGCTCGAGATTGGGGAGTTACGATCGTTTCTTGAAATTGCTAGAGGCTAGAATGTGAATGGTATCTACGAAAGAACAAGGGTTAAACGATGAAACCCTAGTTTCATCAAGAAAGCCCTAACTCTCGTCGATCATCATCGATCTAGTATCAATCCTTCGAAGGACAAGAACACGAAATCTTGAGATTACATTACGTCTATAGATCCGATCGATTCCTACGAGTCTCATTTAGATTCTTGACATTTGATTAGAAATATCATCGAAACCCGATTCTCGATTGTTTATCAGTTTCTTGATTCTTGATTAAACTAGTGACACCTGAATCAATCGATAAATTCTTGAATCGTGTTTTCTTTTCCTTTCGATTAACTTTTCAATTCAAACAAATTAAATACAGAAACGAATCGCACAATCCCTATGGACGATCCGCACTCGCTTACGATCTACAACCGACACCGTAATTGATTGCGGTCAAATATAATTCTTTGATTGTGAATTTTATTCAATATTACCGACACATTGAAACTCATTCGCTTTATTCGATTTACACAAACAAGAAATTCTTTACAATCAAATGGCACTGTTATCAGGGATCATTTGAGTTGTTTTACCTACACAGTCTGTGAATTTTTATAACAATCAAATGGCGCCGTTGCCGGGAACTATTTGATTTGATACGCACAATCGAATTCTATTTTCAATCATGCGTCAACCTCTGCAGGAGTATTCCTAACCCAAGAGTGGTGCCACAGGGGCTAGGAAACACGGGCCCAATTATGGAATGAACAAGAGACCGATATAGCCCGGTACGAGCTGTAAACATGAGACCGATATAGCCCGGTACGAGCTGCCATCATGGGACTCCTGAGATCCTGTTGTACGAACGCATACTCAAACTACCTCAACACCCGCGTATTTATAACTACTATGGTAATGAGTAGATCACTAATTAAGAATGCTGAAAATACTGGATTTGTGGTATGGTTATTATATAGAGACGAAACTGGTAAATAGTAGTGTGTCATGTCATGTAGTTCAGCATCCTAATCAGCGATCTCGTCCATAAAGACTAGAGTAGTGAATAGTCAGGACTTGTCAGTGGTAATAGTTATCAGGTAATAGTAACTGCATGAAGACGGTGTACAAGCTGGTATGAGTCACAATTGTTATCTTTACTGTTAACCTTAATATGGGTATATTAATCACAATCTGACTAGAAATATATAAATGTGAGATAGGTTAACATCTTCCGAACTTTATTTGTAGTTAAAATAAATCTCATTTTAAAACCACACTTGCTAATTATTCTCACTTGGTACATAAAAGTTTGCCTATATATATTTTTGTATGATATAACGAAAAATAGATACTAACACATTTCCCTTTTGTTCTAACAGTGTAGGAAATATATATATACATATGGCCACAAAGGAATGCCGATGTATATCGACCAAAAGTAAAGCAAGAGTACTTGCCTGAGGATAACGATCACGGAAAACGATGTACGAAGATGTGAGGCACGACCTCAGCTAAAGTGCGACTTGGGATCTGAGTTTTACGATCCGCCTAGATAAATTTATCATCGGTTAAACCATAAATATCTTCATAAATATTGTCACACAACCAAACACAATTATATAAATTTAGGGTTTTGATACTAATTTTCCCCTTTTAATTGTTCACTGATTTCTTACATTTCATTTTATTCATATTTCTATTTTTTTCTGGAAAAAAAGGGATCAGGGAAAACTTACACAGGATGATCGTGGCAGTTGCTAGGGTTTAGATGAGTCCTGGGTCGAACCGAGGGCACTAGGGGATGAGAGCAGATGACGAAGACGAGATGGGTCGTGGGCGATTCGAGGTGGAGATCGGATCTGGAGATATGAGCAGCTGTGAGGCAAAGACGAGGGCTGCGACGACGGTGAAGGTTCGGTGCAGGTCGCCGGGGGTTGTGGTGGGGGCGGAGATGGTGGTGTGAAGGGAACAAAGGCGAGGGCGACGGGATGAGATGAGGGGGGTTCGGGATTTGTAGCGGCGAGAGGGATGGAGGCGGTGTCAGTGGGATGAGGACGTGGGTGAAGGCAGCGGGAGATGGAGGCGAGAGTCGGCGAGTGAGGAGCGAGGTCGAGAGTTGCGGCGGCGGTGATGGTGGTGAGAGGAGGAGGGTCGTGCGGTGATGAGTTGCAGAGGAGATGTGAGAGAGAGGGAGATGAGGAGGTCGAGGAGGGAAAGAGGAGAGGCAGGATCGAGGGTGGAGGCGACGACGAGGAGGCTCGGCGAAGGCGTGGGTTAGGGTTTTCGCGAGGGCGAAGGCGGCGGTGAGATGAGATCGAAGGTGAGGGTTTTAAGGAGCGGGGAGGGGAGGGAGAGATGTGAGTATGAAAGAGAGAGAGATATTTTGTTTGTATATATAAAGAAATTTTATAAATATACATACATAGATACATATCTTCAATTGATCGTATTTAGAGATTCGGTACAGATTTTCTTGTTCTCATATTAACAGTAAACAGATACGCAAAATATTATTTTGCTGCCACTAAGAAAATATTATATATAATATAAAAACTGAAGATTTTTCGATATCAAAATTGTTTACAGTAAAAATCCAAAATAAAATATATTAGCGGCCAACTAAAAGATCAAAAATTTATGAAAAAAGAATCTTGATAGATCTTGAACTACTGCATCCAAATAGGGCTGTTACAGCGCTAGAGAGAGAGAGAGGTCCCCTCTTTCCTATATGCAAGCAGGACATGCACCGTCTGAAATGTCTGGTAGCTTCAATTAAAGCCATAATCTGATCCTGATTTCTGCAGCTTCAGCTGAAAATAACCCTTTCTTGGATGTTCTACCTCTTCATTATTGAGCTGGCCTTATATTAGATCATCATAATATGCCTTGTCCCAAAAAAAAACAAGAGCTCATTAATGTGAACAGCACAGAATGCCAATGGGTTGAGTCAAGCTTGCATATGCTAAGATATGCAAGTGTACAGATATGGCAGTAGATCCACCAGTGACACCTTGTCTGGATCAGATGCAAGCATGAGGGCATGTAAGACTTGATGATAGCAAGCATTAAGAATGGGTTTAGCAGAATGCAGCTTGTAGTTCTTGGAAATGCATTTTTGTGTGGGATTTTCTTTCTGAAGATTGTTGTAGTTTCTATACCCGTGATCCTAGACAGAATCACAACCCACACAAGACTCGTAGCGGAAAACCTATCATGATCGCATGCTTCGAATCTATTTGAAAAAAAATTACCGAACAACTACCAAAATACACCAAGCAATCAAAAGCACACACCAAACGATACAAACGCAAGATTTACCCAAGTTGGACGCAACTCGCACCTAATCCTGCAACCACAACGAGAACTTTTACAAAGAAATATCATCTCTCACAAAACCTCTCTATATCCGCAACCGTGCTTGACCGTCTCTCCCACTCTAATAAAACTCTAGTTTAATTAAAGAATTATGGATACAAAAAACTCAACGTAAACACGTAACCCGTTCTCGACCTCTATCTGTCCATATCATCAGCATATCCTGTCACGATACATCCATCCATCCGTCTAAATGACGAGCCGAACGCTTCACTATCACTCAAGCATCTCAGGATCTACTCCACAACATGCCAATGCTCATTATTCGTATTAGCCACATATTTGTTGACTATCTCAACTGCCTGTGTAATATCTGTACTTGATGGCACTCAAGACACGTACTCTTTGTCGCATCTGACCCTGATAATAACATCCCTAGAGCCTGAAGTGCACCTCTAAATGAGAAAACATATGTCTTGCCCTCTTCATCGTATACTGAGCGAGAACATGCTTGATACAATGCTGCAACCGACACAACTTCTTATCCCTGGCAAACTCCATACCAAGAATCTCTCTTGCAGTTTTTATGTCAAACTCCTGGTCCTATGTCCTCGGAGACTCGCTCTTACCCTCTCTCGTGCGCCTAACTCTCGTAGGACTCTACATATCTAGCTGTTAGGACTCTCCATCCGAATCGGAGTATCAACCACATCATCTGTACATATAATTTAGACTTGAACTTCGAAATCCACCTCACTCGGTGGCATGACTGTTCTTTGTTCATCATCTGATTGAGTATGTTTCCTTCAAAGCATCACAGACTCGACAAATGTCACTCGGCTGATTACTCCACTCTTGGCACCAAGACATCATGACCTATGCCCTTTTACTCCGCCTCCAAAGCCGACATGAGAACCTTCTTTGATCCCTGGCTCCTTGAAGCATCTAAAACCATGAAGACCCGAGTAATTCTCACCCTTGGTCTATGCTTCCTTAGAATATTTTTTATCTATCATCGTTGATGGTGACCGATCGATGCATTAGATAGGACACCTTCCTGAAACCCCCTCGGAAATCCAACCACAAGTCGTAAAGATCCGTCCTTCACAAACACTATCCTAATCATCTGCTACAACGCCATTCAACTAAGGATCTCAACATGTGGTGTAGTGATGCGCAATGCTCTTAGACTTGCAGAATCCTGCGATTCCTGCGAAGTGTACTCTTCGCGTGACTCGGACGAAAGAACCTTTACACACTTCCCAGTCTAGATTAGATAGAACCAGTTTGTAAAGAATTTCTTCATATAAAAAAACTCTCCCGCCGCAGTCATCCCGGTCTGCATTAGATAGAACCGGTTTGTAAAGGATTTCTTCATATGAAAAGACTCTAACTTGTTTCATAATCCTGCCGCAGTCGTCTCTTGCACTACCCGCAAAGAATTTCATCAGCCAAGAAAAGCTGGATCGAATTGTAAGCCGTGTCCTCCATCTCAACTGAATACGTGCTATGCGAAGCTGGTGACAATGAGGAAGGAAAGGGATCAGAATTTGGACTTTTGATTAAATAACTTGGCACTGAAAAGTATTTATTTCCTCATAAACAAAATCCTATAAGAATCGATCCACAAAACCAAACTCACAAGAACTTCATCTTTTTGTTGCTCAAATTAATCTGTTCACAACAACTGGCATCTTAAAAGCCATGAATTTATTTTGTGGCCTGATTCTTTAGCAAATGACTTGTGTATCTTCCTATAATGTATCTATATAAACATCTCCGTTAATAACCAAATTACTTCAAAAATATTTCTCGGTTCGGAAATCCTCCGCCAAACAAACATCATATTATCACCGAGAGATGTCTGAAGCAAGCGAAATGGTCGCTTCGCTCTACTATTAAATCCTAAGTGGCTACGCGTGATAAAACACTTTGCTCCGTATAGGAGCGAAATATCTCTTAATGAAGTTTATTACCCACGTCTCATTTTCGATAAGTTTCTTTTAATTTTTCTACCGTGCCTTGCTAGTTTTGGTTAATTAATTTGATATCTTTGGTAGCAATTTCTTTAATTTTCAAATAGGTTTGGAAATAATTATTTGCAGTCGTCTTAATTCAATCTTAACTAAGATCTATTATACTCAATATTATGAGACTCTTTCAAAAAGTTGTTCACGGCTTATAATATTATTATAGAGTGCAGCAGAACATTAGATTTGAACATATGATCTCCATTCTTCTTCTAGATCTTGATCTTGTCTTTGCCACAACACCTTTGACTGATCTACAAATGTGACTTCACCATTCACCAGTTCATTCATCTCGGTTAAGAACTCCTTCATATCGTACATGTAGTTAGGGGTGTCAAACGGGGCAGGGCGGGTCATAATCAGGTCGGGTCACGTTTGACCTGGCCAAAGTCAGGTTCGAGTCGGCCCAACCCGTTTAATAATCGGATTAGTTTTTTAAGCCCATACCCGACCCATTTAATATTCGGGTCGGGTCGACCCAATCCGTTTGATGTTCATGCCGTGTCATAATCGGATTAACCCGTCCCGATCTAAGTTGATTCATTAAATTTTTTTATGTATGAACAATACAAATTAGCTCTTACAAATTTGACGCTGATGAATAGATTTGCGAATATTCAAAAAAAAAAGCTACCAAAAATGCCATATAATAAAGAATAAAGAGAAAATGAACAGTTAGGGGATAATGTATTCGGGTCAAACGGATCGAAGCAGGTCATGGTGCATGACCCACACCCAACCCATTTAATAAACGGGTAGGGTCGGGTTAACCCGCTTAAAAACTTAGCGGGTTCAAGTCGCTATTTTGGGGTCGGGTTATCGCGTTCGGGTATTTATGACAGCCATACATGTAGTTGTTGGTTCCCAAGTCCAAGTACCAGTTATGCTTATGCTTGTTTTCATGGTCGTTATACACACTATAGAACAATTCAGTCTTCAAAATCATTCTTCTTCGTAAAGTTCCTTTTCTTGTAAGTTCATATTTTGGCTTGAATATATAGTTATAGGCTCATAGATAATATAATTGTGCTTCTTGCTATAGTAGTGTTGTAATTGAGATCTATAGCCGTTTTATAGTCGATCAACTCCGACTGATCCAGTTTGATCGAACTGGCTCTGATTCTAATTTGATAGCGTAAGAAGGGTTAAGAGTTGAGACTGTAATTTGAGAGCTGATTTGCACTCTTTATACAAAGACAACTTAAAACTTGATTAACACTCTTACCTAATAATTATTACAATTACACACTACACTCAATTTCATTGTTTCAACACCTTTGCACTGATCCTCTCTACTTCTTTCTCTTCTTCTTTATTTATTTATTTGCTCACTACTACAACACCCTTGATACTTTAACACAATTGGCTCTAACCAATTTATAGCTGATGCTATCCACTATTCAACTTATGGTTCTAATTTTCTTAATAGCCTATAGGTATATAGTGATCAGTGAGCATGTGGCAGGCCTGTATTTTTCATGAGCGTTGAGAAGTCAAGAATTGTGGACTTCTAGACTAATAATGAAACACTGTTATTTTAAACAGATTTGATTTTTAATTACCGAACTATATTTGTATCTGTATCTTCCTTAAAAAAAACAAATACAGATATGGTAATACTCATATCTGCTCCAAATTCGATCTGGGGCAACCTTAGTCATCACCATTTTGTTATTGTTGTCCTATATTTTTTGGTTCGGGTGATTTGGGGTGTGGGGGTTGCGTGGTGTCGGGGTGAAGAATTATTTTGATATAACCAAGTGCATACAAAAAACATATGTACATATGTATCCGATTATCAATTTAACAATTTGAATTTTTTTTGGATATGAAGATCCAATAAGAGTAACTCATCCTGACAAAGAGGAAAATGAAAACGTTCTGCTCATGAAACGAGGTCCTCGCGAAAAGCACCTCATGTAATATTTGAACCCAAATATGCAGATAGAGCATTGAATGGTCTAATCATAAAGTGATTTTATCGGCAACTATCGGCTACAGGAAAGCAGAGTACCACTCAGCAGATTTCATTTCACATAGTATCAAAGTCATTACTGCACATATAGCTTCCTTAAAACACATCATCTAACAGTGATCACACAAATTTAGACGAAACAAAACATCACCAAAACCAAAACAATCAGATGCTTTTTTCACACAAGCAACCCCACCAAAACCAAATCCAAGTGCATCGCATTGTAACCTAGTTGAAAAGGCAAGGTTCTTACAAGCTGGGAATGGATTTCGACCGAATGAGTTGTTTAAGCAAAGCTTTCTCCTCGTCGATCTTCTTCTTCTCTGCAGAATCTTTCGGCTTCACTTTCCTCTTTTCTTCTAAGATCCACTTTAAGAGCTCACGCTGCTCGTGTTCTGGAATAGGAGCAGGCGGAGGAAGAGTTTTAACAGGCACCGTTATCTCAGATGCAGCGGCAGATTCTTTACTCACAGCTGGAGACGAAGTAGCCTTCTCTGTGCTCTCCTCTTCTTTCTCAGCTGGCTCTTTGTTCCAAGTCCTTGCCAGTACATATGCTGCACGCAATGAAATTGAGCTTGAAGGTAAACATACGCTTACAGCTAAAATGAATGATTCCGAATTTTATCTTTCAGAAATTACAGATGTAACATTAGTATGATTGGTTAATCTAAAATCAAATATATAAATACGAATGGCTTCAAATTTTCAACTGAAACCGGTTAAGATGAAAGTAGAACACATGTATCATAAGCTAGTACGATCAGTATCATCTAAAAGAAAATAACTAACTAGGAAAGATGTCAAATTGGTAACCGACCCATCCCTTGGAAGCATAGCTAAGAGGAACATGATCATCTAAAATGTAACCGGAACTAGCTGTTGGAGATAGTGCCCTCAGAGTCAATTATTAGGTCACAGGTACGTGATTGCAATGATTGATGGAGGACCTATCCCGGTAGGACAGTCTTACTCGAGATGATAGTATGCTATCTGGTTTACCTTTATCATCGTGTACTGCTTTACCTTTATCATCGTGTACTGCTTTAGGTGACCTGACAAGTCGCTATTACACGTTGGTAGAGCCCCTAGGATTCTTGCTTGACCACCAGCAGTATGAGGGCGATCATATAAGTGGGAGCTGGGGGTCTATAAGCACATCCTTAAAAGGTCCCTAGTCGTGGGAGATTCGAGACAGGGCATCGTTTCTCCAGAGTAGACTAGTGTATACAGTCGAGACCCCGACGAGGGGCGGTGGCCGGTCTCACAAGCCACTGGTGTCAGTTGGTTCACCTAAGATGTATACAGGTGCTCATTGGGTTATGAGTACACCGGACAGGACTCGCCGGGAACATGCTAGTTGGTCATATACCAGACGTCAGATGGCAGTTCCCTGGTGACATGTGTACAGGTTAGTTCATCGACCTGGGGATCGTCATTTGTCTCGTGTGAGTTCCCACTGTACTTTGATTACTACCCTACCACGGCTCAAAGGAGTCGTGCAAACAGGTTTTAGTTGGGTACAGTCCCGAGCCACATGGAGGCAGTGAGCGTATCTTCAGGGGTTCGTCTCTCCCGGTATTGGGGGTGAGGTCGCGCTGTGTCTAGGAGAGCCATTACACGAAGCCCTCGGCCGAGGCAAGGAGATTTACTGGTAGGTATTCCAGTAGTATCTCAGGGTGTTCTGGGCTACACTCCGACACGACTTGTACCGCTTTTGGGGGTCTGACTTTTACCAACCCCCTAGGCCCGCCATGCGATGCTCATAGACGAACGGACCGGATTGTACGGACATTGTCACTGACAGGCTCAGTAGGGAGTCAGGCAGAGTTCGCTCACAGACGTCCCTTTTGGTCAATACCTGGTAGCCCGTTATGTATTGGCTTATACCTCTAACGTGCTAGTGGTTAAATCCACAACCAAGGTGTTGATGAGTCTTTAGAGTCCCCCACATTCAGTTACTCAGCTTTCGGGCGAAAGGTTGTAGAGGCCGTATGGAGATATGGCAAGGTCCGATCAGATACGTGCGGTATTGCACGGATCAGGATCGGACAGTTTGTACTATAGGCCGTATGGATATATGGCAGGGTTCGATCAGATACGTGCGGTATTGTACGGATCAGGATCGAAGGGATAATACTAGCCGGCTTTGGTTTAAGCCGGATCCTAGTTTAGTACAGTGGAGATTTTGTCTCATTGCATTTGTATTTCGGTCGGAATACAAATGCGGGTGTGTATGCACAGTATCGGGGTTTTCCTGTAATTTATTACGGGACCAGTTTTCTGGAGTTGCCAGTTTGCTTTCTGTTTCGGCCAATTTCCTTTGTATCGTTCATTGGCCGAAAATTGGTGGAGGAGGGCTTATTTGCATTGTTGCAAATAAGCATTTGTGGAGGGGGTCTTTGCATATATTTGTATCATGATGGTGCACCATCCCTTGACTTTGCTTCATGATAGTGTCATGATGGCTTGACCTTTGTTGTGATGATGAGGTTGGTGGAGTATGGCTTTGTTGATAATCATTTCCTTTCATGATATCATTTTTGACCTCTCTCACTTGTATTATTGTGTGTGAACCTCCCTCATTCTTTTTACACTACACACTCTCTCTCCCTCTTCATGTCATGGCCGGCCAAAGCTTGGGGAGGGGCTGTCCAAATTTTGGGAGTGGGGTTTTTGCTTCATTTCATGCTCCAAAAATCCCCTAGTCCCTCCACATATTTCTTGTATCATCCCTCCACCAAAATGGCACCTTCATGAACCCCAAATGAGACTTGAGCTCTACTATACATTCTACAGCAATTCTTGGGCACGTCGACTAGCCAGCTTTGTGCCCGAGTTGCCTCGGCATTGAGGTGGGAGCCCGTAAAAGAAGTAGGCGATGTGGTGCACTTCCGGCGACGAGGTGGAGACCGGAGCTTCCGCAGGAGATCGGGACGACGACGAGAAGACCGGAGGACTTGGATCAGTCGGTATATCTCTCTTCCCCATCTTGTAGTTAGCTAGGACTAGTTAATGGTTCGATCCGGGTATTAGTGCGCGGCGGTTTGCCAGTTCAAGAAAAATTAAAGTTTATCACCGCTTCCGCATTTGGCCGTCGGATTGACGGCCGGGGCGCCGCCGTGCACTTACAGTGGTATCAGAGCCTCGCCATTAACTTAGTCTAGCTTGGTTTAATGTGTTTTGCATTTTCGATCGACCAAAATTCCAAAATCTACATTTTTGCTAGCGACAGTTTTCTGTTGAAATTTTTTGGTCTCCAAAAATTTTTCAGGTTGTATAAAATTAATGTACTGGAGACTACAAGGCTACTGTAGAAATTCGACAGGGTGATTCCACTGTGGAGGCGCGGAACAGCGGCCAAACCCCCCTTTGGGCCGCGGTTCCGCCGCGCACTGTGGAGATCCCTGCACCAAATTTCTACAGTGTCTTTCTGGGGTTAAAATTGGGGTTTTGGAATATTAATATTGGGCCCAGAATTTTTTGATGTGCTACAGTAGTACTTGGGGGCCCACTTGTTAAAGTTTGATCGATCGGATTTTTAAACACATTATTTCACAGTATTTACATTATATCTGCGACCGTGAATGTCACTTGATCGGTAAATCCGGTCTAACTGCTATAGCCCGGTTAGACGGATTTGCGAACGTGACTTTCACGTTGATGTTCTGTTTTTGCTGTGATGTTGCGGATCGGTCGTGGTGGATAGCCTGGATGCAATGCTAGTACAGTTGTGGTTGTATTATGTACATTTGATATTGCGGGGCGAGCGTCCGACATGTGGACTGCTGTCACTGCCTGTTTGTATTATTATTTTGGGGCACGACCTGGTTGCGGTCGATGTACCCGTTGTATGTATATTTTACTTTCTGTACTAGGATTGCCCCGCGGAGGGGTGCACGGATAGCCGGATTCTAGAGGGTAACAAGCCCGCATCTCATGGCATTGAGACGGAGGGGGCTTCACTCTAGGATTGGCGGGATATTCGCCGCACTCGTAGGGGGTACAGGTTGACCCAGGAGGGGTGCCCAAGTTACCGGATTCCGTGAAGTGCTGGGTGGTCCATTCACGGTGCTGAAGGGGGCTGCCTCGCTTCAGGTTTTGGCGGGTAACTTGCCGCGCCCGTAGGGGTCTAGGATTTCATTGCACAGGCTATCCACACGACCAGGGGAACGTCAGGTTTCAGTAGTGGCTCTGTGAAACCCGGGGATCCCAGATATCTGTATTGTTTCTGTGATGCTGTACATTTTCTGTGATGTTGCATTTTATCACGCCTTGAGCGAATATAATATATTGGTATATATATTAGTAGATGTTGTATATGTTTTGCATCCGTGCTAGTCCAGTCCCCGCTCTGTCGTTAGTTAGCTAACCTAACGGGTAATGACGGGACCCAGTGGCGAATGCGGATGGCATATACGTACATCAGTATATTTTCGTTCTTTTTGGTGTGATCAATTGATGGGACTGCGTTGATTCGGATCAATGCAAGTTAAAAACAAACCTAATCTGATGTTGTTGGAACACTTTTCAAAAAGCTATTATTGCAAGGACGTTCTCTTTTGTTTTGCACCGTGGTATTCAGTTGGAATATCCTGCTCCTCAGTCGACGAGGCAAGGGCCGAGATCCCTTCACCGGGAGTGACCCCTTGGACAAAGAGTTTGCGTCAGGGCAATGACTTCACTATAGCCGATTACTTTTGCTTTGCATCGCGGTATTCAGTTGGAATATCCTGCACCTCATTCTACGGGGAAAGAGCCGAGATCCCTTCACCGGGAGTGACCTCTTTAGCAACGGTTTTCGTCACTATATTTTTAAAAGCTATCCGTTCCTTCAACGATATCAAGTTCATTACGTTAAAGGTTTTCGCCAGAAACCATTCGTAGCCCTCCGTCGTTTCAGACGGGTAGCACGTAGTATTCATGCTATGTTTGTTGACCTTCGTCAAGGCATAGTGTATGGTAGCTGCTTGTTACCTTTCTGCTGCATAGATAAATGCGTTGGTTTGGGACAGTCGTACAGCCTTGTTGGCCTTCGTCAAGGGCTTGTACGGGTGGGTTCAAATTAACCTGGATAATGACGGGTGGAACTTGACATGTGACTTATGATTTGTTGACCTTCGCCAAGGTCATAAGAGCATGGGGCAGAAATCACATCGGGAGTTTCAAAAGAACTGAAACTTGCCAGATATGCGCATACCTTCTGGAGTATGATACCGTGAGCGGATTCCGTCACGTTATCATGCGATGATAGTTGGATCCCGATTCCCACTGATGAGTTAGTTTACTCCTTGGGTGATCCCGACTAATTCTTCTTTTAGGTTTGGAGAAGAATTTGAGGTTACAGTGGGAGGTTTCCAGATTAGATAAATTGGTAACCATTCTGATCTAGGTTAGAGTGCACGCTGAGTGTTTCTTTTCTCTCTCTCTTTGGCAGCGACCATTGACCCGACCCTAAGACTATGACTCAGTGACTAAGTTGACCGAACTTTCTTTAACACTGGCTTTTGGATTGTCAGAGTTGCAGACCTCATTGCCACTCTTACTTTTACCCTTTTTTCCAGGACACCCCGTTTTACTACGAACGTCCACTTCCATTGGACAAAACCATCGTATGGTTAGATACGAACTCGAAAGAATTTATTCGAGGATGGTTTCCGGTTCTGGAGAAAACGGATAGGACTATTCAGTTGTCTTTTCCTTTTACCTTCTCTCAAGTTGTGAGTACTCCTTGGTTTAGGGGATAGTACACCTATTACGCAAATTGGATAGTCTTCTTCCAAACCTTAGGCTGGTGCCGACCGGTAGGGAATGAAGAAAACCAATTAGCCTAACGATGGTGTACAGAAGGTGTTAAGTTCAGACAAAGCAAGGGATTAGTAAGAGGGCAAAGTAAATTGCAACAGATATTCACGACCAAACCAAGTATTCTTTCGCCAATCCTAAATCACCTTTGTATTTCTCCAGGACGCTCCGTATCACTACGAAGATCCACAGTTTATTGGATACTCCATCGTATGGTTATATACGAACTCGAAAGGAACTTGTTCCACTTCGGGGATGGATTCTGGTCCAGGAGAAATAGGAATAAGGTTTATTCGGTTGTCTTTTATCTTCACCTTCTCTCGCTTTGCGAGTGCTCCTGGGATTAGGACAGTACACCCATTATGCTTATTGGATAGTCTTCTTCCAAACCATAGGCTGGTGCCGAACGGTAGGGAAGGAAGAAAACCATTTGGCCTAAAGGGGTGTGCAGAAGGTAAAGACTAAAGACATAAGAAGGGATTTGGAGAGGTGGCAAAGGATTATACGGTTACAGTCGTGAATCTGGAAGAGGCATTACTAGGAATACCGGGATACCCCATCGAAACATTTCAATGTTTCAGTTTCACTGTGTAATGTTAAAAGAAAACTGATTTCCCGATTAGATACTTACTCCAGGATATGTATTTACCATGTTTGATTCTCATATCTGTATGGTTTTACAGATGATGAGTGGGAGTAAGTTATTGGGAATTGGGTGATCATCCTCCTTATATCGGGATTCGTTGTAATCGGTGATATTTGAGGAAGTCACCTGGGTTGTTTGCCGGTCGGCAAATATTTGGTTTTGAATATCCGCTTTTATGCACCAATTTCAAATTGATATATCTGTACGTCTATTTTCATAGAGTGAGATATACCTTTTTGAAATTATGTCTGTGACATTTACCTATATCAGTGGATGGTTAGGTAAGGAGTATTAAACAGCGGTGTAATTCTTCTTAACCATAAGTACAGTTTTCAACCTACGACACACAGTGAATGAGTTATCAGACTCAAGGGACTTATACAGAGTATTGTATGTTGTCCAGGATCCATCAGGACAGAGGGGTTGGTCCTCGTACTATATTCAGTTTACTTATGACTTCTCTAGTTTTTAGACAGGTGTTTCGTGGAAACACAGGGTCCGAATTTTGAGAAGTTATAGGTATTTGAATAAAGTAGAGAACCAGGTGTAGCAAGTATCGGGATTCTTCAAAGCAATCGAAGATGTAGACACTTGTGTATGGTATTCAGTTGATAGTAATGATTAAGAGAACTTACTTCTCTTTCAGGTTACTCATAATTGGAAGCATTCCTAAGTTGAGTAACGCTGATCGGCCTCTCTCCATTTAGTTGACATGCACTGGAGACAGTTGCATGATTTGAATCTGGTTCAATTAAATCAGTGCCTCTGGTTCTATATATGATATAGAACAGTTCATATCTTAACGATGTTAAGGTACGGGGAGTTGTCCGGTTTATGATTAAAACCAGACACTTGACAACTCAAGGCACGTTTCTGTAATGACTGTTTGTGGGTTGACCCAGGCTATGACGAGGGTTGACTTTCTACCATCTGGAAGATCAATAGCAATATTGTTCTAAACTCGCCACAGTTTTATTAAAAATGGATTTTTTCAGAAAACAGTAGTGAGAGTATGGTAGAACTGGAAGTGATTCCAGAACCACAAACGATTACTGAAGATTTGATAGGAACCTAAAGATTCAATCTGGTTTGACATTCCATTGGCCACTCCGCAGATAAGATGGGTAACTTCAGGCACCCGAGAGGTACTACGGTAGCCTCAAGGACGGTGACAGGGAAGTTCTTGTTTACCCATAATTACCATTGCTGTTGTTCCAGGCTGCGAGACCCGGCGGGAGGATGAGTATAGCGTCGTTCTGAACTCGCTCCAGAAGTGTACGTGTATATGACTCTGCCAGAGGGTTGTCGTAGTCAGTGGGAGCAGCGGAAGCATTGATGGACAGGTGGCTTATGTCTGTTTATAGACTAAAGCACATGTAGCGGAGATAGATCATCTATTTCTGACGTGACAGTCATAGGTTTGACTTCATCAGAATAGAGGATGGATCTGTTGAAAAGGTAGTAGGATGTGATATCCTGGTATTTGGATGACATACACAGAGTAGGAAAAGAAATTCCTATACTACGATCGGTTATACTTTGGTCGTCACACAGTGGTTTCTCCACAAAGGAAATGGACATTATATCAGACAAACTGGTTACTAGATCTATGGTTTTAGATCTAGATTTGGGTGGTTTCCCAATCAGGGTACTTAGACAGCATTCTAAGAGTATTTAGAATGGACGACTCCTGGCACGGTAGTGTACCTGCAGGTAATGGAGTCGCCCTCTCTAAAGGTGTCTTACAGACTAAAGTAGAGAGGGATGTGCATGATTGGCAGATCACTTGCTTAGGCAATTGAGTCAATCGTGAGATGTCAAATACCACAACAGATGTTGTTCTTGCACTAGATGCAATAAGTTGATATTGATCCTATCCTGGAGAAACAGTCGGAAGCAGTTTTAGAACATAAGTGGATGTTCTAGGGATATGATAACGACAGCCTCATTCGGGAGACGGTTATCATTCCAGGCTTCCAAGGTGACATGGACGACAAGGAGGTTGTCAGAGTTATAGTTTTTCCTTCTGACGAGGGGCAGTATTTTGGACAGGTGGTCCAAGGCAATACTGAGGGAGGCATGGCGCAGGATACTGATTAAGTTCAGTTGACGATACAGTCTAAGAAGTTTGGATTTGGAGTTCATTTTTGAGCTATGTCCCATCAGACATCCAGACACATTCTAAGACAGGTATTACTCTTTTCGGGAGATGGCTTTCTCCGCGAACTTGAGATATAGAGAGACATAGAAAGAAACAACAAAGCGGATCCACTCACTAAGGCTATTCCTCGAACGCAATAGTTTCGCAAACGAGCTTTGTGAGACTGACTAGTAGAGGAGTTGGGTGTTCGGTATCACACGGGCTGTGAGTATGCGACATCGCAATAATTAGCCTTGAGTGCAAGTGGGAGATTGTTGGAGATAGTGCCCTCAGAGTCAATTATTAGGTCACAGGTACGTGATTGCAATGATTGATGGAGGACCTATCCCGGTAGGACAGTCTTACTCGAGATGATAGTATGCTATCTGGTTTACCTTTATCATCGTGTACTGCTTTAGGTGACCTGACAAGTCGCTATTACACGTTGGTAGAGCCCCTAGGATTCTTGTTTGACCACCAGCAGTATGAGGGCGATCATATAAGTAGGAGCTGAGGGTCTATAAGCACATCCTTAAAAGGTCCCTAGTCGTGGGAGATTCGAGACAGGGCATCGTTTCTCCAGAGTAGACTAGTGTATACAGTCGAGACCCCGACGAGGGGCGGTGGCCGGTCTCACAAGCCACTGGTGTCAGTTGGTTCACCTAAGATGTATACAGGTGCTCATTGGGTTATGAGTACACCGGACAGGACTCGCCGGGAACATGCTAGTTGGTCATATACCAGACGTCAGATGGCAGTTCCCTGGTGACATGTGTACAGGTTAGTTCATCGACCTGGGATCGTCATTTGTCTCGTGTGAGTTCCCACTGTACTTTGATTACTACCCTACCACGGCTCAAAGGAGTCGTGCAAACAGGTTTTAGTTAGGTACAGTCCCGAGCCACATGGAGGCAGTGAGCGTATCTTCAGGGGTTCGTCTCTCCCGGTATTGGGGGTGAGGTCGCGCTGTGTCTAGGAGAGCCATTACACGAAGCCCTCGGCCGAGGCAAGGAGATTTACTGGTAGGTATTCCAGTAGTATCTCAGGGTGTTCTGGGCTACACTCCGACACGACTTGTACCGCTTTTGGGGGTCTGACTTTTACCAACCCCCTAGGCCCGCCATGCGATGCTCATAGACGAACGGACCGGATTGTACGGACATTGTCACTGACAGGCTCAGTAGGGAGTCAGGCTGAGTTCGCTCACAGACGTCCCTTTTGGTCAATACCTGGTAGCCCGTTATGTATTGGCTTATACCTCTAACGTGCTAGTGGTTAAATCCACAACCAAGGTGTTGATGAGTCTTTAGAGTCCCCCACATTCAGTTACTCAGCTTTCGGGCGAAAGGTTGTAGAGGCCGTATGGAGATATGGCAAGGTCCGATCAGATACGTGCGGTATTGCACGGATCAGGATCGGACAGTTTGTACTATAGGCCGTATGGATATATGGCAGGGTTCGATCAGATACGTGCGGTATTGTACGGATCAGGATCGAAGGGATAATACTAGCCGGCTTTGGTTTAAGCCGGATCCTAGTTTAGTACAGTGGAGATTTTGTCTCATTGCATTTGTATTTCGGTCGGAATACAAATGCGGGTGTGTATGCACAGTATCGAGGTTTTCCTGTAATTTATTACGGGACCAGTTTTCTGGAGTTGCCAGTTTGCTTTCTGTTTCGGCCAATTTCCTTTGTATCGTTCATTGGCCGAAGATTGGTGGAGGAGGGCTTATTTGCATTGTTGCAAATAAGCATTTGTGGAGGGGGTCTTTGCATATATTTGTATCATGATGGTGCACCATCCCTTGACTTTGCTTCATGATAGTGTCATGATGGCTTGACCTTTGTTGTGATGATGAGGTTGGTGGAGTATGGCTTTGTTGATAATCATTTCCTTTCATGATATCATTTTTGACCTCTCTCACTTGTATTATTGTGTGTGAACCTCCCTCATTCTTTTTACACTACACACTCTCTCTCCCTCTTCATGTCATGGCCGGCCAAAGCTTGGGGAGGGGCTGTCCAAATTTTGGGAGTGGGGTTTTTGCTTCATTTCATGCTCCAAAAATCCCCTAGTCCCACCACATATTTCTTGTATCATCCCTCCACCAAAATGGCACCTCCATGAACCCCAAATGAGACTTGAGCTCTACTATACATTCTACAGCAATTCTTGGGCACGTCGACTAGCCAGCTTCGTGCCCGAGTTGCCTCGGCATTGA
This sequence comes from Agapanthus africanus, assembly GCA_030015575.1. NCBI lineage: Eukaryota > Viridiplantae > Streptophyta > Magnoliopsida > Asparagales > Amaryllidaceae > Agapanthus > Agapanthus africanus. The sequence goes on along the minus strand of JASDDO010000026.1, from coordinate 170,204,408 downwards.
GGTGGGAGCCCGTAAAAGAAGTAGGCGATGTGGTGCACTTCCGGCGACGAGGTGGAGACCGGAGCTTCCGCAGGAGATCGGGACGACGACGAGAAGACCGGAGGACTTGGATCAGTCGGTATATCTCTCTTCCCCATCTTGTAGTTAGCTAGGACTAGTTAATGGTTCGATCCGGGTATTAGTGCGCGGCAGTTTGCCAGTTCAAGAAAAATTAAAGTTTATCACCGCTTCCGCATTTGGCCGTCGGATTGACGGCCGGGGCGCCGCCGTGCACTTACACTAGCAAGTAATCTCAACTCCTTCAAATAGGAGTTTAACATTTCTCACACATTGCGATAATTTTCAGATTCTGTGAGTGGAATATTTAACTAAACAATTATACGTGCACTACTTCTAAAGCAAAGCCAGCGGTCAAAAAGGCCGTTAAATTTACCAATTTAGATTTAACATAATGCTTTGCCAACTAATAGATCATCGCTACAAAAGAAAGTGGTACCCTCTATCAAACAAAACAGATGAAGTAAAAACAGCTTTTGATTTGATTATGAAAATAACCTTTTAAGATTTTTTATGAGAATAGAAATTTTCATAAAAATTATGAGGCAAACGAGCTCAACATCTTTATCGTTCACTGAACACAACTCGATCAAACCTATGAGAAGGAATTTGTTTGGGGGGGGTGGGGGGGATCCACATCAGCGATTTAGTAATACTTAAAGAATCTATACTTCATAATTTAACAATTAATCATTCATCTAGGAGTTGTTGTGAAGCATATCTTATATATCGAGATTGTTCAAAATTCCAAAGAAGGTCCAGACGTCTGGAGCAATGAGCTTCATACGTCTGCCAATAAAGTCCCAGAATTCCCGAAGAGGCCTAAACGTCTAAGCAAAAAGCTTCAGACGTCTGGCTATGCTCGGGCCAGACGCTTGGTGAAGGACAAACGTCTCACCCTTATGGGTCAGACATCGAGACACGCTCTGCTGGACATACAGATTGTAAACAGACGTCGGATCCATATAGGTTCAGACGTCTATCGTTGAGATAAGAGCAAATTCCAGATTCGAGATTTATCTCGAAAATTCAGTTTCTGGTGGTAGTTTCATAATTATTGAGATCTTATTGTAACTCATATTTGTATAGGTTATATATATGATCTTAGTGTTAAAGTTTTAAGGTATTGTATTGATCATAAGATTAAGGGGGACGAGAGACGGCTCCATAAGGGATCAAGACGATCATAAGGATAACTTTGAGAGAGAGAGAGAAGATCTCGTTGGAGATTATATAGAGAGGATTATTGTAATTCTATGTAAGGCTTTTTTATTTTTCTCGAAAGTTATAAAAAAGAGTTCTCCCTTTTTCTTCCCAAAATCTCTTGTGTTATTTAATTGCGTTTGTTCTAATTTTTGTTATTCGTTTTAAAGGAATCTTAGATTAGATCCATAAGGGTTGGTTGTCGCTTATCCGCTACGCGCGCTCCCAACAACTGGTATCAAAACTATATTCTGTAGTTTTGCAATTTAAGTTTACGGTGGATGACAACGCTTGTGTCCGCTCTTATCTTTTTAAATTGTGATTCTATTGATAGTGATTCATAAGGATCCGAAAGAAAGGCTTTTACTTCGGAATTAAAAATGATGTATAACAAAGCAAATAGCAAAAAGTTCAAGGTGGAGAAATTTAATGGGAAACAGAACTTCTTGATATGGTAGAGAAGGGTTAAGGCACTTCTGGTAAAGGGTTGTTTAAAGTACTTGGCGGTAATAAACCTACCGACATGACAGATGATGCATGGGCAAAGATGAATCTGAATGCACAATGCACGATAGAACTTTGTCTGGCGAATAACGTGATGTACGTCATCAAGGAGATTTCTACAGCAAGTTTATGATTGAAGCTAAAAAGCTTGTACACGACAAAGTCGTCAAACAAGCTGTACTTAAAGAAGCAACTCTATAGTTTACGCATGAAACAAGGGACTCCAATTCACGACCACGTAAACGGCTTCAACGAGATGGTCAGCGATCTTCTATACCTTGAAATAAAGTCAGAGGAGGACCAAGCGTTGTTGCTCCTTTCTTCGCTTCCAAATTCATATGAACACTTGGTAATAACGATTCTTTATGAGAATAGGGCTCTTGTGATAGAGAAGGTTATATAGATACTTCTCAACAATAAGATCATGAAGAAATCAAATCCATCGGAGGAGTCATCAGGATTGTTTTTCGGTGAAAGGGGAAGGTCGAAACTAGAGACGGAAACAAGAGCATAAAAGGGAAATCCAAATCATCCGGACGAGAGGGCGAACCATGCTTCTTTTGCAAACAGCCAGAGAATATGAAGAAGCAATGTCAAAAGTATAAATAGTGGTTGAAGAAGAGGGGTAAAGATGCTGGTTCAAAGAGTTCGGATCAAGCCAGTATTGCGACCGAAGCAGAAGAAAATCCGTGTAATGTACTCGCCGTACACACCAGGAAGGAAGATTCTGATACTTGGATCCTTGATTCCAGATATTCATACCATATGTGCCCGAAGGAATTGCTCGACACCTATAATGAGTTCAATGGCAGCAGTGTTCTTATGAGGAACAATATGGCGTGCAGGACCATTGGCATAGAGAGCATCAAAGTCCGCATATTTGATGGTGTGGTGCGAACACTTGTGAACGTGCGTCACATTCCGGAGCTAAAGAACATGATTTAGCATTGAATGCAGCAGGATGCAAGTTCGTTGGTTGTCAAGGGTGCCCAAGTGGTCATTAAAGGTCAATGACCGAAGAATTTGTATCGTTTGGACGGCATCACGGTGACTGATGGTGCAGCCGTGGCTACGGAGAAACGGGTGGAGGATACCGCAAATCGGTGGCATATGCGTCTTGGCCACAAGAGTGAGAAGGGGTTTTGTGAGTTGCACAGAAGAGAGTTGCTGAAAGGTATTACCACGTGCAAGCTAGATTTCTGCATATATTGCACGATGGGAAGCAATATAAGGTCGGTTTCAAACAAGTCGTGCACAAGACCGAAGGACTTATCGATTATATTCACTCACACATATGGGGTCCATCGGTTCCATCAAAGGGATGTGTCATGTACTATGTCACCTTCATTGATGACTTCTCATGAAAGGTATGGATCTACTTCCTCAAACACAAGTCAAAGGTGTTTGCCAGTTTTAAGGAGTGGAAAGCGACCGTGGAGAAGCAAAAGGGGCGAACAGTGAAGTATTTGTGAACAGATAATGGAGGTGAATACATCTCGAAGGAGTTTACAGATTACTGTAAAGAACAGGGCATACAGAGACAATGGAAAATTCCAAGACGTCCAGAGCAAAATAGGGTAGCGGAACGCATGATCAGGAAACTACTAGAGAGAGCCAGGAGTATGCGGTTGCAATTTGGACTTTCGGAGGACTTCTTGGCAAAGACGGTGAGTCATGAGTGCTATTTGGTTAATAAGTCTCCATCTACGGCCATAAATCTTTAGATAATTGAAGATATATGAAAGGAAGAGCCGTCAGTTATGATTCTCTACGAGTGTTTGGGTGCTCTGCTTACTCACTCGTGAATCAGAATGATAGGACCAAACTGGAGTCAGTTAAAGAAGAGCGTTTTCTTGGGATTCAAACTTGGAGTTAAAGGTTACAACTTATGGGATCCGGAAAATAAAAGGGCGTTCACTAACCGAGATGTGATCTTCGATGAGGAATCCATGTTGAAAAACGTGGCTGGAGATGATAAGCAAGTAGGTGGAGTATCTGATGACAATGATCCGGTGGAGGTGGAGTTTACTGGCGCTCATAAAGATATAGATATTCAACTTATTGATGCGGAGGTGGAGGAGTAGAATACGGAGACAGACGGTGAAAATCAACCCCCACGGGCTCCACAGACAATGGTGTTAAGAAGATCATCACGTACACATAAAGCACCAATCAGGTGTAGTTTCGAAGATATGCTCGCATATGCTTTAGTCATTGAAAGCGGAGATCCTAACTCTTATCAGGAGGTCATTGGGGAAGAGGATAGGGATCAATGGATTGTTGCGATAACAAAAGAAATGGAGTCACTTCGAAAGAACGGTACGTGGAATCTGATTGAGCTACTGAAAGGTAAAAGAGCTTTTGGCTACAAGTGGGTATTCGGCAAAAGAAGATTGAGCAATACAAGACACGGTTAGTTGTGAAGGGTTATACTCAAAAAGAGGGGATTGACTACAACTAGATTTTCTCGCCTGTAGTCAAATATACTTCTATTTGAGTTTTATTGGCAAAGATAGCTGCTCAGGATTTAGAGTTGAAGCAAATGGACATGAAAACAGCATTTCTGCATGGTGAGTTAGAAGAGAAAATCTTCATGAGGCAACCTGAAGGATTTGTAGAGCTCGACAAAGAGAATCATGTATGTGAACTCAAGCGGTCTCTATATGGGTTGAAGCAGTCTCCCAGACAGTGGTACAAACGTTTCGATTCTTTTATGAGGAAGACCAACTACTGTCGATGTGAGTATAACAGCTGTGTATACTCGAAGTGACTTAATGATGGTTTGTCGATATATCTACTCCTATATATCGATACATGTTGATCGATGCGAATAGTATGGCGGAAATAAAAGCGCTCAAAGCTTCATTAAGTGCATAATTTGATATGAAGAATTTAGGTGAAATAAGGAAGATTTTTAGGATGGAGATTATTCGAGACAGGAAGGCTAGAAAGTTGTGGTTATTCCAAAGAAGGTATATTGAGAAGGTGGTGTTGAAATTCAACATGAGGGACTCAAGACATGTGAGTACCCCTATCGCCGGTCATTTCAAGTTATCCTCCAAAGAGTGCCCGAAATCAGTGGAGAAGAAAATATGCCTCGAGTACCATGTACAAATGCGGTGGGATCGCTAATATATGTTATGGTATGCACATGTCCACACATATCTTATGCGGCAAGTCTGGTTAGCCGGTACATGTCAAATCAAGAAAAGCTCTATTGGAAAGGTGTAAAATGGATACTTCGGGATCTCAAAGGAACTAAAGATCTCGGTTTATTCTAATACAAGTCAGAAAATAAATCGAGCCAGTTGTAAGGATACGTAGATGCAGATTACGCTGGTGACTTGGATAAAAAAAGATCTCTTACAGGCTATGTATATACAGTTGCAGAATCTCCAATAAGTTGGAAATCGACACTTCAGGATACCATGGCGCTCTCGACGATGGAGGCAGAATACATGGCGGTAGTGAAAGCATCTAATGAAGCCTTGTAGTTAAATGCCTTAGTTGGCAAGTTCGGATTCGATAAGGGGTTGGTTCCGTTATTTTGTGGCAGTCTAAGCGCCATCCATCTGGTGAATAATCAAGTATACCACAGTCGAACTAAACAAATCGACGTACGGTATCACAAGATAAGGGAGTGGGCCAAAAAAGAAGATTGATTTGATCAAAGTAGATACTAAGATGAATCCGACGGACATGCTGACGAAGGTTATTCCTACGGAGAAGTTCAGGTCGGCATTGGTTTCTAGTCAGATACTCAAATGTAAGGAAGGGCGACCTCGGTAGTAGGATCACACCAGTTTCGTAGTTCTTGTTAAAAACTGTGACAGTACCAGTTTTGTAATTCTGGAGACAGATTGTGACAGTTCGCGATTTCAAGGTTTGGAGCTATGCCAGTAAGGGAAACGGAGAGAACAACTAAGACAATCCTAAAGGATACAAGACGGGGGCAACAAGTTTTCAAGGTGGCTATAAGGATATATAAGCCAAGGTGGAGATTGTTGTGAAAGATGTCTTATATATCGAGACTGTTTGAAAATCCAGAAAAGGACCAGACGTCTGGAGCAATGAGGTTTAGACGTCTGGCAATAAAGTTCCAGAATACCAGAGGAGATCTAGACGTCTGAGCAAAGAGCTTTAGACGTCTGGCTATATTTTGGCCAAACGCTTGGTGAAGGACAGACGTCTGTCCCTTATGGGTCATGATCAGGGAACTACTAGAGAGAGCCAGGAGTATGCGGTTGCAATTTGGACTTTCGGAGGACTTCTTGGCAAAGACGATGAGTCATGAGTGCTATTTGGTTAATAAGTCTCCATCTACGGCCATAAATCTTTAGATAATTGAAGATATATGAAAGGAAGAGCCGTCAGTTATGATTCTCTACGAGTGTTTGGGTGCTCTGCTTACTCACTCGTGAAGCAGAAGGATAGGACCAAACTGGAGTCAGTCAAAGAAGAGCGTTTTCTTGGGATTCAAACTTGGAGTTAAAGATTACAACTTATGGGATCCGGAAAATAAAAGGGCGTTCACCAGCCGAGATGTGATCTTCGATGAGGAATCCATGTTGAAAAACGTGGCTAGAGATGATAAGCAAGCAGGTGGAGTATCTGATGACAATGATCCAGTGGAGGTGGAGTTTACTGGCGCTCATAAAGATATAGATACTGAAACACAATTTCAACTTATTGATGCGGAGGTGGACGAGTAGAATACGGAGACAGACGGTGAAAACCAACCCCCACAGACCCCACAGACAATGGTGTTAAGAAGATCATCACGTACACATAAAGCACCAATCAGGTATAGTTTCGAAGATGTTGGATGTATATGCCCTAGAGGCCAGTATTGTATATGTAAACATATGGATACTAGAGATATGTATGTACAGAACAATCTTGCTTAGTTTTATAGTATATTATTTGACTTGTCTTTATCGGGATATGTGTATTGTTGTTTTATCTGGTTTGCACATATTAATAAAGACTCGATACAGTAGTATACTATTGTAGTTTGTCTTTATCTTAACATGGCATATGTCATACTCGTTATTACATATTGCGGTTACATGTTGATAAAGCCCCCAGGATCTTGCTTGACTACCTGCGTTGTGATGGCAATCATACTTGTGGGAGCAGGGTAGTCCATAAGCACATCCTTAAATGGTCCCCAGTCGCGTGAGTATCGAGACTGGGCACTGATACTCCAGAGTAGACTGGTGTGTACGTTTCTACCCCCGTCGGGGGATGGTTGGTCCCGCAGCCATTGGTCTGATGCGCCTAAGATCGTATGCAGGTGCTCACTGGGTGTGAGTACACTGGACGGACTCACCGAGAACTTCCATATGGTACTATACCTATCGTCAGATGGAAGTTCTCAGGTGACATGTGTACAGGTTAGTCTTGGACCCGAGATCGGCATTTGTCTCGTGTGAGTTCCCACTAAACTTTGATCACTACCCTACCACGGCTCTACTGAGTCATGCAAACAGGTTTTGGTTGAGTTCAGTACCGAGCCACATGGAGGCAGTGAGCGATTGTCGGGGATTCGTCTCTCTCGGTATAGGAAGTCGATATCGCACTGTGATTCGATTGGTCAGGACCATAAGACCTTGGCCAAGGCACCTGGGATTTACTGATAGGTTGATCAGTGGTTTCTCGGATTGGTCTTGAGCCACATCGGCACGACTTATCAGGTTGTTAGGGTCTAACGTTCACCATCCCCTAGACCCGGTATGCGATACTCTTTGATGAAGAGACCGGACTGTACGGATATTGCCACGGATAGGCTCAGTAGGAGATCCGGATGAGTTTGCTCATCGGCCTTCTTTTCGACAGGTACCTGGGTAGCCGTTACGTACAGCTAGTGCCGCTGACGTGCTTGTGGTTAAACCCACCGCCAGAGTACTGTCGAGTCTTTAGAGTCCCACACAGAGGGTTTCCCTGATTCAGGCGAAATGATGTAGTAGCCGTATTGGATACGTGCAGAGTTCGACCGATTGATGTACTTGTTACTCGGATTTTCGATTGGACAGTTTGTAATTCTAGCCGGTTCGGATTTGAGCCGGATTATTAAATCAGGTATTGATTTAATAATTTACGTATATGTATTTCGATATATATATTCTAGTATTACATTCTTCGTGTTATTCTATCTCTTTTGGGCGTTCGGATTTTTATCTGATTGCCGGTATATTTGTACAGTAGACTGAAATCCGTATCTATTACAGATTTCCTTCTAGAAGGTGGCCACCTCATTATGGATTTTCCATTTATTTGATAAATGGAAATGAGGTGTAAAGTGAGAGGTGAGGGAGGTATGGAGTTTACCATGCTTCAATAGTTTACAAATGAATTTATAATTCATTTTGGGTTTACTATTGAAACATGGTTGCTATTGTTTAATGAAAGAAATGAACATACAAAACTCGTGTGTAAATTTCTCTCTCATGCTTGCTCATTTTTTCTTGAGCTCTCATTTTGCTCTTCATCTCCTCCCTCCTCTTGTTTTGCTCCACCTTCATCTTCTTCCTCTTCACTAACATTCTCATGAGTTGAGAAACAAGTGAAGAGGTTAGAAAAGAGATAGCAAACACTTAGACACCCTCACTACATCCTAGACTACTTGGTTTAGCAAACCAAGTTTTCTACTTGCTCCTTTTTGTTACATAGTTAGGAGCTAGAGCCATGGATCATACTCCCCGGATGGATCATCAAGGACCAAGGAAGACCGGAGAACAAGCTCGATCCCGGAGAACCGACGGAGCAAGGAAAGATGATCAAGCAAGATCAAGGTGGCTAGTAGGAGCTAAGGATGAAGAACGAAGACCGAAGGACTTGGTTCATTTGGTAAGAATTCATCATCATAGTAGATAGCTCTCCTAGTGTAGCTAGTTAGTTTTATGAAAAAATCCGGGTTTAGAGTTAAACTAGTGCCAAGTTTTTGTTCGTTAGAAAAATTTTGTTCCGCATTTTGCCACGGAAGTTGGCCAGGGCACTAGGATAACCCTTCATGGTATCAGAGCCATCCCATAAAACCTATACTAGCTTGTTTAAACGTGTTTAGAATAACGATCGACTGAAAATTTCAAAAACCGCATTTCAATTCATGTAGTTTCTGTCGATTTTTAAACGTACTCGAAAAATCAATTTTATGGTCCCAGAAAATCATGCAGGCTTTTTTAAGACCCCTGAAGAAATTTGGTCACGTGAACCCTCCAAACGGCCGCGGATCCGCCGCGCAAACCCCTTATTGGCGGCGGTTCCGAGGCCGTTTTGGGGCCCACGTGAACAAAATTTCTTCTGGGCCTCTTGTTTTTGGAAATTGTGGTTTCTGGAATAATTACTTTTTGGGCCCAGATTTGTTACAGTGTTGGTTTAATACTTGGGACCCACTTGGAATGTTTAGTCGATCGTAATTTTAAAATACGTATTTTATTTTCAGTACATTCACTTTTATCTGCGACCGGGAATGTCACTAGATCGGTAAAACTCGTCTGACCGCTATATGTTCTTTTAGACGGGTTTTGCGAACGTGACATTCGCGTTGATGTTGTATGCTTGTTCTGTGATTGTGGTTGGATAGTCGTGATAGATAGCAAGTGTTGCAATGTTGTTGGTACTGTTTAAATTCATTTGTACATTTGTTATTGCGGGGCGAGCGTTCGACATGTGGACTGCCGTCTTTGCCGGGTTGTATATTATTTTGGGGCACGACCGGGTTGAGGTCGATGTCACCGTTTGTATATATTATTTTCTTATTCAGTACTAGAATTACCCCGCGGTGGAGTGCACGAATAGCCGGATTCTAGAAGGCAACAAGCCCGCATCTCATAGCGTAAAGACTGAGGGGGTTTCATTCTCATGGCGTTGAGACAAAGAGGGCTTCATTCTAAAATTGACAGGGCTATTCGCCGCACTCGTAGGGGGTACAGGTTTACATTGCACAGGCTATCCACACGACAGGGAACGTCGGGTTTTATTTGCGGCTCAAATGAAACCCAGGGCTTCAAGATTATTCACCATTATGTATTGTTATCTGTGACGTTTATTATCATGTCTGAGACGAATGTTATATATACTTATATATATACTAGTAGATGTTGTATATGTTTTGCACCCGCGCTAGTCCAGCCCCCGCTCTGTCGTTAGTTAAGTAACCTAACGGATGATGACGGGACCCGTGGCGAATGCGGAAGGCATATACGTACATTTTATTTTCATTCTTTTATGGTGTGATAGGTTACAAATTGATGGGACCGCATTAATTTTGATTAATGCAAGATAATAAACCTAAAAGATGTTGGAACCAAGCTTTAAAAACTGACATTACAGACATTCTCTTTTACTTTGCACAGTGGTATTCAGTTTGGAATATCCAGCACCTCATTCGACGAGGCAAAGGCCGAGATCCCTTCACCGGGAGTGACCCCTTGAGTAAAAGTTTGCGTCGGGATAATAACTTCACTATAGTCGATTATTTTTGCTTTGCATCGTGGTGTTCATTTTGGAATATCCTGCACCTCATTCGACGAGGAAAGAGCCGAGATCGCTTCACAGGGAGTGGCTTCTTTAGCAAAGGTTTTCGCCACTATATATTTATAAACTACTCAGGTTCCTTCAACGATATCAAGTTCATTACGTTAACGGGTTTTTCGCCAAAAACCCAGTCGTAGCCCTCCGTCATTTCTTACAAGTGTTGCTTAGTATTCGTGCTGCGTATTTTGACCTAGTCAAGGCGTAGTGTTCGGTAGCTAAGTAATGCTTGTTTGTTGTATGTATTGCGATTATTTAGGACAGCCGTATGACCATTTTGACCTAGTCAAGGGTATATACGGATGGGTCTAAGTTAATCCAGGATCATGACGGATTGAACTTGACTAGCGGCTTATGATATGTTGACCTAGTCAAGGTCATAAACCACTAGAGGTAAAAACCACATCGAGAGTTTCAAATATACAGGAAACTTGCAGATTTAACATACCTTCTGGAGTGTGGTGGCTAGAATGGATTCCATCTAGTGCATCACACAATGATAGTTGGATCCCGATCCCACTGCTGAGTAGGATTACTCTCGGGAGATTTTTCCACTTAACAATCAATGCTATAAACCAAGTAGGTGTCTAGAAAGGTGTTAGCGGGGCTAAGCCTCCGGGAAAAAGAGGTTATGTAATTAAGGAACTTCGCGAAAGTGTTGGAAAACCTCCCTCGAAGTACTAACACCGGCCTGGCTGAAAGATTAAGCAAGTATTGTGACGTGCGATTAATCCTGACTAGTTCTTTTAGAGTTTGAAAAAGAATTTGAGGAAATGGTGGGAGCCATTCTGATTAGATAAATTAATAACCAATCTAATCTTGTAAGAGTGCACGCTGAGTGTTTTCCCTCTCTCTCCAGGTAGCAACCACTTCACGCCCTAATCAAGATAATAAAATGTATCGCTTGACCGATCCGAATTCTTATTCGGGACTGGGGAACGTCGGTTCAACTCTAACTTATGACAACAGTCATAAGTATGAGGAAGGGAAAGAGGAAAGTTTGAATTCCTTGATAAACCCATTGAAGAAGAAACATACTGTTACGTCTTCTTCAGGTGTTCTTGTTATTGAGAACTGTTTTTCGGTCAGTCCTACCTCCTGAGTACTAAATACCGGATCAGGATCTCATATCTGTAATTTATTACAGGGACTGAGAAAAAGTAGGATAGTTGCACCTGGTGATATGTCCCTCAGAGTAGGGAACGGAGCACAAGTAAATGCTGCGGCCGTCGGTGAATATCACCTAGTGTTGCCAAATGGCAATACTATGATTTTGAACAATTGCTACTATGTACCTTCCATGCTTTGCAACATTATATCAGTTTCTTTACTTGATAAAGATGGATTTAACTTTGTTCTTGATAAAAATATCATGAACATTTACCTTGATAAGGTACTGGTTGCAGAAGGTACACTGTGTAATGGTATCTATGTTCTAAATCAGAATACATTTCTCAATGTACAAAACACACGCAAGAGGAAGAGTTCAGATACGAACGAATCCTACTTGTGGCATTGTAGACTTGGTCATATCGGAGAGAAAAGACTGAGTAAGTTACATAAAGATGGACTCTTGAATACGTTTGAATTTTCATCTTATGAAACTTATCAGTCTTGTCTCAAAGGAAAGATGACCAAATCTCCGTTCACCGGACATGGAGAAAGAGCAGCAGAGCTCTTGGGACTCATACACAGTGATGTATGTAGTCCGATGTCTATACATGCAAAGGGTGGGTTCTCGTACTTCATCACATTCACTGACGCTCTCTAGATTCGGGTATGTGTATCTTATGAAACACAAATCTGAAGCTTTTGAGAAATTCAAAGAATATAGAAACGATGTAGAGAACCAGACTGGCAAGAGTATTAAGATCATCTGATCTGACAGAGGAGGGGAGTACTTAAGCACGGAATTCCTAAATTACCTAAAAGAGAATGGAATTCTCTCTCAGATTACTCCTCCGTATACACCACAACACAACGGTGTATCAGAGCGGAAGAATCATACCCTATTGGATATAGTTCGCTCAATGATGAGTAGTGATGAGTTGCCTCTTTCATTTTGGGGACATGCGCTTTTAACAGCGGCATATCTGTTGAATGATGTTCCATCCAAATCCGTGCCTAAGACACCATTCGAGATGTGGAATGGAAAAAGACCGTATCTTAAAAGATTTAAGATATGGGGTTGTCCGGTTTATGTTAAAAAGCACAATCCGGATAAACTGGAGGCACGGTCCGTTTTGTGTAAGTTTGTAAGATATCCTAAGAACAGTTATGGATATCAGTTCTACCACACCAAGGAACAGAAGGTGTTTGTTGCTCAGCACGCCACCTTTTTAGAATAGCAATTTCTTGCAAAAGAAATTAGTAGGAGCACGGTAGAACTGGAAGAAATTCCAGAGGGACAAACTGCAACTGAAGATTTGGTGGAATCTCAGAATTCAATAACCCCGGACGAACCTCAGCCACTCCGCAGATCTAGTAGGATTTCTCATCCGCCCGAGAGATACTACGGTTTTCTCATAGATGGGGATCGAGAGGATTGCATCTTGGAAGAAGATGATCCTACTAGTTTCAGACAGGCCATTATCAGTAGGGACTCTGATAAGTGGCTGGATGCAATGCAATCTGAAATGGAGTCCATGTACACCAATAAAGTGTGGACCTTGGAAGTTGCTCCACCTGGGGTAAAACCCGTTGGATGCAAATGGATCTACAAGAAGAAACTTGATGTGGATGGGCAGGTGGAAACCTATAAGGCTAGACTCGTTGCAAAAGGTTTTCGTCAAAGACCAGGAATGGACTATGACGAAACTTTTTCTCCAGTGGCTATGCTCAAATCCCTTAGGATCCTTCTTGCCATTGCTGCCTTCCATGACTACGAGATCTGGCAGATGGACGTAAAAACGGCTTTTCTAAACGGAAGTTTAGAAGAGTGCGTTTATATGGATCAGCCGGATGGTTTTGTAGACAATGGGAGCAGCGGAAAAGTGTGCAAGTTGCTCAAATCTATTTATGGATTGAAGCAAGTATCGCGGAGCTGGAACATCTGTTTTGATGAGACAGTCAAGAACCTTGACTTCATCAAAAACGAGGATGAGCCTTGTATTTATAAGAAGATTGTAGGACGAACTGTCGTGTTCCTAGTCTTGTACGTGGACGACATTCTTTTGATAGGAAATGACATTCCTATGCTACAATCGGTCAAGCTATTCTTATCACAAAGGTTCTCCATGAAAGACCTAGGTGATGCCTCGTACATTCTGAGGATCAAGATCTACAGAGATAGATCTAAGAAATTACTGGGACTCTCACAGTCCAGGTACATAGAGACCATACTAAAGAGATTTAGTATGGAAGATTCCAAGCGCGGTAACATACCCGCATTGCACGGAATCACCCTCTCCAAGAAGATGTCTCCCAAGACTGACGAGGAGAGGGTTCGCATGAGCACTATACCCTACGCTTCGGCGGTAGGATCTATAATGTATGCGATGCTGTGTACAAGACCAGATGTAGCTTATGCGCTAAGCGTGGTGAGCCGGTATCAGTTAGACCCAGGTGAGGACCACTGGACAGCAGTAAAGAACATTCTCAAGTACCTGAGAAGGACTAAGGAGATGTTCCTGATTTACGGTAATGGATACCTCAGGGTCGAGTCCTTTACCGACTCAAGCTTCCAGAGTGACAAAAATGACAGCAAGTCTGTCTCGGGTTTTGTATTTACCCTCAACGGAGGGGCGGTATGTTGAAAGAGTTCCAAACAGGATACCGTCGCAGACTCGACGATGGAGGCTGAATACATTGCTGCAAGCGATGCCGCAAAAGAGGCGGTCTGGATAAAGAAGTTCATAGCTGAACTTCAGGTGGTTCCGTCCATTGTTGATCTGATACCAGTGTATTGTGATAACAATGGGGCTATAGTTTTAGCGAAGGAACCACGGTCCCATCAGAAATCCAGGCACATCTTAAGGCGGTATCACCTGATCAGGAAGATCGTAGATCGCCAGAAGATCGAGGTCCGGAGAGTGGATACGAAAGACAACACTGCGGATCCATTTACAAAGGCCCTCCCTCAAGCATGGTTCGAGTGACTTTTTGGGATGTTGGGTATGCGGTACGCCAGCAGCTGGCCTTAGAGCAGACGTTGGGTATTCGGTACGCCAATCACTGGCCTTTAGTGCAAGTGGGAGATTGTTGGATGTATATGCCCTAGAGGCCAGTATTGTATATGTATACATATGGATACTAGAGATATGTATGTACAGAACAATCTTGCTCAGTTTTATAGTATATTATTTGACTTGTCTTTTTCGGGATATGTGTATTGTTGTTTTATCTGGTTTGCACATATTGATAAAGACTCGATACGGTAGTATACTATTGTGGTTTGTCTTTATCTTAACATGGCATATGTCATACTCATTATTACATATTGCGCTTACATGTTGATAAAGCCCCTAAGATCTTGCTTGACTACCTGCGTTGTGATGGCGATCATACTTGTGGGAGCAGGGTAGTCCATAAGCACATCCTTAAATGGTCCCCAGTCGCGTGAGTATCGAGACTGGGCACTGATACTCCAAAGTAGACTGGTGTGTACGTTTCTACCCCCGTCGGGGGATGGTTGGTCCCACAGCCATTGGTCTGATGCACCTAAGATCGTATGCAAGTGCTCATTGGGTGTGAGTACACTGGACGGACTCGCCGAGAACTTCTATATGATATTATACCTATCGTCAGATGGAAGTTCTCAGGTGACATGTGTACAGGTTAGTCTTTGGACCCGAGATCGGCATTTGTCTTGTGTGAGTTCCCACTAAACTTTGATCGCTATCCTACCACGGCTCTACTGAGTCGTGCAAACAGGTTTTGGTTAGGTTCAGTCCCGAGCCACATGAAGGCAGTGAGCGATTGTCGAGAATTCGTCTCTCCCGGTATAGGGAGTCGATATCGCACTGTGATTCGATTGGTCAAGACCATAAGACCTTGGCTAAGGCACTTGGGATTTACTGATAGGTTGATCAGTAGTTTCCCGGATTGGTCTTGAGCCACATCGGCACGACTTATCAGGTTGTTAGGGTCTGACGTTCACCATCCTCTAGACCCGGTATGCGATACTTTTTGATGAAGAGACCGGACTGTACGGATATTGTCACGGATAGGCTCAGTAGGAGATCCGGATGAGTTTGCTCATCGGCCTTCTTTTCGACAGGTATCTGGATAGCCGTTACATACAGCTAGTGCCGCTGACGTGCTTGTGGTTAAACCCACTGCCAGAGTATTGTCGAGTCTTTAGAGTCCCACACAGAGGGTTTTCCTGATTCAGGCAAAATGATGTAGTAGCCGTATTGGATACGTGCACGGTTCGATCGATTGATGTACTTGTTACTCGGATGTTCGATCGGACAGTTTGTAATACTAGCCGGCTTGGATTTGAGCCGGATTATTAAATCAGGTATTGATTTAATAATTTACGTATATATATTTCGATATATATATTCTAGTATTACGTTCTTCGTGTTATTCTATCTCTTTTGGGCGTTCGGATTTTTATCTGATTGCCGGTATATTTGTACAGTAGACTGAAATCCGTATTTATTACAGATTTCCTTCTAGAAGATAGCCACCTCATTATGGATTTTCCATTTATTTGATAAATGGAAATGAGGTGTAAAGTGAAAGGTGAGGGAGGTATGAAGTTGACCACGCTTCAATAGTTTACAAATGAATTTATAATTCATTTTGGGTTTACTATTAAAGCGTGGTTCCTATTGTTTAATGAAAGAAATGAACATACAAAACTCTTATGTGTGAATTTATCTCTCATGCTTGCTCATTTTTTCTTGAGCTCTCATTTTGCTCTTCATCTCCTCCCTCCTCTTGCTTTGCTCCACCTTCATCTTCTTCCTCTTCACTAACATTCTCATGAGTTGAGAAACAAGTGAAGAGGTTAGAAAAGAGATAGCAAACACTTAGACACCCTCACTACATCCTAGACTACTTGGTTTAGCAAACCAAGTTTTCTAGTTGCTCCTTTTTGTTACATAGTTAGGAGCTAGAGCCATGGATCATACTCCCCGGGTGGATCATCAAGGACCAAGGAAGACCGGAGAACAAGCTCAATCCCGGAGAACCGATGGAGTAAGGAAAGAAGATCAAGCAAGATCAAGGTAGCAAGTAGGAGCTAAGGATGAAGAATGAAGACCGAAGGACTTGGTTCGTTTGGTAAGAATTCCTCATCATAGTAGATAGCTCTCCTAGTGTAGCTAGTTAGTTTTATAGAAAGATCCGGGTTAGAGTTAAACTAGTGCCAAGTTTTTGTTCGTTAGAAAATTTTTGTTCCGCATTTGGCCACGGAAGTTGGCCAGGGCACTAGGATAACCCTTCAGAAGATATGCTCGCATATGCTTTAGTCATTGAAAGCGAAGATCCTAACGCTTATCAGGAGGCCATTGGGGAAGAGGATAGGGATCAATGGATTGTTGCGATAACAAAGAAAATGGAGTCACTTCGAAAGAACGGTACGTGGAATCTGATTGAGCTACCGAAAGGTAAAAGAGCTATTGGCTACAAGTGGGTATTCAGCAAAAGAAGATTGAGCAATACAAGACACGGTTAGTTGCGAAGGGTTATACTCAAAAAGAGGGGATTGACTACAACGAGATTTTCTCGCCTGTAGTCAAGTATACTTCTATTTGAGTTTTATTGGCAAAGATAGCTGCTCAGGATTTAGAGTTGAAGCAAATGGACATGAAAACAACATTTCTGCATGGTGAGTTTGAAGAGAAAATCTTCATGAGGCGACCTGAAGGATTTGTAGAGCTCGACAAGGAGAATCATGTATGTGAACTCAAGCGGTCTCTATATGGGTTGAAGCAGTCTCCCAGACAGTGGTACAAACGTTTCGATTCTTTTATGAGGAAGACCAACTACTGTCGATATGAGTATAACAGCTGTGTATACTCGAAGTGACTTAAGGATGGTTTGTCGATATATCTACTCTTATATATCGATACATGTTGATCGATGCGAATAGTATGGCGGAAATAAAAGCGCTCAAAGCTTCATTAAATGCATAATTTGATATGAAGAATTTAGGTGAAATAAGGAAGATTTTTAGGATGGAGATTATTCGAGACGGGAAGGCTAGAAAGCTGTGGCTATCCCAAAGAAGGTGTATTGAGAAGGTGGTGTTGAAACTCAACATGAGGGACTCAAGACATATGAGTATCCCTATCGCCGGTCATTTCAAGTTATCCTCCAAAGAGTGCCCGAAATCAGTGGAGAAGAAAAATATGCCTCGAGTACCATATACAAATGCGGTGGGATCGCTAATATATGTTATGGTATGCACACGTCCACACATATCCTATGCGGTAAGTCTGGTTAACTGGTACATGTCAAATCAAGAAAAGCTCTATTGGAAAGGTGTAAAATGGATACTTCGGGATCTCAAAGGAACTAAAGATCTCGGTTTATTCTAATACAAGTCAGAAAATAAATCGAGTCAGTTGTAAGGATACGTAGATGCAGATTACGCTGGTGACTTGGATAAAAGATCTCTTACAGGCTATGTATATACAGTTGCAGAATCTCCAATAAGTTGAAAATCGACACTTCAGGATACCATGGCGCTCTCGACGATGGAGGCAGAATACATGGCGGTAGTGAAAGCATCTAATGAAGCCTTGTGGTTAAATACCTTAGTTGGCAAGTTCGGATTCGATAAGGGGTTGGTTCCGTTATTTTGTGGCAGTCTAAGCGCCATCCATCTGGCGAATAATCAAGTATACCACAGTCGAACTAAACAAATCGACGTACGGTATCACAAGATAAGGGAGTGGGCCGAAAAGAAGATTGATTTGATCAAAGTAGATACTAAGGTGAATCCGGCGGACATGCTGACGAAGGTTATTCCTACGGAGAAGTTCAGGTCGGCATTGGTTTCTATTCAGGTACTCAAATGTAAGGAAGGAAAACCTCGGTAGTAGGATCACATCAGTTTCGTAGTTCTTGTTAAAAACTGTGACAGTACCAGTTTTGTAATTCTGGAGACAGATTGTGACAGTTCGCGATTTCAAGGTTTGGAGCTATGCCAGTAAGGGAAACGGGGAGAACAACTAAGACAATCCTAAAGGATACAGGACGGGGGAAACAAGTTTTCAAGGTGGCTATAAGGATATATAAGCCAAGATGGAGATTGTTGTGAAGGATGTCTTATATATCGAGACTGTTTGAAAATCCAGAAAAGGACCAGACGTCTGGAGCAATGAGGTTTAGACGTCTGGCAATAAAGTTCCAGAATACCAGAGGAGATCTAGACGTCTGAGCAAAGAGCTTTAGACGTCTGGATATATTTTGGCCAAACGCTTGGTGAAGGACAGACGTCTGACCCTTATGGGTCAGACATCTGAACACGCTCTGTTCGACATACAGATTGTAGGCAGACGTCTGATCCATATAGGTTCAGACGTTTGTCGTCAAGATAAGAGCAAATTCCAGATTCGAGATTTATCTCGAAAATTCAGTTTTTGGTGGCAGTTTCGTAATTATTGGGATCTTATTGTAATTCAGATTTGTATGGGCTATATATAAGATCTTAGGATTAAAGTTTTAAGGTATTGTATTGATCATAAGGTTAAGGGAGGCAAGAGACGACTCCATGAGGGATCAAGACGATCATAAGGAAAACTTTGAGAGAGAAGATCTCGTTGGAGATCATAAGGAAAAGATTATTGTAATTCTCTGTAAGGCTTTTTTATTTTTCTTGCAAGTTCTAATAAAAAGTCCTCCCTTTTACCCCCAAAATCTCTTGGGTTATTTAATTGCGTTTGTTCTAGATTTTATTATTTGTTTTAAAGGAATCTTAGATTAGATCCATAAGGGTTGGTTGTCGCTCATCCACTGCGCGCGCTCCCAACAAGAGTGAGATGAAGCAGGTTGCTTACATAACGATTATTAAATGGAGGAGTGCTTTTGCAATACTACGCCCATTAATACTCTTGAAGGTGAAGCAAATTTTGTTAGATGGCTATATATAACGAGTTAGACTATGTTCTACTCAATAAGATTTGGAAACAAATTCTATCAACTTTTAGCCATTAGATATGTTTCAAGATATGTGCAAACAATGTTATCATGATTGACATAAATGAAAGCTTTTCCTCATCATTGAATGCACAAATTCCAAAGTGAATCTAAAAGTTAAAAAGTTGATATGATATGTTTCGGAATCCTATCGGTTGGAGCATAGTTGATCTCTACATATAGCACCAGCTGATGTTCGGCGTTTAATAAAACATATGCACAAAATGTGTGCAGCTATATTGAGAACAAGATGAATATCGTGCTCAAACCCCAACACTACTCATCATCTATCGGTCGCCCACATCTCATCCCTCGTCTCTTGATCTCATGCCACAAGAGAGGGGAGGCACGACCCTCACACTCACCGGGACTATGCTTCTAGACCCCATATCTCCCACCCAAAAAAGAAATATATATAGTGCTCAAACCCTAGCGCTACTCATCATCTAGCAGTACCCAACACCAATAGATAGCCAGGCCCAAATGACCCATAAATCCGCAAAACATGAAGCTCTATGTAACCATCTATGTTCCAAATTGATAATGTTCAGAACCTTTGCAGCCTGAGCTGGAAGCTTCTAGGGCTGGAGTTTCGGCCTCGGGCATCTAAATCTCAGCCATTTGTCAGAAGGTCAAAAATGGTGAATTCAAAAGGTGAATTCTGCATGGTTTTATTGTCTTGGTATGTGGTACTCCAAAATTGGTTGTTTGCTTCTGAAATTTTTTTCTAGGAATGAAATCTATGAGCGTGATAAGCACAAAGGGCAGCCAACAAGAATCAACAATTGAAGGTCTTCTCAAAATCAAAACCCTAAAACTTTTTTTTCAAAATAATAATTCTACCTCCGATGGCGAGATTGGCAGTGAGGAGAATCGGAAAGATTCGACGAAGGAATCCCTTCTTCGCTGTAGCTGCCGCTGCTGCTGGAGGAGGAGGAGGAGCGGATGAAGAAGAAGGTGACGCCATTGAAAAGAAGAAATGCTTGATTTTGCTTTAAGAAAAGAGATCTGTTTCCTTTATCAGAATTTTTTACAGAAATGAAGACACGGAAAGGCCCATGGAATACTTCATTTTTTTTTTCTTTTTTTGTTGGAGTGTGCAGGAACCTTAATTTGTACTAGGGCATCTTTGGTTGCCTGCTGAGTAAAAATTTGGATTAGGAAAAGAAGAGTACTCGAGATTTGCATCAACGCTGGATTGGTAATTGGTTATAAGCTGAATAATGATTACAAGTCCCAAAGCTGTCCCAACTTTCTAACCAATTACCACCGGCCCCTTATGTGGCCGGAGCCTACACGGGTGGTAAAAAAAATATGGCTAACATGAGAATCTATTCATCTATCTGTCTCCATAAGGTTATAATTTTATTATTTATATAAAAGAAATAGAGATGGATGTGGGTTGCTTAAGGGCATGTTTGGCGATTCGGAAGTGAAAAGAAAGTAGGAAAGTTAGAAAGTCGTAGGAAAGTGAAAAAAAATAATAATTCTTGTTTGGTTTGCTAAAAAGAAAATGGAAAAGAAGTTGAGTCGGCGTTTATGTAACAATGGAAAGTGAACTTAAGTTGTTTTGTTATAGAAGTAGAAAGTAAGAAAGTAATTCGCCGAACTTTTACTTTGTTTGTTATATATAAAAAGCGAGAAAGCAAGTTAAAATCACCATTGTAAGCTTACCGACCATGCTATATAGAAATGGATGTTTATAATTATGTAGAAAAAAGTCATTTTATAAGACTAACTCAGATAAAAACCATAATCACATATAGTAGCTGGAAAAACGTTTTTTTCTCAGCGCCTACACTAATGTTCTTTCCAATATATTACACAACCCGCCTACAAATTATTGACTTGAAGAGAAAAGGATATAAAACCAAAACTGATGAACACATGTTAGGTGTATAATCTTTTTGGGGTAAAAGGTGAGATGGTTAAACCCTCCTAAATTCAGTGACAAGGTAAGTCCCCAAAAATTTATAATAGGATGCATCTATAGGATTAAATCAAACACCACACATGAGATCCTGCTTGCTTGAAACACTACATGCTCCAAATAAACTCAAACCTCCAAATTAAATACAACCTCCATTATTTTATGTAAAAAAAAGTAAACCAATGTGATGATGCTCGATATTGGCAATCCCCAAGATCGTGACACGTGGCAGGTGACGTGCCCCAAGACCCAGAAGAAAGGACCCACAGAGGCCGACCAGGTCACCCTTGTACCCAACCTGCAAGCGCAAGCTGGCCCTCCTCGGCCCCCCTGCAGATTAGCCTCCTCGGCCCCTCAGCTCGCCCCGAGCTGCCACAGGACCAAGACTCCTCGGCCCTCTCGTCCCTCTTGCTCACCTCCGAGCTCCCTAGCCGAGGCCCGACCAACTCCACCACGCCGCTCCGCAAATCTCGCCACGCGCAGATTCTCCGCCAGCAACATCCCGCGTTCCACGCCATCACAATCCCCATCAATGGGCAATCCGCTCTTTACGCGGGCGTGACGTCGGGAGCGTAACTGCCGGCGAGATTCTCGCGCCTGCTGCTGCGTGATCACCGCTATATAAACCCCCATCATAGAGGGGTCAAGTAAGCCATTCTTTACACTTACCCCATTACTCTGCTCGGATCTTGTCACTGACTTGAGCGTCGGAGGGTCCTCGGTGGTACTAAACCACCCCGGGACTTCTTTGCAGGTACACGGCGGCAGCCTCCTCATCCCATTTTGTTCTCTCAAAACCCATTGAGACCCACACGCAACGAAGGACAATCAACCCAGTTCACCTCGAGATCAACGGAAGACAACATCTGACGGAGGCCCGAAAAGGAGCTCCATCAGTTGGCGCCGTCTGTGGGAACCGAAACTCCACAAAAAATAAAGTTGGCATTCCGATCTCCATCCCCATGGCAAGAGATCACCCTGAAGATCCAGATACCAGCCGCCGCCTCCCCCTCACCGAAGGCGCAGGTGAACCTCCTCCGGCGATCGTCATCAACGCTCTCGCCGGCCGAATAGACCGACACCCCCTCCCTTGACAGGGGCGCACAGAGGGGGCTCGCCACGACACCTCGAGGGCCACCTCGCCCAAGGATTTAAGCCCTCACTAAGAGGCAGTCCAGCAGCTACCCTGCTCGGCTATCCCTGGAGGGTAGCTTCCCTACCGCAACGCCAGGGATCAGAAAGTCCTCCCAGAGGCAGTCGAGCCCGAGGATCCCTCGCTCGGCTATCCTTAGCGGGTAGCTTCCCTACCGCAACGCCAGGGATCAAAAAGACCTTCCAGAGGCAGTTGAGCCCGAGGATCCCTCGCTCGGCTATCCCTGGCGGGTAGCTTCCCTACCGCAACGCCAGGGATCAAAAAGCCCTCCCAGAGGCAGTCGAGCCCGAGCTTCCCTCGCTCGGCTATCCCCAGCGGGCAGCTCCCCTGCCACAACGCTGGGGATCAAAAAGTCCTCCCAGAGGCAGTCGAGCCCGAGGATCACTCACTCGGCTATCCCTGGCGGGTAGCTTCCCTACCGCAACGCCAGGGATCAAAAAGCCCTCCCAGAGGCAGTCGAACCCGAGATTCCCTCGCTCGGCTATCCCCAGCGAGCAGCTTCCCTGCCACAATGCTGGGGATCAAAAAGCCCTCCCAGAGGCAGTCGAGCCCGAGGTTCCCTCGCTCGGCTATCCCCAGGTGCAGCTTCCCTGCCACAACGCCGGGGATCAAAAAAGCCCTCCCAGAGGCAGTCGAGGCCCGAGGTTCCCTCACTCAGCTATCCTTCAGGACAAAAGCCCTCGCCAAGAGGCACCGGGCAGTAACCCTGCTCGGCCAAGGGTCCTGAGTAGGCTTCTTACAGCCCTATATCTTTTTCTCACGCCAGGGACCAAAGTCCTCCCAGAGACAGTCGGGTCCTTGCCCGGCTATCCCCGGCTGGTAGCTTCCTACCACAACCGACAGGGATCAAAGTCCTCGCCAAGAGGCACTGGACAGTAACCCTGCTCGGTCCCCGTCCTGAAGGATCAGAAAGCCCTCCCAGAGGCAGTTGAGCCCGAGGATCCCTCGCTCGGCTATCCCTGGCGGGTAGCTTCCCTACCGCAATGCCAGGGATCAGAAAGTCCTCCCAGAGACAGTCGAGCCCGAGGATCCCTCGCTCGGCTGTCCCTGGCGGGTAGCATCCCTACCGCAACGCCAGGGATCGGAAAGCCCTCGCCAAGAGGCACCGAGCAGCTACCCTGCTCGACCATCCTTCGCAGGCCTCTCACGGCCCCTCCAGCGTCAAGGATCAAAGCCCCCGCCAAGAGGCACCGAGCAGCTACCCTGATCGGCCATCCTTCGCAGGCCTCTCACGGCCCCTCCAGCATCAAGGATCAAAGCCCTCGCCGAGAGGTACCGAGCAGCTACCATGCTCGGCCATCCTTCGCAGGCCTCTCACGGCCCCTCCAGCGTCAAGGATCAAAGCCCCCGCCAAGAGGCACCGAGCAGCTACCCTGCTCGGCCATCCCTCGTAGGCCTCTCACGGCCCCTCCAACGTCAAGGATCAAAAGCCCTTGCCGAGAGGCCCCGAGCAGTTACCCTGCTCGGCCATCCTTTGCAGGCCTCTCGCGGCCCTTCCAGCATCAAGGATCAAAGCCCTCGCCAAGAAGCACCGAGCAGCTACCCTACTCGGCGCATCCCCAGCGGGCATCCTCCTGCCCATCAGACGCTGAGGATCTCAAGCCCTCACCATGAGGCCGCCGAGTTCCTTCATGCTCGGCGCATCCCCAGCGGGCATCCTCCTGCCCATCAGACGCTGATGGTTTGAAGCCCTCACCGTGAGGCCGCCGAATTCCTTCCTGCTCGGCGCATCCCCAGCGGGCACCCTCCTGCCCAGCAGACGCTAATGGTCTGAAGCCTTCATCGTGAGGCCGCCGAGCTCCTTCCTGCTTGGCGCATCCCCAGCGGGCATCCTCCTGCGCATCAGCTGTTGAGGATCTCAAGCCCTCATCGTGAAGCCACCGAGTTCCTTCCTGCTCGGCACATCCCAGAGGGCATCCTCCTGCCCATCAGACGCTGAGGATCTGAAACCCTTTTCGTGAGGCCGCCGAGCCCCTTTCTACTTGGCGCATCCCGGTGGATAGCTTCCTACCCAACAAAGACAAGGATAAAAGTCCTTCCAGACTCGACTATCCCTGTCCGGTAGCTTCCCTACTCGCAACGCCAGGGTCAAGGCCCTCACCAAAATCAACCGAGCAGCTTCTCTACTCGGTCATCCCCAGCAGGCATCTTCCTGCCCAACAGACGCTGCGGGTTCGTAGCCTTCATAATGAGGCCACTGACCCCATCACATGTAGCGGATCCGAAGCCCCAACAAGAGACACCAGGTCTACCCAAGTCTGAATAATCCTCCCTCGACTCCGGGGCCATGAAGATGCCTCCTTCTCAGCAGCACTTGGCACACTCGGCAAGTGATCGAAATCAACTCGACGACCGGTCACCCCACATGTCACGCCCACACTGGGCTACGCCCTATCAGTCCACAGGTCTGCACACGTCGTATCGGCCGACCGGCGCTCGACACGTGGACCGTCACTTCAATGGCAGGACGCACGAACCGGCACACCTTCCCTAAACGCAGAGATCTCGTCCCGACAAACTGGAAGAAAAGACAGCTGACAGCCTGGGGACGCGCCCCGACAAAACCTTAGGAGGGAGCTTACCCCAGACGGCCCGGCAGTCCACTCTTGACCCGACCCGCTAGCTGGTCGGGAAAAGAGTGGGGGGCTAATGATGATGCTCGATATTGGCAATCCCCAAGATCGTGACACGTGGCAGGTGACGTGCCCCAAGACCCAGAAGAAAAGGCCCACAGAGGCCGACCAGGCCACCCTTGTACCCAACCTGCAAGCGCAAGCTGGCCCTCCTCGAGCCCCCTGCAAATTAGCCTCCTTGGCCCCTCAGCTCGTCCCGAGCTGCCACAGGACCAAGACTCATCGGCCCTCTCGGCCCTCTTGCTCGCCTCCGAGCTCCCCGGCCGAGGCCGTATTCCTCGGTCCCTCCGACCGACCAACTCCACCACTCACAAGCGTAACCGTCGCTCCGCAAATCTCGCCACGCGCAGATTCTCCGCCAGCAACGTCCTGCGTTCCACGCCATCACGATCCTCATCAATAGGCAATCCGCTCTTTACGCGGGCGTGACGTCGGGAGCGTAACTGCCGGCGAGATTCTCGCGCTTGCTGCTGCGTGATCCACCGTTATATAAACCCCCATCACAGAGGGGTCAAATAAGCCATTCTATGATGGGGTCAAATAAGCCATTCTTTACACTTACGTCGTTACTCTGCTCGGATCTTGTCACTGACTTGAGCGTCGGAGGGTCCTCGGTGGTACCAAACCACCCCGGGACTTCTTTGCAGGTACACGGCGGCAGCCTCCTCATCCCACTTTGTCCTCTCAAAACCTATTGAGACCCACACGCAACGAAGGACAATCAATCCAGTTCACCTCAAGATCAACGGAAGACAACATCTGACGGAGGCCCGAAAAGGAGCTCCATCACAATGACTAGCATGCAATTTCATATAATCATGTGACTCGAAACATACAAGTTTACTACTACTCCATGTAAAAGCACCCGCAATTATAATTGCTTCCTGATCTCATCATTCCTCAGGCTCTCCACTGTGTATGTGGCATAAAGATACGTTGTAAAAGCATCATAAGCAGCTTCATGAGGCAAGTAGGCATTCACACCAACCAATAACAAGTCCCAGCTACATGTACTATCATAATGAAAGGTAAAACATAAAAGCCTTGCTAAATTCTACCACCATGGAAGCCACCAAAAATCTCCCGAAAGACATCATCCCTGAATATAAGTAGCTCCTCAATGAGAATTCAATTCCTCCGCTCCATGTTCATGTGATAAAGGGTGATCTGCTTCATCATCATTTGGGCATTTCACGGTGAATCTGGAACAATTTCTGATCTAGTTTCCACAATCGCTTCCGTGTAACTCTAGCAATAATAACAGAACTACGTTTCTTTTGGCTGCGCTGAATAATAGAATTACATTGTTACCACAGATCGGCCGATATGCCGTATCGAAACCCCTCATGCTACAATAAAAATGATATGTTTTTGTCAACATATCGGCCGATATATCGTTAATATTGTTGGAGCAAATGCATAAAGAACAAAAGTACAAACTTATCATATTAATATATATTTTTGTCAAATATTTAATTTATCAATTATATTTTGAAATGTTTTTCACTGACGGTTTCAACCGTCGCTAAACAGTTTTCACCAACGGTTTCAACCGTTGGTACTTCCCATAAACGGTTTTCAAGAACGGTTGCAACCGTCGGTAACGGTTTCAACTGTCGGTAATACACATTCGGTTCCAACCATTTGAAAGACTATATAAAGCCATTCCTTGAAGGCAAATAAGACATACCAAAAACCAGAGAACATACACAAATTCTTTTTTCTTCTTCCTCACTGCATCGCATTCGCACGCGCATCTAACATCGAAACAAAAAATGGTACTAACGCTGCTTCGGCGACTTGTACAAGACGGAATACCAAAAGGGCTGAGAGAGTTGTATCTTGGAATTAAATCGTCGCTGTAAACCTACCAAGAGGGAGACGATATCTTTCTTAGGTCGGTGCACTCAAGTGCATGCCTCTTTCCCATGAACTTGATTTTCATATTTTGTGATTTACAAAGGTTAGTGTTTTTATTTTATTTATTTTTGAGATAAAACGATTTATACAACATAAATTTTCCAACAAATATATGATATAAGTTACACCTCTTCTATACGATTCCGACATCCACTGATATGCGATTGGCTGATATCTGATATTTAAAACCCATGTATCCATAAATTACTAGTAAGACAAGGAATTGTTTGGTTTCAACATCAGCAGTTCCAAATAATGCATAGGTACAAATGATATGATCCTTGAACTTCACTCTTATTTTAGTTTAGAAGTCATGTGGACATATTAACTTCATTTTTCCTCTTTATAAATGTACTAAAACAAATAGTACCTATAACATTTAGAATTAAACTATCAGAATAAGACCAGCATTCAAAATAAAATTAGCACTTGTGCTGAAGCAAATAAATAAAAATAATCCCACCTTTTCCTTAAAAATATAAAAGTGTAAACCAGCATTTATGTTATATTTCATGTTCATGAACCATCATCTTATATCTAATTTAGCCCTTTTCTTTTAGGATACATGATGCATAAAGTAACGGATCAGAAAATCGTTGGTTGCAGGAAAAAGAAGACAAATTCTCCATCGTCTCATATTGCAAGCGCAGGGCTGCCGTAATTGTTATCTTGTTCGTGTCTACGGATCACAACTTAGCGACATATAACAAACTTCATAGGTTTATGCATCTATAAAGCTTTTAAAGCAAAGCCAATATCTTTTAACCTCTATATGATGCATAGCTATGCATGAAGAGATGAACAAATGAACAACAATTAATACTGGAATAATACCTCCGGTTGTTGTCTGAGTGTTGCTTCATGAACACCTGAGCTTCAACATCTTTATATATGAGAATAATTCGACAATACAACTTAAGATGGAGGAAAAGTGAAAACCAAAGGTTAAGACTTCAAGATTAATTAACTGAGGATATTATTACAATGCGGAGACAAATATCATCATCATCTGGAATAGGCTTGCACCGATGTTTCATTGTGTTTCTCATCCATGAAATGATATCTGATTCAACTGTAGATAAGATTATATACCAATTGAAACTTGAAAGCACTAACTATACTAGAAACGGATTTCATACCTTTCTGCCTCCACAAAGATATCAATTCTCCATTCACATATTCACATGGTTAGATAACTGAAGTATATTACACCAAAATAATGCTAAGAACTATACCGAGTATATAAAAGAAAAGACATTCATCTTTTTAGTCACCTCACCAAAGTTGCTAAACGTTAATTTATACTTCTTTCAAACCTGTACATCATACAAACTAGAATGTACTGTTAAGCGGCATATACAAGAATTGTAATGACAAAAAGTACTCTAAGACATTCATCTAAAACGAAGTGCATACCTAAACTTTCTTTATAATGTTACACAACCAATAGAGATATAAGTAATTACAACATATTTTTCTTTCTTTACCATGATATAGTTTAGGAACTTCAGAGGTATCTTCCACATCATTTTGATAATATCCCACCTTCATATCATCTAGACAAAAAAAGGAGGCCATTCTAACATTGTGCTCATAACCATTACCCCCAAAAGTAACTGCTAACCTACAAAAGATTTTGTAACCAAAACAAGGCCCTATCAAAGCCTATTCATCCCTCTCCTCAAGTTGCTTGATTAGTACCCCAATTTGCTTTTTTTGACGTGAAGATTCTTTGAACAAAAAGATTTTCGCTTTTTGTTCATTCTTAACCACCTCTTCATACGCTTCATCTACCATGTCTTCATTGTATCCCTCCATGGCCATGATTACATCAAAAAGTGTCTTCCTCCATCCATCTCGTGAAGTATGTAGTGCATGTGAAATTTTTTCAAGCCCTTCATAAAGCCTATCAGCTATGTCTATTTGGACATCTAATTTTGACCTCTTCCGTTTAACTTGCTTGTCCTTTCTAGAGGTTGGTGGCACAAACTCTGGTCTTAGAAGGTGCATGTGAAGTTGTATTCACATCATTCTCACTAATTGTAGAAAGATTACCGTTATTCCCGATGGGAGGAGTGTAATTATCCAAATCAATAGTTTCATCGGCTTGTACTCCAAAGGGTTCATAAATTGTTTTGTGAAAGCTACCAATAGCATGCTCTTCCTCATAAACAATTTGAAGCTTTTCATACTCAGTTATAGGCACGTTGAGATACTTCTTTCTTTCGCTTTTGGCCTAAATCATATATAGCATATGAAAGTTAGATATTAAATGCTAAAACTTATGAAAATAAAAAGTACTGTCAAATGCTTACCGTGGTAAAAGTATTATGCACATCATCACTAAATATGATCATTTTCTCCTCCTCATCCCAGCCGGCACCACTTTGTTTCTTGCAGTGAAGAATATCCACCCACATAGACTTTAACCACTTCAAGCGGTTCTCAACTTTGTGCTCATCAAAGTTCTGATTAAATTTCTGGTTTACGGCA
The DNA here is from genome assembly GCA_030015575.1 of Agapanthus africanus. Taxonomy (NCBI): domain Eukaryota; kingdom Viridiplantae; phylum Streptophyta; class Magnoliopsida; order Asparagales; family Amaryllidaceae; genus Agapanthus; species Agapanthus africanus. The sequence goes on along the minus strand of JASDDO010000026.1, from coordinate 170,174,887 downwards.
ATCGCGGCAGCTAGAAAGGTAGGTTTTTTGAAGGTTTTGTGAATTTTATTACCTTGAGCAGCTTGTTCAATAAGAAACTCCACTGGGTAATTGCTCTCATCTTTTGACCACCGCTTGTTTGGAGGGCCGCTTCCTTTCTTTTTCCATGATGTATTTGAATTTTTAGCAGTCTTCAACCTCTTTGAGTTGGGCTCAGGAGACTCGCTCTCTTCCAAGCCATCTTCACTATTAATTTCTGTAGTATTCATGGTCACCTTTTCTTGCTCCATGCCAAACTGTGGTAGGTCAGGAGTAAAGCTAGCACTTCCGTTCTTAAGCAGGGACGGGAAGTATCCATTTTGCGAGGAGCTTCCATCCCCCGCAAAGATATAAAGGGGATTCCTTGTTCAAACATATTCCAAGGATGCATTCCATTCATGATTTCCTAAAAGCAACTTATAAACATCACAGGAAAAATAAGTATCATAAAAGAAGTAAACAGCCTTACAACAAATAATTAATGGCAGTTAATATCTCAACAACAACAATTATCATTTAAGGAGTTAAATCATAACTATTATATCAAATACAAATACGAAAGGTTAACGAGAAAAGCATATTAAACAAGCAAAAATATAAAAACATGAAATGATAGTGGATACCACAAGTCAATTGATATATTCTTCATTAAATATCAAAGGAATCTATTACTCTGTGTAATCTATTACTCCTTGTAATCACCACCATGATAAGTATCACAATAATCTTTCCACATTGCCATAGCCATGTTCTCTCGCTTCTCAACCCAAATTCCATTTTCCTCTCTTTGCTCCCTTCAAGATTGATTTTGTGGATATGCATTGGCTTCATCAAACACCACCCCACCTTCTTCATCATAATTTACATCCATATTGGCAATGTAATCATCTGGATCTGTCTGTGAAATATAATTATGCAAAATATAACATGCAAGCACAATATTTACTTGAGATTCAAATGGATAGAAAGGATGTTCACTTAGGATTTTAAATCTGTTCTTTAATATTCCAAACGCACTCTCAATTTTTTATCGCAAGGATGAATGCCTTAAATTGAATAACTCCTTGTGATTATTGGGTGTATGGCCATGTAGTTCCTTTAGGTGGTATCTCACCCCTCTGTAGGGAGCAATAAAACCACGCGTTGTGGTGTACCCAGCATCAACCAAGTAATATTTGCCTATATGATAAGAAAAAGTCTTCTAATAATGTATTATTTTATAACTATATTTGCATACGTGTTTTGAAAACCAATGATTACCTGGTAACACCCTTAATCCTAATGGAGGTTCAAGAGATGACGCATCTTTGAGCACAACGAAATCAGTTTCCAAACCGTCCCAGCCGGTCAAAATATAACTGAATTGCTTGTTAGGAAGCTGCAGCAAGCACATTTTGTGCGGTTCCTTTTCGCCCCATAAAGCGCCCTCCTAATTTAGTTGGAACCGTTGAATCTATGTGTGCCACCTATCAACCCCATGCAATCCTTTTATGGAAATTTTGTTAGAAGTTTTTCTCACTACTAGGTTTCCATTACATACTAATTATAGGTTAATGTTTACCTTAAACCATTTGTAAGTTGAACTTGAGCCTTTTTCTTTTGGCACATCATATCCAGGTTGGCGCATATATATGAAAGTATTCTTAGAAGGGGTGAATAGGAAAACACTACCGATATACCCAAATTAAAAATTCCACACTTGCAAATAGAGAACACAATTGCAAAACTTAACAAATGATATACCAATATGATAAGTGGCTAAACAAACTACAATTATGAAACAATGAATATAAAGCAAGAGCACAATATTAAGGGTAAGTAATGAGCAATTAGAGCATATAGATATCTGGCATGCAATTTCTAAACTAATAAGAAAAAGAGATAAAAAAATTGCAAACTCAAACACGAGAGATTTATAATAGTTTGGGAGATCCTCTAGTCCACTTTTTTTAAGCATACGAGCTCGTTCCACTAATTCATGTCGTTTTCTTGGAGACAAACACGTTGCCCGCAAGCCACACACTACTCTTCTTTCGGTTTAAGCTAAACCAAACACGTCTCCTCAAAAGGCCGCATGTTATTCGCCACTACGAACAACACTTCCCTTACAAGCTCATCACGCTCTTCTCTCTACAATAGACGCTCTTGAACTCAAGTGTTCTCACACAAAGAAAGAAGACAAATTATAAGCTCAAGATACTCTCAAAGGAGTTTTACAACGAAGCTCACTAATACTCAAGAAGATGGCTATCAAATTATAGCTCTCGAATGTGTGTGAGAGAGAGATTGGATAAGCAAGTGAAAATCTTTTTAATCTCTCATAAGGGATGAGATTTTTGGCTCAAGATCATTTGGATATTGACAATTGAAAAGCTCAAGAAAAAACAACCCAAAACCCTTTTATAGCACAAAAAAAACAACTCAAAATTAAGTGGGGACAAGCAGTTTAAACATACGGCAAACGTCTGAAGTTATAAAGCACAGACGTCTGGCCTCATATAAAATAAATCCCTAATGGCTATAAACAACTATATGTTTGAAAACTTTTTTTTTCAGACGTCTGTCACAATGACCTTCAGACGTCTGAAGTTAAAACTATTTTCAACCCAAGACTTTTACACAGACGTTTGAAGTTATAAAAATTCATTTTTCAAAGCCTTCAGCCGACGTCTGCACATTGAACTGAAAACGTCCGTCGATAAACAAAAAAACCAGAGACTTTAGCATAGACGTCTGAAGTACAAATGACAAACGTATGAAGGTATAAAATATCCATTTTCAAAACCTTCTTAAAACGTCTGTCAAATTTACCTTCACACATCTGTTGTCTCTCTGGATTTCTGATATTTCCAAATATAAAAAAAACAACAATGCACAGACGTCTGAACTTCAACGAAGCAGACGTCTGTCAAGCACAAAAAAAACAGATATTTGGGCTTTCTGAAAAATGAAAACTTTGAAACCATAAAACCCAAAGTTTATGTAATGTAAAACGTTTGTGCTTGCGTGTGTGAATTTTCAAGAGCTGCTAAATGATATATCCATAATCCATAGAGTATTTATATAGAATCCTATGTCGATGTCGCATTTCTTTGAAAACTTGAATCTTCGACACTTCGACATGAGTTCTTGAACTTTAGCGAATCGCATGATCTTCAACTTGACTTTCATTGATCTCCACCACTCAACTCACGTGCGTCTTGAAATCGATATTTGATCTTCAAATGAACTTCGTTTCAACTTCGATCTTTGACACTTCAAACTCGGATATCGGCTTCTTACTTCTTAGCTATTCGTAACTTGAATCCTTTGAACCTTGGCTATTTAGCTTCACGAAACTTGAATGTGCAAATTGGGAAGCTCTCATCTGTATCCTTCAATCTCCATTAGATATTCCATTTAAGGTCAATTACCTCCATTCTCCTTTATATGCTTGTTTCGTGAGATATCCTGAATATCCTGAAAAGCAATCTCAAAACAAGCACATCATATACAGTGTTACGAAATATAAGTTAAGTATATGACCATTCATTGTTTCGATATTACAACATGAATAGTATATCAATATCAAGATATAAATCAAAAGCAAAGCATGAGATATTGATATATCAAACATATATACATGTTATATGAAAAGCAAGATATAGAACACAAGTATATACATATTCATATTGCGAATCATCAAAACAATGAATGTGAGTAATATATTGATATCAAAGAATATAACATAAGTAAAGCATATCGATATAAATATATTACTTGGTATACATAAGATATCGGAAAAGCAAGCTAAACAACAAATGTATATAAGTTTAATGTCGATAAAGTAAAGCAAGATAAGTAAATGACACTAAACAAACTATTCATATGTAAGCTATCATCAAAACCAAATAATAGGATCATCGAAATACAGAAGCCATCAATCTCCCCATTTTTTATGATGACAAAACATGAATAGAAAATAGTATATCTATATCAAATAAAATCAAATATCTGACATCGATTTACTAAAACTCCTATTATTCTCCTCCTTTTTAACATAATCAAAAATGGTATTTAGGGAATTTAGAACGTTTGAGCTACTCCCCCTAAACATATACATACACCTAAAACGAATCAAACGTTTGAATCATTCTCCCTAAATATATGCATAGGAGAACATTAGGAAATGGATACGAGCAAATTTTGAAAATGAATCTCAACTCGTATCCAAATGTATGTATATAAGAGATATGCAAAATATGGCAAGTATACATGCACAAATATCCACACACAACCACAAATAAGGGTTGCCCCTACGGATTTACCCGTAGGGGCAAACCACTGCCCCTACGGATATAGCCGTAGGGATAAGAAAATACCCTGTAGGTACAAACGCCGTAGGTGCAAGTTGAAGCCCTGAACTTGCCCCTACGGACAAAAACTTGCCCCTACGGAGTTCTGTGTAGGTCCCGTTTGCCCTACGGAATAGCCCGTAGGGGCAAAAAATTTATTTTATTTACGGTTTTTTAAAATAGATTACTTGTACCTACGGATGAGTCCGTAGGGCTAAGTAATAGCCCCTACTGATACATGCGTAGGTACATATCCGTAGGGGCAAAATATCAGGAATCCTGATATTTTGCCCCTACAGATAACTGGGTAGGGGCATTTGTTTGCCCCTACGGATATATCCGTAGGGGCAAGCTCAACCCCCTGATACTGAGATCACAGGGGAAAATATCAGTTATTCTGATATTTTGCCCCTACGGTTTAATCCGTAGGGGCACCATGTGTACCTACGGATTAATCCGTAGGTACATATTATCAGGTTTTTTTTAAAAAAAGAGCTGCCGTTTTTTTTAAAAAAAAGGGCTGCCTATTTTTTTCTTGCCCTGTGCACAATAATAAATACATCAATCAAATATAAAATTAATCAGCACACAACATATATCGCAGTATTCATAATCACATCTCACGCATATAATATACAAAAGAAACCAAAAAACAGAATATGATATAAATATAAACACCGTAGGACCACTAATATCAATATCGTCCAAAATGTAGTACAATATGTATCATATAAATAAATACATGTTTCAAAAAATAAGAATCAAAAAGCTATCCTAACTCGGTCCAGCTCCACCTCTGATAAACGCTAGAATCTGACGCGCCTGCTCCTCGGTCAATAAATCATGCAATTCGGAGCGTGCGGGAGTCTGAGTGGACTGTGGAGCTGGCGATGTGGTCTGCGCAGCCGCCGTCGAGGTAGTGGCTTGCGGAGCCGCGGCTGCGGGAGTCTGAGCGGGCGGTGGAGCTATAGGAGCTGTCTGCGGAACCGCAGCCGATGTAGTGGCTTGCGGAGCCGCAGTCGAAGGAGATGCATATGGAGGCTCGGCTGATGTACCCTGTCGCGTCTGGACCTAACGTGTGTAATAAGCGTGTAAGAACTGTGTATTATTCGAATTCGTATCATTATCAAGTTATTTCGAAACCCCATTTGGATATCTAGTTGGGAAAACCGTAGTTTATTTTAATTAGATATGTATGTATGATTAATCAAAGCTAAGTCTACAACCAAATAAGCTCAGGTTACGTACTAATATTGGATATGTTGATATCTATAATATGACATGATATTTTACTATTAAGTAGTATACATACCAGCATCTCCTTCAACTCCTGAACGGTGGCCTTCAAGCTCTCCAGTTCCTGCTGGACACGTCGCTCACTGGAGACGGAGAAAGTAACCGCCGGGGTGGAGTCCAACCTCATATGGGCCCTGCTAGGGCCCAGTCCCCGGCCTCTCTCCCAACCTCCGTGGTGCCCTCCGTGTGCGGCGTCCAGGACTGGGGTCAGCAGCCTTGGATCGCTCTGTCCGGTAAAATCGATCCCCGATGCATCGGCCTGCTCAACTACCCGCTCCTACACCCACATTAAGCAGTAAAGTATAAGTATAAAATTTAAATTTGAACCTTCCAAAACTAAAATTTTATAAAATTTAAATTTGAACCTTCCAAAACTAAAATTTCAAATATAGGTTGAATAAATATTAACACTTACGCAGTACTCCTGGGTAGCGACGTCGGGATATCGAAGCTCGCCCGTGGCGGGATCTGTCGAGATGCCGTGGACGGCAAGATATGCGGACAGCACGCTCGGTGTACCACCTTGCGCCAGGGTCTGAGCTGTCTGCAATATTAGAAAATAACTTTTAATATTAGATATATTAGAAAATAACTCTTAATATTGCATTATATCACAAAGGCCGGTCTATTGTAATTTACCGATAACTCCATGGCTCGAGTAATATTCCTCGAGCCACCTGTGTAAGTGGGGCGGCCCCTCTTCGCCGACTTCCTATTCTCTATATTTTGAGCGGCCTGTTTCTGCACAACGCATTCACATTTAGTTTTCTAATTAAGGAACACAAAAAAATAAATTACATCCTAAACAATGAATTACATTTAAAATACATACCTGTTTGCGTTGAGAGTCGAAATATTCGCACAATAGAGGCCATGTCTCTACGTCGACTCTCGCAAAGGCCGGAGTAAATAGGAAGGCCGCTCTCACTGCCTCGGGGGTCGCCATCCACAGCGAAGTAGCAGTCGGCCTTCACCTCATTCCTGTTGTATCGGACCTTGGTCTGCATGTTCTTCATCAGGCCATTGTACAGAGCATGAAGGTCGAGCACCCTCCCAGGGTGATCAGGGTCGGGTACAGGCTGAAAATCGTAATCCGACTGAAAATACATAAAAAACATTGTTATTAGATTTCAAGTGTTAATAATAAATATATTGGATAAATCAAATGAAAACATATATTAATACCCGAGCCTGATCAAATAAAATGGTGAATGAGCGCCGGTGCTGCTCGCCCCACTCAATATGAAGTGAATAGTTCTTCACGAGCCGGCTCTCATCCCCATATACCGGCCGAACCTCTCGGCATGAGGACCGGTATAGCGATAGTCAAGAGTAAAAAAGAGGGGGAATGCTGCCTCCCCCCTAGCTCTGTCAGGCCTCAACCTATGGGACTGATTCGGGCCTCGAGTCCCCCTCTGGGGATGGGGAGGCCCTGCGTCTGCAAGAAATATCAAGACAATCAATATTAAGACAAAGTTGTATTAAGAAATCAAGGTTAAACGAAAATTGAAGTGTGATATATACCTCCGGTGACTAAAGCACGAGCCTGGGCCCGGACAGCAGCACGAGCGAGACGATAGTTCCTCCAATGAGGAACAACCGGTGTCCCGGATGCGGACGCATCCCCTCCAACTAGAAAATAAACATTGATGCTAAATTTCCATGAAATTCATATTTATTCTATAGAGCATATGTAAAATGAATAAATATTTTATATTTATTCATACTAACCTACAGACGATGCGGAGGGTACGGAAGTGGCAGGAGTGGCCCCTGCGTCAGATGTGGACGCACTACCTATAATTAGACAATTAAAAATAGATTACATAAGTAATTGCAAAAAGAATGTGTAGATCAATAATATAACGTTCTAAATCAATATGCATGCACTATAGGATATATAAACATACCCCAGGTGCGGTGGTGTCGCCACCTACAGCTAGACAATAATAAAAATTACTATCTAAGTAAGAGCAAAAAGAATGTGTGTATATTTATGATATAGCATTCTAAATCAATATGCATGCACTATATGATATATAAACATACCTGGAGGAGAGGGAGTGGCCTCTGTCCCTGATGTGGACGCATCACCAACAACTAGACAATCAAACATTAACAATATAAGTAATTTTGACATAAACATGCATGAATATCTATAATATTACATTCAAAATGGATATGCGTGCAATATACCTGGAAGTGTGGCAAAATCCACACGGAAGGAGGCATCCGAAGGGGTCTCCGATCTGGGTGCAAGACCGGCCCTCTGAAGCTCCCTACGCAGCTCTCCGGGCGGCAGAACCGCTCTGCCTCTGCCTCTGCCTCTACCGGTGCCGCGGCTGGAGCTCCTGCCGCCCCTCGCTGCTCCCGTCATCGTCATCAAATCTAGATAAACGGTTCGTGGACGCATTAGACAATCATTAAAAGTATTGATTATATATGTATAGATCGTAAAATGTGAAGTAATAATATAACATTACTGATAACCTTTTTCGTTTCGTGGGCGCATTATACATATCTACTTGGATTTCATCGTCGATGTCATTTCTAACCCACGTAACTTCATGATCGGACGAAGACAACCCGTCCTTCAAAACAAACAGTCGGAGCACTCTAAGCCTTCTCTCCTCTTCATCCTCATCGCTGTCCTCGAATTCTGAGACATCGTAGACATCTCTGGGTTTCCATCGGCATACAACACTCCATCCCGGATGCTTCAAACACTGTGAGTAGTATATTTGGAACGCTTGGTTCGGAAAGATAAACGGATCTTCCTGACCGTAAAATCGAAATGTGTTCACACTGGTCAATCCATATTCATCTTTCCAAGTCCCAAGATTGCTTCTCCACTTATCCGTATCGGTTCGCGTATCGTACCAAATACACTAGAATATATAAAAGGGTTCTGATGGTCCGGGATAGTGGATGCCGAGTATACAATTTAAGTACCCATAATAAATCACACCGTCCGATCCTACCGTCGCAATCCCACTATTCTGAGTGGTTCTAAATGTTTCTCTGTCCTTAACTTCGAATTTGTATCCAAGGACACCAAAATCCTTTGTAATATGCAACCTCCATACTAGGAAATTGAGCTAAACATCTTCAATCACTCTCAAATGATGCAGACAAGTTCGGATCGTGGATCTAACAAAACAAATTTTACGAAAAATACATAACGATACAAGTTTAGATTAAAACTGATAGCAATAAAATGTTATTCGAATAACTTACATAATCTGTGACCCAATCACAAAAATTATCCTGATGATATTTTTCCAATCATTCTTCGTTCCAATCAGGATGCCCCTCACGTACCTCGTTAAAATGAATTCTGTTTTCGACAAATAATGGTGACATTAATATTATATCATTTCATACACACAAACACAAATATAACAATTAATCCAAAAAAAACTTGCTCTCTAATTTGTTCAAGACATGCGCAATTAAGCAAGATAAACCGGTATATCTTGTTGATAAACATAGTGTCTACCCTCTTATACTCGGCTTTACCGTATGGCCCGTCTTGAATTCTTCGAGACCGGTTAAGTCTTGTCTCAATGTTCTCGTCCAGATAGCGGGAATAAAATGTGGTTGCTTTATCAAGAAGATAATCTTGCATGATAGAACGCTCTGGTCGATTTTTATTGCGTATATACTTTTTAAGAGTGTAGAGATACCTAATGAAAATATGTTGAATAAATAAATACGGGCATATAGGACAACAATAAATTTATAAATTGCGCGAAACGAAAAATTACACGTACCTCTCGACGGGATACATCCATCGATATTGTACCGGTCCGGCTAACTTAGCCTCAGTTGCAAGATGAACCGTCAAGTGTATTATGATATCGAAGAATGATGGTGGGAAAATACGCTCAAACTTGCAAAGTATCAACGCAATAGAATTTTCTAGTTTATCCAGCGTCACAACCTCCAGTGTTTTAGCACACAACTCTCTGAAAAAACAACATAGATCGTTGATTACTAGACCAACTGATTCGGGGAGAGAAGTCCTGAAGGCTAATGGAAGAAGTTGCTCCACGATAACATGGTGATCATGACTTTTCAGCCCATCGATCTTGCATTTCACAATTTTTATTTTCTTGTTGAATGATCCTGAGAAACCTGTGGGAACTTTCAAATCATGCAACGCCTGCAGGAATTACACGTCGATGGCCGCAATAACAAACCTTCCTGCTAAAATTCAAGAATTTCGATGTTATGTGTTCATGGCAATGAGGACATGCTTTGTGACCATGTACGGACCAACCTGATAGCATTCCATACGCAGGAAAGTCATTAATTGTCCACATTAAAGCCGCACGCAGTATGAAAGTTGTATTTGTGTTTGCATCGTATGTCTCTACACCATCAATGAATAAATATTTCAACTCCTCGATCAAAGGTCGGAGATAGACGTCGATATTGTTTCCCGGTGAGTTTGGTCCGTCGATAAGAAAAGGCATCATAAAGTATGATTGGTCTATAACCAACCAAGACGACAGATTATAAATTATCATTACAACAGGCCATGTGCTGTGACTTCCAGCCATATAGTTGAATGGGCAGAAGCCATCAGTAGCCAGTCCGAGCCGGACATTGCGAGGATCTCTTGACAAGAAATAATTAAATTGAATTTTTAAAAATAAATAAATTATTTCCAAGCGTTCTCTTCCAAATGAAGTCTTCAAGAAAATGTTTGACACAAAGAAAATTATAAAAAGCCTTTTATTTATATATAGGAAAATCATAGACGTAACAAAAACCACTCAAATTCTCAATCCTCTAATGGCGAGTAATGAGTCGCTCCTGGTATCATTCTAGTATTAGCGATGCATACGCTAAACAAAAAAACTCCAAATCCAAATCCTACAAAGGCGGATGATGAGTCACTCTTGACACAATTCCAGTGTTAGCGATGCAGACGCCGAACTAAGAAAACCAAAACCCTCAAATTCCCAATTCCCCAACGGCGGATGATTAGTCGCTCCTGGTATCATTCCAGTGTTAGCGATGCAGACGCCAAACAAAAAAACTCCATATCCAAACCCTTCAACGGCGAATGATGAGTCGCTCTTGGTACCATTACAGTGATAGCGATGCAGACACCAAACAAAATAACTCCACATCCAAATCCTCTAAAAGCGAATGATGGTCACTCCTGGCACCACACTCCAATGTAGCAATGCGAAAAACTCTCAAGTTCCTAATACCCTCAAAAGGCGAATGATGGGTCGCTCCTGACACCATTCCAGTGTTAGCGTTGCAGACGCCAAACAATTCCACGTCCAAATTCAATTTGTCTAATAAAAATGATGATTCGCTTCTGAAACTATACTTCAGTGTTAGCAATGCTAATGTCAACCAAAAATTTAAATCCCAAATTTCCCAACGGAAAATGATGAATTTCTCCTCACACCCGTGCTCCATTGTTCGCAATGCTGATGCCAGCTCAGAACCCAAAATTTCAAATAAAATTCCAACTCTAAATCCAATTTCATTTTCCAACCCCAAAATTCCAATTTTCAATCCAAACTCAAATCCAACTCCTGTCCAAATTTCAACCCAAATTCAAATCTCGCCAACTTCAAACATCCAGATTCCAACTCCAAAATCTAATTCCAACTTCTAATCCAACTTACATTCAAAATTCTCAAATTCAATTTCTAAATCCTCAAATACCAACCCAATCAAAATCTTGGCTCAAATCCAAGCTTGGCTCAAATCCAAGCAGAGCTCAAAGTTTAATTCCAAAAATCCGGGCCTTTAAGTCCTAATTCAACTCTCAACACAAAAAAAAACCTACCAACTTCAAAAATCCAAATTCCAAGTCCCACTTGGCAGTGCTTCCAAGCTTAAAAGCCTCACTGGACAAGGCAGAAATCAAGCAAATCAAATTAAATCCCCACCGGGCAGTGCTTCCAAGCTTAAAAGTTCCGCAGGACAGACTGGGACCTCCCAAATCAATCAAATCAATCCAATCAAGTCAAGTTTGGGCACCGGACAAGTTACCACTGGAGCCCAATTCCAGTGACAGAGATGTTGATTCCGCTCTCAAATCAACCAAATCAATCCAACCAAGCCAAGATCGGGTACCGGACGAGTTACCTCTAGAGCCCAATTCCAGCGGTAGAGATGCTGACTCCGCTTCCAAATCAACTAAATCAATAAAATCAAGCTAAAGATCGGGTATCGGACGAGTTGCTTCTGGAGCTCAATTCCAGCGGTAGAGATGTTGACTCCACTCCCAAAATCCAATCAAACCAAAACCGTGTACCGGAAGAGTTACCTCTAGAGTCCAATTCCAGTAGTATAGATGTTGAGTCAGCTCCCAAATCAATTAAATCAATCCAATCAAGCCAAGACCGGGTACCAACGCAAACTTGCAAAGTATCAACGCAATAGAATTTTCTAGTTTATCCAGCGTCACAACCTCCAGTGTTTTAGCACACAAACTTGCAAAGTACCAGAAGATGATGTCTGAATTGGGTCTAAAGTGCGAGAAGATTCAAGCATGTCCTAAAAATTGCGTGTTGTATCGGAAAGAGAATTCAGATTTGAAAGAGTGTCCAACATGCGGAGAGGCCAGGTATAAGCCGAAAGATTCTGATAAGAAACCTGATATACCTGTCAAGATAGCACGATACTTTCCCATAACACAGAAGCTACAGAGGCTATTCAGGTGCAAGAAAACAGCCGAGGCAATGATTTGGCATCACCGTGCTCCTCCAAGTGAAGATGGAAAAATGAGTCATCCAAGAGATTCACCGGCATGGAAGGATTTCGATAGGAGGCATGCAATATTCATTTATTGATTTTAACTTGAACATCTTGAATCACTCTTTAATTATGCGTTTGAAGTGTATTCTTGTTGTATGTGTGTGTTCCGGCTGTCGGGGGTAAGGCTTCTATCCCATTAAGAATGTATAGAGTGAACAACCATCACTTATGCTTTCAACCGTTTCGAGTAAATTTCGGCAGCACCTCCCCGCTGTTCTTCGAGTACACTGTAATAGAATAGATAATCATTTCAAAGCTGTGAAACAACGTTGAAATGAACATCTAATCTATCTTTGTACACGGAGAACCAGCGGAAAAGTACCGACGAAATATCTCGAAACGGATGAAAACACAAGTGAATGAAGGTGTTTGCTTTATACGTTCCTAACTTGTCCACACGGGACAAATCTATCGGTTACCATACGATTGAATCTTCTCGTCGCATAGACTATACGACGGTTGTTAGTATCGAGCTATACCGTCCGATATTTAACAACCTTCGTATAGTTCTATGTCACGACGAACATCGCACGTATGTTAACCGATAGACGGGGACTAAGTGGCGCTTTTAGTTTCATATATGAGTATCGATGAGAATATGAAGGTTTCATATTATTATCGAGTATCATATATAGGTTTTAACTTGAACATCTCGAATCACTCTCTAATTATGCGTTTGTTGTGTATTCTTGTTGTATGTGTGTGTTCCGGCTGTCGGGGGTAAGGCTTCTATCCCATTAAGAATGTATAGAGCGAACACCCATCACTTGTGCTTTCAACCGTTTTGAGTAAATTTCGGCAAGCACCTCCCCGCTGTTCTCCGAGTACACTGTAATAGAATAGATAATCATTTCAAAGCTGTGAAACAACGTTGAAATGAACATCTAATCTATCTTTGTACACGGAGAACCAGCGGAAAGGTACCGACGAAATATCTCGAAACGGATGAAAACACAAGTGAATAGAGGTGTTTGCTTTATACATTCCTAACTTGTCCACACGGGACAAATCTATCGGTTACCATACGATTGAATCTTCTCGTCGCATAGACTATACGACGGTTGTTAGTATCGAGCTATACCGTGCGATATTTAACAACCTTCGTATAGTTCTGTGTCACGACGAACATCGCACATATGTTAACCGATAGACGAGGACTAAATGGCGCTTTTAGTTTCATATATGAGTATCGATGAGAATATGAAGGTTTCATATTATCATCGAGTATCATATATTGGTTTTAATTTGAACATCTTGAATCACTCTCTAATGATGCGTTTGTTGTGCATTCGTGTTGAATGTGTAACATGATTTTAAACCATTGAGATCAAGATTGATAGAACTGATCATCCTACATTGCAATGGCATTCATCTACCAAAAACTATTATTGCAATGGCATTCATCTATCACAATCAACAATTAAAACTACAAATGTAGGATACTGATATCATAAAGCGTTATATGCAACATATGAATTCACATGACTGAAACATGCATCAAAAAAACATGTTCATCCAAAAGAAAGGCCACTGTTAACAAATATAGACAAATACGTCATAAAAACAGTAACTAATTAACAAGTTGATTAGCATCTGGATCAAGAAAATGATAGAAAAACAATTGACTATGATCTATAATGACAAGTCTATTACCATGACTCTCGACTGACAAAGGTGGCTTTTCGTCCTCGGTAGCTTGATAATTGGGATTTCATGGCGAATAAAAATATGCATATGCCGTTTGACCGGGAACTTCAATAGGAAACTCAATGAGGTCGGGTGTACTGAAGTACGCTTTGTATTTCACTATATCAGGTGATGAAGCCCAAGCCCTAGCTAGCCCCAGCCCCACCCCAACCGAACCCTATCGAAGGTAAAGAACGTCCTTACACTTTCAATGTTCACGAAAACCTATCGGCTTTCTAAGAAATTTTTTCGAATTTCGTTTCATTGTTTTCAAATTTTGACAATTCCTACAGGTTTCGATTTGGTTTGAGTTGGGGGTTGAGATTTCGGGTTAAATTATTGCAAAAATTTAGAATTTATAGATTCAATTGAGAATTCAATTACTAGAAGATAGTTACTCCTGTTGATTGATGGCACTATAGTTGCAGCAACTTATCTACAAAGAGATATAAGGGATTATATTGAGCTATTTTTTATTGTACAACTAAAATTTGTGCTGAATTTATGAGAAGAGATAATTGTGACTCAATGTGTCAACTTGCTGAGTTCATGCATGAAGGATACAAAAGAGTTATTACAGCATCCTACTTTGCAATACAATTTTCATAATTAATATAATAGCTCTGCGGTCTGAAGATAATATCTGTATGTAGTAATTGTTGAGCAGTAGTTTCTGATTATCATTATTTATTTTTGGTTAAAGACGCCAAAAACAACAACACGAAAGACACAAATTCTTCTCATGTCTCCTCATGTCTCCATGGAAATTGGGACAACATCGTCAGAGACTACATTGTGGACATGCATAAGATCGACCCCGGCTCCTCCACCATCTACCGCGGCTGCGATCCCGCAGCCCCAGCCCAGCCCCAACCCCAACCGAACCCTAGCCCCAGCCCAGCCCAGCCCCACCCCAACCGAACCCTAGCCCCAGCCCCAGCCCAGCCCCAACCCCAACCGAACCCTAGCCCCAGCCCCAGCCCCGCCCCGCCCCAGCAAAACCCCAGAACCGAACCCTAACCCTAACCCTAACCGAACCCGATGGCGATGCCGATGCCAAACCCTCACCCCTACCCGAACCTGGCCTGAACCCTAGACCTAACATCATCAAAATTAAAAATAATTTAAGATTTAATTACTAACCGGGCGCGCGGTGGAGGAGACGACAGAAATCGATACTCGACGATCGGCGAAGGTGGCGACGAGGCGCGGAAAGTTGACGAAGGTGTGGGAACGACCGACGGAGGTGGCGACAAGACGCGGAGCGCGGTGGCGACGAGGCGCGGGAACAGGCGATGAAAGGCGCGGGAGTGAGAGAGAAATTTTGGGAACGATGAATAACTTTTCTGTGCTTTTTTTTATTAATAACCTATTTATATGCCCCTACGGACATAACCGTAGGTTCACCATTTGCGGCTCCGTAGGGCCAAACAAAATATTAGAACGTAAGACACCGTAGGGACAACGATGTGGCCCTACGGATAAATCCGTTGGGGCAAGAAATATTTGCCCATACGGATTCCTGAGTCCGTAGAGGCAACCCCATATTGTAGTAGTGACATGAGCAAAATATAAACAAGTTCTAATGGCATGTGGAGGCAAGTATGAGTTGATACCAATTGAAAATGAACAATTTTGAAAACGGAGCTCAACTCATACACAAAAACGTGTATTGAAAACGATATACTATGAAAAGCTCAAAAACATGCGCCAACTAATAAAAGGTAAAACAAGTTTTGAAACATATAAGTTAGAATACATGTCATAATACGAACTATAGAACATCAATGAAAATAATAATCGTATTACGCATGTACAAAGTGTGTGCGTGGTTTTTTAAAAAATGGAATTTTTTTTTGAAATGTGCACAACACAAGATTTAAGGAATGTAAATACGAAAAAGTATACCTCAATAGCACAACACTTACATATCCCAATCGCTTAAATCTCCCAAAAATGAGAAGCAAGCCTAAAAGATCAATCCATGAGTCATATCTCATAATCACTTGTAAACCAAACCATTAGAGCTTGAAAGATAATAATAATGAAATTCAAGTAATAGAAATTAATGATACTAAACTCAAAAGCCGGTCAAAATATGCACATATAACCAAAATGATATCAATGGAAGGTTCAAATGTACAACCTACTCACATAATAAAGAATACCAATTGAAAACAATATGATACCAATTGGAAATAATTAAAAATCGTATGTGAGTACAAACATGATTAACTCTCTCATCTTAAAAATCGACTTTCCGGTGAAGGGTCTCTAATTCTCTCCGCTATATCCGTAGAATTCGTTATAATTAACAAAATCCACAAATGAGTCCCCTAAAAGAGTTGCAGAAACCATTTAGCAAGATGAGCTAAGAATTCAATACCAATGAATAATTCTACTCATGCGGTGTGTGCAATTATAGATAAGCAAGTTTAAGCACAAACACCCTAAACAAGACACAAAGCAAATATACCAAATGAAAATTTGGTTCAAGTTGAAAACAGGTGCCAAATTATATCCATATAAAAAAGATTTAAACAATTTAAAGTGTATATATACAAACTCTCACTTATAAGATTAAAGACACATTATATAAACAAGTGAAAGTGGTTTATAACAAGAAACACAAGATAAGCAAGTCTAAATCAAGTTTTCAAACTATATTGTGCTCAAATTTAAAAGATTGCAAGTTTAAAGTAAATGAGAACAAGAAATCACATATGAGCAAATGAATGATACCAATTGTAAATACCAATTGAAATACCCTATGAATAGCATCTCATACATGAACAAGAACAACAATATATACAAGATAACATAAGTACATCACAGGGGGTATATAATATAAAACATACTTTCTAAAATATCAACATTAAGCACAATATAATATATGATATTTTAAAAGAATGTCACAATGAAGTACGATACCCCATAAATTGATGAGCCAAGCAAATATTTCCATTTGATTGTTCTTGCTCATCGCGAACCCGAATCTCTCAAGTCGTCAATTGGTCCACACCTACAAAACAAAGCATGAAGGGGGATTTCAGTATCCAAGTTTTCTTGGATCCATATGGATTAGCCTTTGGAACCCATCTAACATTGACATGCTAAGATATATTCATTTTTAAAATACATGCAAATGCGAAGTGTCCATGTGCACCACAAGAATAACAAGTGCGAGTGTGTACATGCATGGATCCAGAAGTGTCAACTAAGGCATGTGATGAAGCAAGTTTATGATGCGCATGCTTTTTGAAAGTTTGCCTTGAACTAAATTTATAAAGATATGCATGGTATGTGCATGAGATTTAGTGCGATGAGAAGCATGCTTGATAAATCTAGACGAAGAGGGTTTTTTGAAATTTTGAGTTTTTATAACCAATCCTTCTTCGGTTTAAAACATTATTTTGCTTGCTAAGAGGGGAAATAAGATTTTCTTTTGGTTTTGAAATCTTAGCAAGGGAAGAGCTTAAAACAACATTTTGTTTTTCGGGAGAAGAGTTTTTAAATATCAAGGAGTCTTGAGAAGCAATAGTGGATTTCACCTTTAAAATTTGAAATCAAAGTATCGTTTTCACTTCTCAAAACATCGCAAGAAGATACTAAATTTTCATTT
Source organism: Agapanthus africanus (assembly GCA_030015575.1). NCBI lineage: Eukaryota > Viridiplantae > Streptophyta > Magnoliopsida > Asparagales > Amaryllidaceae > Agapanthus > Agapanthus africanus. The sequence continues at coordinate 170,157,139 of JASDDO010000026.1, read as the reverse complement.
TCTTTCTTGAGAGAAGCATTTTCTAAAACAAGAGATTCTTGAGATAAAAATAGATGATTTCAAAAAATCAATCTCACTTTAAAATTTGAAATCAAATCATGGTTTTCTTTTCTCAAAATCTCACAAATTAAGAACAAGTTCTCATTTTCCTTTTTAAGAAACGAAAAATCACAAGTCAATACAACATGAGAATCAAGTGAAGATTTTAAACAGTCGATTTCACTTGTAAGATTTGAAATCAAAATATCATTTTTATTTCTCAAGGCATTGCAAGATAAACCAAAATTTTCATTTTCTACCTTCAAAGCATAAAAAAAAACACATTGTAAATCAAGTTTTGAAAGTAACTCATTCTTCTTAATTTCTAATTTATCAATCAAAGATTTTTGAGAATCATGAGTAAAGATAAAAGCACTGCATTTGGCAATCAAGCTTTTGTTCAAAGTCTTAAAAGAATGGCAAAAGGAAATCAAATCATTTTTCTTATCAATGATAAAAGAATTTTGCTAATCTAACAAATCATTTCTAGAAGCCATCAAATTAAAACTACAATGAATAGTATTGAAAATTATTAGCAATTGATCATAAGTATATGATAATCAACAGATGGATTACTTACAACCCTAAGATCAAGACACCCCTTATTCGACTCCATAGAGTTGGATCGTCTCTTTTGACTCGCTTTTAGTTGAGACGTATCCAAAATCGCTATTTGAGTCGTTCTTTTGGCATTCTCTTCTTTTTTGTAAACGGCTTGCTCTCTATAGATGTTTTCCAAGGAGCACAAGTTATATGCCGTCTTGCAAGAAGAGACATTGTTAAGATCAACCACATTTAAAGCACAATAAAGAATTTTAATAGTTTTAATGTTCAAATTAAATAAATCTTTTTCATGAGTACTCCATTTTGATATAGCAATAATAGGAATAAATACTCACGATCAACAATAAGTCGCATACTCCTACCAAGAGATTCTAAAAAACATTGCATCATAATATTCCAAAAATCAAATTTTGAACCATCAAAATATAGAGGGTTGTGAATAGATGGTTTAGCGTGATAAGAACAAGATGATAAATAAGATGTCATAGGATCTACTCTAGGATGTTAAACCAACAAAAGAGCACCAAGCTCTGATATCAACTAAAAATATACCTAGAAGGGGTGAATAGGAATACACTACCAATATGCCCAAATTAAAAATTCTACAGTTGCACATAAAGAACACTATTACAAAGCTTAATAAATGATATACCAATATGATAAGTGGCTAAGCAAACTACAATTGTGAAACAATGAATATTTAGCAAGAGCACAATATTAAGACCAAATAATGAGCAATTAGAGCATATAAATATCTAGCATGCAATTTCTAAACTAATAAGCAAAAGAGAAGAAATTGCAAACTCAAACACGGGATATTCATAGTGGTTCAGGAGATCCCCTAGTCCACTTTCTTTAGACGCACAAGTCTGTTTCACTAATTCACGTTTTTCTCTTAGAAACAAACGCGTTGCCCACAAGCAACACACAACCCCACTTTCGGTGAAGGCTAAGCCAAACACGTCTCCTCAAAAGACTACACGTTGTACGCCACTACGAACAATACTTCCCTTACAAGCTCGTCACGCTCTTCTCTCTACAATAGACGCTCTTCTCTCTTATAAAGATACTCTTGCACTCAAGAGTTTTCACATATAAAAAGAAGACAAATTACAAGCTCAAGATACTCTCAAAAGAGTTTTACAAGATAAGCAAATAAAAATCTTTTTAAACTTTCATAAGGGATGGGATTTTGGGCTCAAGATCACTTGGATATTGGCAATTGAAAAACTCAAGTAATTAAGTGATGCCAAGAAAAAACAACCCAAAACCCTTGTATAGCCCCAAGAAAAACAACTCAAAATCAAGTGGGGACAAGCAGTTTAAACATGCAGCAGACGTCTGAAGTTATAAAGCGCAGATGTCTGGCCTCATATAAAACAAATCCCCAACGGCTATAAACGGCTATATTTTTGAAAACTTTTCTTCTTTAGACATCAGTCACAATGTCTTTCAGACGTCTAAAATTAAAACTATTTTCAACCCGAGACTTTTACACAAACGTCTGAAGAATAATGAGCAAACGTCTGAAGTTACAAAAATTTATTTTTCAAAGTCTTCAGCAAACGTCTGTCACATTGAACTGAAGATGTCTATCGATAAACAAAAAAACCAATCAGATACTTTAGCATAGATGTCTGAAGTACAGATGACAAACATATGAAGGTATAAAATATCCATTTTCAAAACTTTCTTCAGACGTCTGTCAAATTTACCTTCAGACGTTTGTTGTCTCTTTGGATTTCTGATATTTCTAAACATCAGAAAAAACAGTGCACAGACGTCTGAACTTCAACAAGGCAGACGTCTGTCAAGCACAAAAAACTGATATTTGGGTTTTTTGAAAAATGAAAACTTTGTGTAACACTCTAGCACTGTTATACTATATCTTATTTGGAGTATTTCAAATTTTGCGACAGATTTCTTTATTACTATTACTTTTGGGTGCGGATAGTGCATTTGGTAACTGTGGTTAGTATCCGACCCGACCCGCATGTTTGAAACCAATCATGGTTCAAGATTACGTCAAATATTTGCTAGTACAGAGAATCCATGCACATCTAGATTCTATACACATATATAATATTTTAGTATCCGCATATCTTTTAAATAATACAAATAAAAACCAAATAATATATTTTGATATCTAGCATGGCATGTTATCGTACCCCATATCATGTGGTTGCATCCATATATCATGTTCATGTCCTAAGTGTTAAAACAGACTCGTTTGGATCGCTACGTATATTTACGTAGATCTGTACTTGGGATATACATTTTTATTGACCGGATATCGCATTATAGTTTTAACTTTTACGTATTTTCTCCATATTTAAAAACTAAATTTTTAAAAGAGACCCGGGTAATATTCGGAGTAATTTGATATTTGCTGTACAATCCCAATATAAATAATAATATTTGCTTAAACTAACAGTTATGTATATAATATATATAATATATTCATAAACTAAATTAATAACTATTCTCTCTCTCAGCATCTCTCTCCCCTCTGTCTCTCGCTCTCTTCTCTTTGTATCTCTCTTCTCTCTCTCTCTATTTCTATATATATAAATATATATATATATATATATATTATAATAACCTATTATAATCATAACCTCACCTTTCTCTCTCTCCTCTTCTTTCTTTCTTTGTCTGCACCCCACAAGGAACCCAAACCCTAGCTCACGCCCACTCCCTCGCCGCCGACCTCGCCTCGTCATCACCACCACCTCCTCGCCCTCATCTTCACCCTCTTCTCCTCACCACCTCCACCTCCTCCTTCCCTCCCCAAGCATCCCAGCACCCCAACAACAACCCTGCAACAAACCCCCGACCCCAGAAACTTCACCTCTCACCGGAGACCTCACCGTTGCTACCCTCCATCACCACCATCCCCTCCTCTTCACCTCCCTTTCCTCTCCTGACACTCCAGACCACTGCCACCACCAACCTCACAAACCCCCGACCTCGACACCAACCCAAGAACCCATAGACACCGTGCCGACGCAACCACATCACCGTCGGCCATCGTCGCAGTCATCTCGCCTCTGTTCTTGCCACCCTAAAACCCAACACAACAGCCACCCTACTCCTCTTCTTCATTTCTTACTTTTATCGATCGTTTCTTGATTCTCCGATCGTCTCACCGAAGTTGCGCACGTCGCCGACGATCCAGACGACCCAGTCACCGTCGTCGTCCAGCCTAATCACCACGTCACGTCACTGCTCGGCCAGATCCAGTCCTACGCGCGTAAGTTTGTATTGCCACGTTATTCCGACGTCGGACGTAGCGTCTGTATCTCGACGTGAGATCCAATCAGGCAAGTTCTAAACTTGCGACATGTTATTCTATTATATTAATATTTATTTAATAATAAGAATAGTGCATGTGTTTTATTATTCAGCAAATATTACAGATTTACAGTTTTACGGTATCCGTCTGTATCCGTACTGATAATAGCATATCTAGTTGCATACCGGAACATCATGATACCATTATACTACTACATCAGTACAACATGTTATCTAGTTTGCATCATACATAGTAATGGACGTATAATGGTTATTATAGATAGATACATATGCATCCTGGCATCAGTTGTGTTTACCGTGTTCCGATATTGATTATAGTTTCACATGGGGTATCTATTTGGTTAATATACATTACATGACATGCTCACGACACACTACCTGGCTTATTACATGGATCTTATTGCTAATGCCAACAACCCTGGCTTGTTGTCCTAACAGATGTGACTTGTTGTCTGTATAGACAAGAACTGCACATATTGATCCTGTGTTAGCATTAGACTTATATCGTTAATACATGACTTGAACACAAACCTGGGAAAAAGAAATATAACCGAAACGTAACTCAAGAGAATATTATTATTGTTTGTCGTGGTTCCGGGCGTTACAGAATAAATTATTGTTTGCCGTGATTCCAGATATTACGGAATAATCATTATTGTTTGTCGTGTTTCCGGGCGTTACGGAATAAATCATTGTTTGCCGTGTTTCCGGGCGTTACGGAATAAATACTGTTATCGTGGTCCCTTGGAGAATGAACGGGATATATACTGTTGAGTTACGATAAAAATTGCATTAATTGATTTCAAAGACTTATAAAATAGATAACCTAAAAGCACAGATTTAGGATACACATCATACCCATATATACACATAGTTCACTATTTGTATCTGTGTTATTTATTTATATTCTTGTTTAATTATAACATCATTCCTGGTTACTACTGTTATTTTGATATTATGACGCACTGACGTCTGGATTTTGCATGGCCCAGTTCCTCTACTTTTATCGCAGGCAGATCAAGAGCACTTTAGCAATCAAGCCGAGCAATGAGGGATTGAACATGTATTATTAGAGATGTTTAGTTTATTTATTTCCATAGCTTTGTTTATTGATGTGAGCCCATATTGGGACATGATTCAGATATTGTTTATTGGATCCTGATTCGTTTCCGCTTTATGCATTTTCTTGATTTTATTTACTGTGGCGGATGGAGATGTATTAGCTAGATTATGTATTTTTCTGTTCTTGATATCTTATGGACAGCCATAATGTGACTGTGAAGGGATGATTTCTAACCACAGATAAAATGGTTGGCTCTGTCACGTACCCTAGTTTACATATCTTGGAAGGCGGGGCGTGACAAGGTTTGTTTGGTATCAAAGCCTTAGGATTTAGGGTTGGTCGGGTTTGGTTCTTTTGTAGTTGGGTATTAAACCCAATACACAAACCATGAAAACCCGGAATTAGGAGCATGTGCTGCCACATTACTATCTTGCCAGTCTTGAATCTATAGGTATCTTGTTTACTGAATCCTGTTTACCGTTGCTAATTGTCTTCAGTGTCTTGGCTTCAGAATAATGGCGAATAGAGACTTGCGGTCATACCAGAGGCGTGTTGATAACGCCGCATTGCTTGGTGTTGTACGTGGTATGCTTGAAAACCAGAAGCGGCAAACTGAGCTGAATCAGCGACAGGCCGAGGCTTTTCAGGAGGGTCTGCGGACAGTCCAGCAATCCGTAGTCGCAGTAGCACTCAGGCCAGCACAACGTGAGGGCACCGTGACGAACTTTAGAAATCTCGGTTCGTCCACGTTTACAAGATTAGAGGAGCCATTGCCAGCGGAGCAGTGGCTAGTTGATACAGAGAATCTACTTGTCACCGCGCAGATTCCAGATGAGAAAAGGTTGGACATAGTACGCATCCAGTTGGTAGATTACGCTCGCGAGTGGTGGCTCGTAGAGAAGACCCACCTGAACAAGCCGATCAGTTGGGCAACGTTTTCACGGAGTTTCTTGAAGAAGTTCTTTCCGCAATCTGCTCGGGAAGAGATGGAAGAGAAGTTTATTAGTCTGAAGCAGAATGGCGGATCCGTTGATGCGCATGCGGCTGAATGGACTCGGCTCGGTCGATTTGCGGGACCTTTGGTTGCCAACGAGGCAGATAGGATACGGAGGTTTATGTGTAACTTAGATTTGGAGATTCAGAGACACATCATATCTCTGGGATTGACCATCTTCTTCCAAGTTCTCAAGACAGCCAAAGAGCAGTAGAGTTTGTCGGTGAAAGCGAAGGGAACTCAACAGCAAGCCGTCGTTGTGTGGAAGCCGGCGTTTACGCCAAACCGAGCTCCTGCACGCAGAAGCATTCCGGTGAACAAGCGAGACATTGTACCCATGAAGAAGTCTGTTGTATCCGATCCGAAAAAAAGTGTGTTTTGTGACTACTGCCAACGACCGGGTCATTTCCGGAGAGAGTGCCGGATGAGGCTTAGGCAGTGCCTGATTTGCGGAGCTACTGATCATCGAACACATGCTTGTCCATCGAGAGTTCAGTTGAAGGGTGATGCTCCGAGAGCACAGCAGAAGCAAATTACTCAGGAGCCTAATCAAGCACATGCCTTCACTTTGACGGCCGAGGAGGCCAAAACTTCAGACGAAATTGTTTCAGACATCCTACTCGTTTATAATTTTCCCGCATTGGCATTATTCGATTCAGGTGCATCCCATTGCTTCATGTCGTTCAAGTTTATTAGTGCGCACTCGATTCCACACACGGCCCTGTCTAGTTGCTGAGACATACACACTGGGAATGGGAAAATTGTATCCAGCAGTGAGTGCAAAGATTGTTCGATTGTTATATGCGGACGAGGGTTATTCACGGATTTCTTGGTGATTGATACTGACAGCTATGATGTTTTGGGAATGGACTTTCTTGGCACTTTCCACACTCACATCAATTGTAGGGCGAAGAAAGTGATTTTCCAGATTTCCGGACATCTGGAGTTCATATTTTTTGGAGGTAGCAGATATGTCGGGCCAGTCAAATTTAGGGCTAGGACGACTAGTGTCGTTCTTTCGTCGATATAAATAAACGAGGAAGCGTCAACAATAGTTCGGGAGTTTATGGATGTGTTCGAGAACATCTCGGATTTACCGCCAAAATGAGATGTGGAGTTCACGATTGATCTTATTCCTGGAGCAGCACCGATTTCAAAGGCTTATTATCCAATGGCACCGGTGGAACTAGAAGAGGTAAAGAAACAGGTTGCCGAATTGCTAGAGAAAGACTGGATTCGTAACAGCGGTTCACCATAGGAAGCTCCTGTTCTTCTAATCAAGAAGGATGGCACGCGGAGGATGTGCATTGATTATCGAGAATTAAACCGGGTGACTATTAAGATCAAGTACACAATCTCTCGCATCGGTGAATTATTCGATCAACTCAGTGACGCGAGGGTATTCTCGAAGTTGGATTTGCGATCCAGATATCAAGTTCGGATGAAATCAGAAGATATTTGCAAGACAGCGTTCCAAACTCGATATGGGCATTATGAGTACTTAGTGATGCCATTTGGAGTTACTAACGCACCGGCAATATTCATGGACTTGATGAACCAAATATTTTCACCGTACCTGGACCAGTTCGTAGTAGTGTTTATTGATGATATTCTGATCTATTCGAGGAGCAAAGAAGAGCATGCAGAACACTTGAGTATCGCACTGCAAACGTTGAGACAAGAAAGGTTATATGCTAAGATGAGTAAGTATGAGTTTTGGCTCAAAGAAGTGAAGTTCTTAGGTCATGTTGTATCCGGAAATGAAATTGTCGTTGACCCTGAAAAGATTGCAGCTGTTCATGATTGGCCAATTCCAAAAAATGTATGAGAGATCAGAAGTTTTCTTGGGCTTGCCGAATATTATAAAAGGTTTGTGGAGAACTTCGCTCGAATAGCAGAACCATTGACCAAGCTAACACGAAAGGAAGTACCATTCGTATGGACGGAGAAATGTGCGTCAACTTTTGAAGCGTTGAAGCAAAGATTGGTCACCGCTCCTATCTTGATAGTGTCGGATGGTTCCGGAGGGCTGGTTATTCACAGCGATGCATCTGGGAAAGGATTGGGATGCGTTCTAATGCAGCATGGGAAGGTTATAGCTTATGCGTTAAGAAAATTGAAGACTTATGAGAAGAACTACCCAACTCATGATTTGGAGCTAGCAGCAATGATTTTTACTTTGAAAATTTGGAGACATTACTTATTGGGCGAAAGGGTAGACATATTTACCGATCACAAGAGCCTAAAGTATGTGTTCACACAGAAAGAGCTCAACATGAGGCAGCGTAGATGGTTAGAGCTGATGGCTGACTATGATCTTGATCTCAAATATCATACGGAGAAAGTTAATGTAGTGCCGGATGTTCTAAGTCGGTTGCTAGCAATATGAATGTTGACTGCACAAAAGGAGATTATAGCTGATTTCAGAGGTTCGAGTTGGAGATCGTACTACCGCATTTTTTGGAACAGTTAATGCAATTGCAAGTACGGTCAATCTTGATCGATAACATTAAAGCAGCGCAGTCGCACGAACCAAGATTGCATATGTTTCGAGAACAAGTAAAAGCGGGACTTCGAACGAATCTGTTAATTCATAAAGACGGTTTGTTACGATATGGAAGTCGTTTATGTGTGTCTAAACGAGATGTTCGTGAAGAAGTCCTGAAGGAGGCTCATAGTTGCGCATATTCCATACATCCGAAAGGCACAAAGATGTACTGAGATCTACGACAACATTTCTGGTGGAAAGGCATAAAAAGGAAGATTGCTCGCTACGTATCGAAGTGTTTGATGTGTCAGCAAGTCAAGGCTGAACATCAAAGGGTAGCTGGTTTGTTGCAACCACTTCCGATTCCTCAATAGAAGTGGGAACATATAACCATGGATTTCGTGACAACTTTACCACGAAGTCCAAAAGGCAATAATACAGTTTGGATGATTATCGATTGATTGACCAAGGCAACTCATTTTATACCATTTCGAGTTGGTCAGTCAACGAAGGCTTTAGCAAAGCGGTACATGCAGGAGATTGTGAGATTGCATGGAGTACCTGTGAGCATCGTTTCCGATCGTGATACACGATTTTTATCGCACTTTTAGAGGAGTCTACAAGAAAGTTTGAGGACTCGCTTGTAGTTTAGCACCGCCTATCATCCTCAGACAGATGGCCATATGAAAGAACGACCAAACTCTTAAAAATATGTTGAGAGCATGCATGTTAGACTTCAAGGGTTCATGGGAGGATCATTTGCACTTGGTGGAGTTTTCTTATAATAACAGTTTTCAGGCGACTATACAGATGGCTCCATTCGAAGTATTGTATGATCGTAAGTGTCGCTCGCCCGTCTGTTGGACGATATTGGAGAAAAAAGATTATTGGGACCGGATCTTATTGTGCAAACGGTGGAAAAAGTCAACGTGATCCGAAATCAAATGAAAGCGGCACAAGATCGACAGAAAAGTTGGGCTGATACAGGACGAAGACCTCTGGAGTTCGCAATTGGTGATCTTGTATTCTTAAAGATATCACCGACCAGAGGAGTGATTCGATTTAGTAGTCGAGACAAGCTTAGTTCTCGATTCGTGGGGCCTTTCGGTATTATCCAGCGTATTGGAGAGGTAGCTTATCAATTGGCTTTACCACCATCATTGGCGAGTGTTCATGACGTATTTCATGTATCTTAACTCCGCAAGTATGTTAGAGATGAGACGCACGTCCTAGATCACTCGGAATTGACAGTAAAGGAGAATTTAACATATGAAGAAAGACCAATGGCGATTGTGGATCGACGAGAAAAAGTCCTCAAGAATAAAGTTATCCCACTAGTACTTGTTTCATGGGAAATCGTTTGCACAGAGAATCTATTTAGGAACGTGAAGACGAGATCCGACAGAAGTTTCCACACCTCTTTTCTTAGATCCGTGTTTTCTTGTCTTTTCTTGTTCCGGAGATTTCGAGGACGAAATTCTTTGTAGTTAGGTATAATGTAACACCTTAGCACTGTTATATTATATCTTATTTGTGGTATTTTAAATTTTGCGAGAGATTTCTTTATTACTAGTGCTTTTGGGTACGGATAGTGTATTTGGTAACTGTGCTTAGTATCCGACCTGACCCGCATATTTGAAACCCATCATGATTCAAGATTACGTCAAATATTTGCTAGTACAGAGGATCCATACACATCTAGATTCTATACACATATATGATATTTTTGTATCCGTATATGTTTTAAATAATACAAATAAAAACCAAATAATATATTTTGATATCTAGCATGGCATGTTATCGTACCCCATATCATGTAGTTGCATCCATACATCATGTTCATGTCCTAAGTGTTAAAACAGACTCGTTTGGATCGCTACGTATATTTATGTAGATCCGTACTTAGGAGTATGCATTTTTATTGACCGTACATCGTATTATGGTTTTAACTTTTACGTATTTTCTCCATATTTAAAAACTAAATTTTTAGAAGGGACAAGGGTAATATTCGGAGTAATTTGATATTAGCTGTATAATCCCAATATATAATAATATTTGCTTAAACTAACAATTATGTATAATATATATATATATAATATTTATAAACTAAATTAATAACTATTCTCTCTCAGCATCTCTCTCCCCTCGGTCTCTCGCTCTCATCTCTCTCTCACTCTCTCTCTCTCTCTATATATATATATATATATATATATTAACAACCTATTATAATCATAACCTCACTTTCTCTCTTTCTTCGTCTGCACCCCACGAGGAACCCAAACCCAGCCCACACCCAATCCCTCGCCGCCGACCTCACCTCGTCGTCACCACCGCCTCCTCGCCCTCATCTTCACCCTCTTCACCCTCTTCTCCTCACCACCTCCACCTCCTCCTTCCCTCCACGAGCATCCCAGCACCCAACGACAACCCTGTAACAAACCCCCCACCCCAAAAACCTCACCTCTCGCCGGAGACCTCACCGTTGCTACCCGCCATCACCACCATCCCCTCTTCCTCACCTCCCTCTCCTTTCCCGACACTCCAGACCGCCGCAGCCACCAACCTCACAAACCCCCGACCTCGACACCAACCCAAGAACCCATAGCCACCGTGCCGACGCAGCCACGTCACCGTCGGCCATCGTCACAGTCATCTCGCTTCTGTTCTCGCCATCCCAGAACCCAACACAACAGCCACTCCACTCTTCTTCATTTCTTGCTTTTCTCGATTATTTCTTGATTCTCCGATCGTCTCGTAGGAGTTGTGCGCGTCGCCGACGACCCAGTCACCGTCATCGTCCAGCCTAGTCACCACGTCATGTCACTACTCAGCCAGGTCCAGCCAAGTCCAGCCCAGCGCACGTAAGTTTGCATCGCGACGTTATTCCGACGTCGGACGTAGCATCCGTATCTCGACGTAAGATCCGATCAGTAAAGTTCTAAACTTGCGACATGCTATTCTATTATATTAATATTTATTTAATAAATAAGAATAGTGCATGTGTTTTATTATTCAGCAAATATTACAGATTTACAGTTTTACGGTATCCGTCTGTATCCGTACTGATAATAGCATATCTAGTTGTATGCCGAAACATCATGATATCATTATACTACTACATCAGTATAACATGTTATCTAGTTTGCATCATACATAGTAATGAACGTATAATGGTTATTACAGATAGATACATATGCATTCTGACATCAGTTGTGTTTACCGTGTTCCGATATTGATTACTGTTTCACATGGAGTATCTATTTGGTGAATATACATTACATGACATGTTCACGACACACTACCTGACTTGTTACGTGGATTTTATTACTAATGCCAACCACCCCAACTTGTTGTCCTGACAGACGTGACTTGTTGTCTGCATAGACAAGAACTGCATCTATTGATCCTGTGTTGGCATTAGATTTATATCGTTAATACCTTACTTGAACACAAACCTGGGAGAAAAGGGAAATCAAGAATGTAACCGAAACGTAACTCAAGAGGATATTATTATTGTTTGTCTTGGTGCCGGCAGTTACGGAATAAATCATTGTTTGCCGTGGTTCCGGACGTTACGGAATAATCATTATTGTTTGCCGTGTTTCCGGACGTTACGGAATAAATCATTGTTTGCCGTGTTTCCGGGTGTTACGGAATAAATACTGTTACCGTGGTCCCATGAGGAATGAACGGGATATATACTGTTAAGTTATGATGAGAATTACATTAATTGATTTCAAAGACTTATAGAATAGATAACCTAGAAGCACAGATTTAGGATACACACCACACCCATACATACACATAGTTCACTATTTGTATCTGTGTTATTTATTTATTTTCTTGTTTAATTATACATCATATCCTGGTTACTACTATTATTTTGATATTATGACGCACTGACGTCTGGATTTTGCATGGCTCAGTTCCTCTACTTTTATTACAGGCAGATCAAGAGTACTTTAGCAATCAAACCGAGCAATGAGGAATTGAACGTGTATTATTAGAGATATTTAGTTTATTTATTTCCATAGTTTTGTTTATTGATGTGAGCCCATATTGGGACATGATTCAGATAGTGTTTATTGGATCTTGATTCGTTTCCGCTTTATGCATTTTCTTGACTTTATTTACTGTGGCAGATGGACATGTATTAGCTAGATTATATATTTTTCCGTTCTTAATATCCTATGGACAGCCATAATGTGACTGTGGAGGGATGATTCATATCCACATGTAGTATGGTTGGCTCTGTCACGTGCCGTAGTTTACGTATCTTGGGAAGCGGGGCGTGACACTTTGAAACCATAAAACCCAAAGTTTATGCAATGTAAAACATTTGTGCTTACGTGTGTGGGTTTTCAAAAACTACTGAATGATATATCCATAATCCATAGAGTACTTACATAGAATCATATGTCGATGTCGCATTTCTTCGAAAACTTGAATCTTCGACATTTCGACACGAAATCTTGAACTTTGACGAATCGCATGATCTTCAATTGATCTTCAACTTGACTTCCATTGATTTTCGTCACTCAACTCGCGTGCGTCTTGAAATCGATATTTGATTTTCAAATGAACTTCGTTTCACCTTCAATCATTGATGCTTCAAACTCGGACATTGGCTTCTTGCTTCTTGGCTATTCGTAGCTTGAACTTTTAAATCTCTTGAACCTTGGCTATTTAGCTTCACAAAGCTTAAATGTGCAAATTGGGAAGCTCTCGTCCATATCCTCCAATCTCCATTAGATATTCCATTTAAGCTTAATTACCTTCATCCTCCATTATATGCTTGTGTCGTGAGATATCATGAATATCCTGAAAAGTAATCTCAAAACGAACAAGTACATCATATACAGTGTTATGAAATATAAGCAAGTTAATAAACATAAATATATGACCATTCATTGTTTCGATATCACAACTATGAATAGTATATCGATATCAAGATATAAATCAAAAGCAAAGCATGAGATATTGATATACCAAATATATATACATGTTATATGAAAAGAAAGATATAGATCACATATATATACATATTAATATTGTGAATCATCAAAACAATGAATGTGACACTATACACAAGATATAGAAAAAGCAAGCTAAAAACAAGTATATATAAGTTTAGTATCGATAAGATAAAGCAAGATAAGTGACACTATACAAACTATTCATGTTTAAACTATCATCAAAACCAAATAATAGGATCATCGAAATCCATAAGTCATCCATATAGATCGTGAATGCTGCAAATTGCATGCAATACTGCATTTAAGTATCGGCTAATAATCTCACCATATCTAACATAGTAAACTTTCATCACCTTGCTCATAGTGTTATGTCCCACGATGTGCAGGATTAGCTAATTGCTCCTCGATTGCTACATTTTTTGTGTCCTTAAGCAATCCACGCTCCCTCAATATCTTCGCTAGGCAGAAAAAGGGATTTGGAGCCATTAGAAGGTAATAAATGCAGCTTGATCCTCCCAAAAAAATTCGCTGCAAATTGATAGATCTAGAAAATTTTCTATAAATCGCGGGCTCTTTAGGAATTCTATCATCATTATAATCAAGCATATACAATGCAAAGTATCCAACCACAACTGTGCAAGCGGCATATGCTACCAAAGCATTAGCCAACAATAATTCTTCATCTAGATCCTGATCCTTCTATCCTTCATGCACCAATCAACAATGACATAAAAGTAAAAATACCATCGCATTGTAATAACAAAAATACCAATACAATTTTTAACAGTAACCGTAATTGCAACTATTAAAACAAGATCTAAATGTCATATGTACATTCTTAGAATTGAGCTAACAATTATTAATGCCTATGATTCAAACAAAATTTATTTCTGCAATTTAGTGATTAAAGAAGAATCTAGCTTCATCTAAGTATCCATTATATGAAATAATGATGTTTAGAGAACAAAGAGTAGAGAAAATAATAGTCATGGAAATATACGGACACAAAAAGACTACTAAAGCCTGAATTCTCTTTTGCCTTTCAATAGACTTATTTTGTCTAAATATTATAAATTTTGAATTAGATAGATAAAGCTACTGTTAAAAGAGTTGAACCACAAAAAGATGGTATGACGATAAACAAATTCTTAAGATTTTTGTTTAATGTACATTCAAAAAATAGAATTAAGAGTATTTTATCCTTATGGATCTTAATAGATCCATCCCAAAAAAAAAAAGAATCTTAATAGATATAGGGATAAATTAATGAATAAGAATCTTGAGCATATTAATTTGCAAATATTGTGAGCCCATAACTAAATGTTTTGAATTGTTAAAATTGATCGACCCAAAAAGTCCCAAATTATTTGAAGAAATCAAGAGATTGTACCATAAAATCAAGTCAAATAAACCTGTGAATAAATAAATCATCAAAATTTTAAGAATCAACAAGATTGATATGATTTATCCATGTTAAACCCTAAAAAGCCAAGTTTGATGGACGATCCATAGTTTAGTCTAATATTTGATTACAGATTTGGATAAGAAAACTTAAAATATGAAATATTTCTAGATCTGAAATCTTACCAAAAAGGGCAAACATCGAATAATAGCACCACTTGAGAAGTAAAAGCTTGAAGAAGTGGGTAGAAAAGGGGCTGGAGCGCGGGAACCTTGGCGGGCGCGTGAGAGAGAAAAATCCTGAAAGTGAGAATAGTTTAAAAGGATGAGAAAGTGAGAAAGAGAGGAGTGAATAAAAAATAACCTCTAATTGCCCGTTTGGAAAAACGGAAGTATCGAAAGTAATCTTCAAATTCATGAAAATAGTAATTTATTAAACTTTTTTTGTTTGTTTTGGTTATAAAAATAGTTATATTGAAGTAATAGATGCAATTATTTTATATTAACTTTTATCTAGAAAAGCATCAGAGAATGAAAGAAACTTAAAATTAATTAATGTTATGAATAAAATAGTATTTTTCTTCTCTTTCCTTGTGCTCGATACCACTTCCAAACAAATCTTGAAGTAGGGACTCCACATAGGATCCACATCATCGTATGGAAATAACTTCAAATATACTTTTTGTTAAAACAAGCACTTGAAGTATCGGAAGTAGGCCTACTTTTCGATACTTCCATGCTATTTCATGGAAAACAAATAGGTCCTGAGTTTCGATGGTTTAGAGGAGAAAGTGAAAACAGGGAATTTGCTGATGTGGCAGGAAAGTGGAGGTTCACTTTCTTAACTTTTGTTTTTGCACCTGATGGAACTTCGGATCTCCTTCAGATGCTGTCCTCCGTCGATCCTGCGATGGTGATCTTGGACAGCGGTGATTTGTTTTTGGAGTTGTTGGGTGTGGATCTCAATACGTTGGTGTTGGACGCCGAGCTACCTGCAAAGAAGTCCCGGGGTGGCCGACCATCGTAGGACCCTCCGACGATCAAGTTAGAGCCGAGTAATAGGAGCAGAGTAGCGACGTATTGAGATAATTCGAGTTACCTGAGTCGTCTGAGAGATGGGTTTTTATAGTGGTCGTATGGAGTGAGCAAGTGCAAGATCTTCGCCGTCAGCTACGCCCCTGACGTTACGCCTGTGTGAATGATGGGATCCCTCCATTAATGACGGGATACGCTCATTAATAGGGGGATGCGCCAGCGTGGGACGCGGGACGTGGGGCGGTGGATATTTCACCCTGGCGATATACACGGAGCCGTTACGGGACGCATAGGATCTATGCCCCTGGTAGGTCGGGGGAGGCCGAGGAAGCTCGGCACGTAGGAGGCTCGGAGATGAGCCGGGAGGCCGAGGAAGCTTGGCACGCCAGATGGCTCGGAGACGAGCTGTTGGTAGTTTCCTGGGTGAATGTGGAATGTATTTTAGGGAAGCCCTCTGGAAGGTCGGGCACGTTCCTCGGGACGAAGTCCCGAGGAATCCCCATAGCGCGACTCATTTATTCCACTCCCCATAGCCTTCGGGACACGTCATCGGTCATGCGTCGTAATCTTGAGGAGATACCACTCGTAAACATCATCATTAGCCCTCCACTCTCGTTCCGACCTATCCAAGGGTCGGAGCGAGAGTGGTCTGCTCGGTTTCTCTTCTGTTCAATTTGACGCCAAAAATCATAATGCGGAACGCCTGGGAACGGCACGGCATTTGGCGGTCGTGTCGTTTCGATCTTTTAGGCCTACGTGTCGCCTCGTCGTACGCCTAAATCTTCGCGTGTATCCCCGATGGCGTCAGCGGATCAAATGAAATGATTGTGCTTTAAATAGGGGGCGCTGTTTCAGTCGGTTGCCAGTTGGGATGCATGCCACGTGTCAAACGTCGGTTGTCAAACGCGACAGGCTGTCGCTATCACCTGCAACCGAAGGGACGTCCCCAATGGCCGATCGCCACGTGGAGATCTGACGACTGGCAGGCGCGACGTTTCGTTTTGGCGGGAATCGATCTGGGCCGTCGGATGCTTTCTTTGGAGTGTATAAATAGGAGGGGATCCCTTTAGGGCCAACACTTCCACCATAATTTACTTTCGTTGTCGAAAATTGCTCGGCGCTCCTTCCTTTCAGATCGGATCACCCGTAATTTTTCCTCGGCGAGCCCATTCCCTTGAATCAGGTTAGATGTCTTCATCTGAGGAGTTTGTAGAGATAGTTAGGGTTGAGTCGGATGATGAGGCTCCAGTTGTTGGGGCCGAGTCCAGCGGGTCCCCCCCGACTTTAGATAGCCAAGAGGGTTCTTCTGCTGCATCATCTGTGTCGGGCTCGCCCCTAGAGCCAGGGCCACCCGTGTTGTTCATCGTCGGGTGGCGACAAGGGCCTCTAAGGCATGCATCGGGAACGCCCACGATGCGCCCTCTGTTTTGAGGAATGTGGACGAGCTTACCAAGATTCGGGTTCGATTCCATATTCCCTCCGACTATTCGCTTTGTTTAGCTAGAGAGTGAGCGGGCGGACCAGGGCAAAAAGATTGCCCTGTATTTGGAAGCATTCCGGGCCGGAATGCGTCTGCCCTTCTCAGCCGAGGTATGTGGGGTGCTTCGCTGCTTCCATCTTGCCCCGGGCCAGCTAGCGCCGAACTCGTGGAGAATCCTCCTCAGGTTTCTGGTCCGGTTGAAACTTGAAAACATCCCCTTCAATTTGACCCTCTTCGTTTCCTTCCTCTGTTATAAGAATCACCCTGGCACCAGCAAGGATGAGCCGAGCTGGGTGTATTTTTCCTTCAAAAAACGTAAGGGCGGGATGGCCTGGTCGGGTGTGGTAGCCGTCCCTTCTTCCATCCATGAATGGAAGGAGAAGTTCATTTTCGTTGGGCCACCCGAGGGCAAGGATTGGCCCATGCCTACACAAGGGCACAGGGCCGACTGCCCGAGAGCGAAACAGTCATCTTCACCCGAGGCAAGGGTGGTGTCGTTGTGGGAGCCGATCCAGCGGGCCGACGTCCTTCTTTCTGAGAAGACCCTGAGCTGGGCTGGGCTCAGCCCTGCGCGCTTTCTGGGTAAGTTAGGGCCATAGACGATCTATTTAGACTTTGATAAATTTTCTTTGTCTTTTTTAGCGTCACTAAATCTCTTTTGTGTATTCTCCTTTTTGCAAAGCAAATGGACCGATTCAAGTTCTTAGCTGCTATGGCCGCAAAGGCCCAAAAGAAGACCGAGGGCAGAAGCTCGTCCAGGCCTGGCCCAAGCTCAGCCCCAAAGCCAACTCCACCGGCAAAGCCTTCCGCTGCGCCCCGAGCCCCGGAAGACAGCTGCGGGGGGAGCCAGAAGCATGCACGGGACCCGGCGTCCTGGGCGAAGGAGGAGGAGGAACCCAGAGACGTTCCCCTCAAAAGACAGAAAAGGACGGTCTTTCGGGGGCCCTCCACCGGAATTCTGGTGCAGGAGGGGGACTTCTATTTCGGGGTGCCCTCGGGGCTCTCCATCGCCGACAGCCTGCTCTCCGACATGGAGCAAGCAGATGGGGGCAAGATTCCCCACGGGACCCTGAAGGCTTAGGTGGTCGCCATTGCTCAGGAGGCGGTTCAGGTCGGTATCCGTTTCCCTTTAAGAATTTTCTTAAGTATATTTTTTTCAGTTTGAACATTGCTAACTCCTTTTGCTACTTTCCTCAGGTCCTCCACCACTGCGCCCTCATTGTAAATATGGAATCCGAGGAGATAGCCCCGGCCATGAAGAAGGTAAGCGAATCGTCCTCACGGGAGGAGGATCTGTGCTTTCGGCTGCATCAGGCGGAGGAGAAGATAGCCGCCCTCGAAACCCGGTAGTCACCGAGGAGCTGATGAACTCCAAATACAAGGAATCTCACCGACTTCTGAGTGAATCCAACCGGGCTATCCAGACCAAGTTGGAGGAGGTTGGTAACCTCTATAATGCAATGAAGAAGTTGAGGGACGTCAGCAGAAAGGACGCCTGGGTGGCGCTCGAGGCCGTGAAGCTCGCCGAGATCCGAGTGGTGAAGTCCGTAGAGAGGTATAAGGCGTCTGACCAGTTCTACGTCGACCTTGCCGAAACCTTAGCCATAGTTTGGAACTAAGCTCTCGACGCCGTCAAGGTGTCAATGCCGGAGTTTGCCGACAATGAGCTCCGCGCTAAGTACCCGCTTTCTGAGGATGTGCCACAGGGGCGGGAGCCGAGGTGGCCGCAGGGGGCGAAGCCGTCCCAGAGACTGAAGCTCCGGCCTCCGAGGGAGGTGTCGAGCAGGGCGAGATCCCGGCGGAGCCCACGGCCTGAGCTTTCATCCCTTGGGAGCGTTTGTTTTTCTTTTCAAAATCTTGTAAGCCTCCGGGCATTTTTTGTAAGGCTGGGGAGCCTAGAATACCTTGTAAAATTTCGGAATATAAATAAAGTTGAGCTCATTTTCCTCTGCATGACTGTCTGCTTTCTGCGTGAGTACTTTAGCTCGCCAGTCTTCTTCTTGTTTGAATTTTCATTCTGCTGCAAGTGTTAGGTCGTAGGCCGTTGCCCGGCTTTTTAGATGACGGTCGCGCGTCGAGTGTAATTCGAATAATAGCCAAGTGTAGGAAGGTCGGTACCCTCCCGCTCCCCAGAGTCGAGGTGGCGATCGTTCATTTAGGATGAATCAAAAGGCATCCCAACGCTAGGAAGGTCGGTATCTGTCACGACCCGCTTCCCAGAGTACGCTAAGATGGGCACGTGACATAGCCAACCATGCTACCTGTGGATAGGAAAAATCCCTCCACAGTCACATTACGGCTGTAGAGATATCAAGAACAGGAAAGTAAACTAAACTATCTAGTACATGTCCATGAGCCAGAATGAATGAGTCAAGAAATAATGATAATATGCGGAAGCAAAGGATACAATAAATGAAATGCATGGAAAGTAAGACTGCATACCAACAGGATCTTCACCGCTCGGTCTAACAGCGGCAATACTCCTGATTAGTCTGCAACAAAGGTAGAAGGATCTGGGCCATGCAAAATCCAGACGTCAGCGCGTCATAACATCAAGCAATAATATTAACAGGGGTAGTACGACATGCAGGTATGAGTATGAGCAAGAATATAATGAGAATATATATCGGTGAATGTGTCAGTATAAGTGACGTGCAGAGATATCTAAACTGTGCTACAGGGTTATCTATTCTAAAGTCTTCGAAAACAAGTAATGTAATCCTCAACGTAACTCGTCGGTGATTATTCCGTAACGCCCGGAAAGACGGCAAACAATCGGTATTCCGTAACGCCCGGAAAAACGGCAAACAATGGTTATTCTGTAACGCCCGGAAAAACGGCAAACAATGGGTATTCCGTAACGCCCGGAAAAACGGCAAACAATGGGTATTCCGTAACGCCCGGAAAAACGGCAAACAATGGGTATTCCGTAACGCCCGGAAAAACGGCAAACAATGGGTATTCCGTAACGCCCGGAAAAACGGCAAACAATGGGTATTCCGTAACGCCCGGAAAAACGGCAAACAATGGGTATTCCGTAACGCCCGGAAAAACGGCAAACAATAGGATGACCCTTTGAGTTACGTTCGGTTACAATACTGATTTCCCCATACCCCCAAGTTATGTGTTCAAGTCAGGTATTGATAAATATAGAGCTAATGCCAACACAGGATCAAGCAAGTATAGGTTTGTCTAAATAGACAACAGGAAATGTCCGTAGGGACCACAGGTCAAGATTGTTGGCATTAGTAACAGGATCAGGTAACAGGTCAAGCTATGGTACATCAGGTCAAGTCAGGTAGTATATACATAGATCAAGTCATGTCAAGTAGTGGTGTATCAGGTATCAAGTCAAGCAGTGGTATATCAGGTCATAACAGGTAGTGCACATGTGTCAAGCGGATGCTCATACTAAAACTGTAGCAAGTACGGATGCACGGTAAAGCATGAATGCACAAATATTTATCAGGGATTACATCATGACTATGTAGGATGCACAAGATCAAGTATGGGATACTAATGTAATAGTAAAATGAAATAATATGGTCTCGGCGTGCAACTAAATATGTAATAAACCATACGGATACAGACGGATACTATAAAACTGTAAATCAGTAAAATTTGCTGAATATTAAAACACAAGCACTATTATTTATTAAATAGATATTGATATAATAATATTAACATGGATAACATATTCAAACCGATTAATAACTATAAAAGTGGTATTGATTAACCATGCACAAGAAAGTTCCGTTCAGAAATTCAGCGTCACCCTGATTCGTAAAATAGCTTAAAAATAACAAACGTTCTCCAAAAGGGACGTGTATTATACCAAAACAAAGATAATTTAATAAGGTTTTCATTTTTATAAGTATAAGCATCTCAGGTTGTCCCTACAAAAAGCTATGAACATTCGAAGTTGAAAGTTTGCTGCTGGAATTTCCCTGGACAGCAGTTTAGAGATATTTTCATTTGCATTTTACGTTATTTAAACAATTTATTTTGCAAGTAAATATTTCATAGAGTTATAGTATTCTGAGCTATCTTCGTAACGCACTAAAGAACGTATACTAATGATTTTTCTATGATTTATAATGAATTTTATAAGGTAAGGTATACAGTAAATTTCAGATTTGTCGTATCCGCTTTTTCAACGACGTTTCATGTGTAAACTATAATATTTTCAAATGTATAACATTATAAAATGCAGATTATAAACTAATTAAAGATAATAATAAGTAATTATATATTTTAAATGATATGGATGCAGTATAATGTAATCTAGTATGCCACAAGATAAGTTTTCATGATCTAGATTTAAAATGATATAAACGGATGCAAACGGAACATGAAACGTTATAAAATTAAACATGGGGTACTAGATTTAAACTATAGGTATGGTATTTATTTAAATAGGTATAAAATGAATTATATAGCATGTAGCAAGATTAACTTGCCTAGACGGAACAAGAATGGATGTGTACGGAACGTCCTTTGTCGGCGAAATGTCGCGACGCGCGCACGGTATACGGAACAGTTCCAAACAACGCACGAGGGTGATCATGCAAGTCAGGTACGTTCACCGAATCACTCGTATTGTCAGCGACGAGCACGGCTCCGGCGGCGATCACCGGAATCAAGAAACAAGATCAATAAAAAGAAAGAAGAAAAAAGAAGAAGAAGAGGTTGTGTATTAAATAAAGAAAGAAAAATTAAATAAATAAAAAATATATAAATATATATATGCAGAGGAGAGAGAGAGAAAGGGGTTAGTTTGTTAGGAAATTAGATTTAAAATTTTAAAAGATTTTTAGATTTAAAATTTTAGATAAGAGGTTTCAGTTTGTTAAAGAAATCGTATGAAATATTTAAACTAAATTTTAAAATTAAATATATTGAATTTTGGCGGGATACAAAATATTTCAAAACGCGCCCGGGTCGGGTCTAAAATTCAGATTTAAAATACGAAAAATATGTGCGACTTTCAAAATTCAAAATGAATGCTCAGGTAACGAAAATGCATACCTCTAAGAACGGATGCACGCACGTGTGCGTAGCCATCCAAACACGTCCGTTTCACTGAACGGGACGAGAACAAGATGCGCGGATGCTACCACAGGATTAGGGGTATCATGCATGCTATGAAATGCAATTCTAATTTATTTTTCGTGACCTAAATTGTTATATAGTAAAATGTGCGATGCCAGATGAAATGTCAATATGCACTAAACATGAAAATGCACAGTCTACATAACAAGTCAAGGTAATCTATAAATATGGATCAACAAGTTCAAGCAAGCGAGTCGGGTCGAATGCAAAGTAAAATGTAAAATACCATTCGCACCCAAACACGCTAAATCAAGAAAATACCATGGATAAGTAAATACGGGAACTAGAATTGGTATAAATGAACTCGGTTGTTACAGTATCAGTCCATACCTCGGAGTCGAGGTGACGACCACGTGTTTTAGCATGAGTAAAAAAATCAGCCAAGCTAGAATAGGCCGGACATAACCGATTCTTCCTCAATGTGGGTCCTAGATCCATGTCTTCATAGGGTTGGAATATACCCCCCGGAGTTTAGCCGAGCAAGAATCTGCACGGTGGCCTCTGTAGGAGGGCTTAGATCCTTAGCGTTGATAGATAGGAAGCTACCCGTTAGGGATGTACCAGGCAGGTAAGCTGCACGGTGGCCTCTATAGGAGGGCTTCAGATCCACAGCGTTGTTGGGCAGGAGGCTACCCGCTAGTGGATGAGCCAGCAGGAAGTTGCGCGGCGGCCTCTTGATGAGGGCTTTAGATCCACAGCATTGATGGGCAGGAGGCTGCCCATTAGTGGATGACCGAGCAGGAAGCCACTCGGTCGCCTCATGAGGAGGGCTTTGGATCCACAGCATGGTTGGGCAGGAGGCTACCCGCTGGTGGATGACCGAGCAGGAAGCTACTCGGTCGCCTCGTGAGGAGGGCTTCAGATCCTTAGCGTAGTTGGGTAGGGAGCTACTCGCTAGGGATGGGCCAGCAGGAATTTGCTCGGCGACCTCTTGATAAGGTCTTTAGATCCTTAGCGTAAATAGGTAGGATGCTACCTTCTAAGGATGGGCCAGCAGGAATTTGCTCGGCGGCCTCTTGGTGAGGGCTTTAGATCCTTAGCGTAAATGGGTAGGAAGCTACCCGCTAGGGATGGGCCTGCAAGAAATTGCTCGGCGGCCTCTTGGTGATGGCTTTAGATCCTTAGCGTAAATGGGTAGGAAGATACCCGCTAAGGATGGACCGGGCAGGAAGCTGCTCGGTCTTTATTTTAAAGAGCAGGCGGGTCCGCTCGGTGGACCTTTTGCTCAAGGGTTTCCGGCAAAGATTGATCGTTGCATCAACTCGGTGGATGAGGAATTTGGGGAGTCCGTGGCGTCTAGGGGTCTTGAGTACCGCCGAAGGGAACAGATCGATGCTGCATCGGATCGGTTGGAGGGGATTTCCTCGGTATACCATCGACAAAGCGACCTTGATCTCCGGTCCCCTTTGTTGTAATTTTTGTAAGGCGGAGGAGCTCATAATACCTTCTTAATGAATAAGGTTCTTCTTGTTGATGTGTATTGTCTCTTTTTATCCCCTCAGTATATTTTACACAATTTTTAAAACAAACCTAAGGGTCTCAGAACCGAGAAAAGAAACAAAAGTTGTGCAAAATGTCTCCTTTATGAGAGGACCTAGCTCAAGAGATTTAATTCGATGTCAATAAGAATTACATTGTTTCAAAAGAAGAAGGCATGCTTATTTGTACAATTTGAGTTTTTCGGCATTGTAGGGACGAAGAAACTTATGCCCCCCGGCGTCTTGTAAGCGATACGCTCCACCGGGCAATACTTCTGCTACGAGAAATGGTCTGTCCCATTTCGGGAAGAATTTATGCAGCCTCGCTTGGTCCACAAACTCGTTCCTTCGTAGGACCAGATCTCCCGTCTTGAAGGCCCGATGTTTAACGTGGGCGTTGTAGTAGCGAGCGGTTTGCTGTTGATAGGCGGCTGCTCTGATCTGCACTCAATCCCGCTTTTCCAATAATACGTCTAAGTTGGTCCGAAGTGCCGAGATGTTCGCTTCATCGTTGAAGTGTTCGACTCTATAACTGGGCAGTTCGATCTCAGCCGGGACCATCGCCTCGGTACCGTAGCAGAGGCTGAACAGGGTTTTTCCCGTGGGTGTTTTCTTCGAGGTCCGCAATGCCCATAGCACCCGCGGTAATTCCTCGACCCAGCTGCCCTGTCTTCTTTCTAAGCGAGCCCTGAGTCCGCGTATGACTCCTCGGTTTGCTACCTCAGCTTGTCCGTTGCATTGCGGATGCGCGACCGTGGCAAACTTCATTAGTATGTATTTGTCATTGCAAAATTATTTGACTTTGTTGTTTTCAAAGTTGGTCCCGTGGTCGGTAACGATGCACCTCGGGATTCCAAATCGAGTGATGATGCTGTTTTGCAAGAACTTTATAGTAGAGGCGGCGTCTGGTTTTCTGATGGGCACAGCCTTTATCCACTTCATGAAGTAGTCTACCGCGATAAGGATGTATTTGTGTCCACCCATGTCGGTAGGAAGTTAGTCCACCATATCCATCCCCCATTGTGCAAACGGCCAAGGAGAACTGAGGGGCGTTAGCTCGGTAGCGGGAAGACGAGGTATACTGCCGTGGAGTTGGCAGTTCTTACATCTTCTAACGAGCTTCTTGGCATCCTGGTGTATCCTCGGCCAATAATATCCTTGGAGCAGCGTCTTCTGTACTAGGGTGCAGGCCTCTTGATGCGCTCCCCCAACCCTTTCATGTATCTCTCGTAGAACGTAGTCGGCTTCGTGGGGGTCGACGCATCGGAGCAGGAGCTGAGTGTATGACTTCTTGTAGAGGTTTCCATTGCTCCAGTTAAATGACGAGCTTTTGCCCGAAGGCTGCGAGCCTCCCCCAGGTCCTCTGGAAGTATACCATCTTTCAGGAAGTCCACGATGGGCTTCCTCCAATCTTGGCCCTCCTCCCGAACAGCATATACCTGGAGCGTTACCTCCCCGTCTTCCATGCTGGGCCGTTGCAAGACTTCGAAGAGGATGTTTCTTTTATGGTCGGAAGTATAGGAAGAAGCGAGCTTACTCAGGTTCCTTGGGATCTGTTCCACTTGGACCTCATCAAAAATTTTTCGAAGCCTATTTACCTCGGCAAGGTACTTTATCATGAGCGGTTCCCGGGCTTCAAAATGCCTGGTCACTTGGCTGACGACCAGTGCAGAGTCGCTGCGAATTCTGATGGTCTTTAGTCCTACCCTGTAGGCGATTCGCAAACCTGCCAACAGTACCTCATATTCCGCGGTGTTGTTCGATGCTCTAAACCCGAGCTTCAGGGAGTATTCCATTTCCGCTTCGTCCGGGCCGTGGATGATCAGGTCAGCCCCGCTCCCCTCCTTGGTAGAGGATCCGTCCACATAAAGCACCCAATCAGGAATGGGGTTAGGCACGTCCTCAACCGAAGGACATGGTTCGGGGCCCTGTGTCGACGTTCCTTCCTTAGTCGGGATGGTGCATTCGGCAACGAAATCCACCAAGACCCGCGCTTTGATGGCTTGCCTAGGGCGGTAGTTAATGTCAAACTGGGATAATTCCTACCTCCATTTCTCCAGACGCCCCGACGATTCAGGGGAAGCAAGGATAGCACCTATAGGTCGCTCAGTGAGGACGAGGATTGTGTGCGCTCGGAAATAGTGTAGTAGTTTCCTTGAGGCGACGACAAGTGCCAAGACTATCTTTTCTATGGCCGGGTATCTTGTTTCCGCGTCTTTGAAGACATAGCTCACGTAGAAGACTGGTTTCTGTATACCTTCAGATTCCCTGACGAGCACCAAGCCCGCAGCTTGATCGAAGACCCCAAGGTATAGTAATAGCTCGTCGCCCTCGAGCAGTCGGGTGAGTAGTGGTGGAGTCGCTAGGTGCGCCTTGAGCTTTTCGAAGGCGTTCTGACACTCCTCCGACCACTTGAACTTAGGGATTTTTCTCAAGGCTTTGAAGAACGGGATGCACTTCTCTCCGGATCTTGACATAAAGCGGCTCAGAGCGGTTACTCTCCCTGTGAGACGCATGATTTCTACGTTGCTCCTCGGTGTGGCCATGTTGAGAATGGCGCTGATCTTTTCTGGGTTCGCTTCGATTCCTCGGTGGGTAACCATGAACCCGAGGAATTTACCGCTGGTGACCCCGAATGCGCACTTAGCTGGGTTCAACTTCATTTTGTATTTGTGCAGGACGTCGAATGTCTCGCCGAGATCTTTGGTGTACCCGTCCGATGAGGATGATTTTACTAGCATGTCATCGACATAGACCTCCATGTTGTTGCCGATCTGTGGCTTGAACAGTTTGTTGACGAGGGGCTGATATGTAGTCCCAGCATTCTTAAGACCGAAGGGCATCACTTTGTAACAGTATACCCCCCGATCCGTGGTGAACACGGTAAGTTATTCATCTGCCGGGTTCATCCGGATCTGATTGTAACCGGAGAAAGCGTCCATGAAGCTTAGTAATTCGTGGCCGGCCGAGCTGTTCACTAGCTGGTCTATCTTAGGGAGGGGATAGTTGTCTTTAGGGCAGGCCTTGTTCAGATCCGTGAAGTTGACGCACATGTGCCACTTCCCGTTCGCCTTTTTGACCATGACCACGTTTGCCAGCCAATCCGTCTTCTAATGAAGTCGGATGCGAGCAGTCGATCCACTTCGTCTTCTATTGCCTTTTGCTTGGCCGGCTCAAAACATCTCTTCTTTTATCGAATGAGCTTTGCTTTTGGATCGACCCCGAGCTTGTGGGAGATCACTTTAGGGTAGATCCCGGGCATATCCGCGGGGGTCCAAGTGAACACATCCGAGTTATCTCGGAGGAAACATATCAAGTCCTCACGGTGGTCCTCTGTTAAGAGAGATCCGATTTGGACGGTCCGGCCGTTGACCCATTCAACGAAGGGGACTTCCGTCAATGCTTCCACCGGGGATCCTCGGAGTTCCTTTTGGTCGTCGCGTGTATCCAAAGACCCCTGGAAATCACATGCATCTTCAAAACCGTTGCCCGGCTCTCCGGCGGGACGCGGTGGCGAAACATACCTTAGCGATTTGCTGGTTCCCGTAGGCCCGACCTATACCCTTTGATCCAAAGGGAATTTGATCGTGAGGTGGTAAGTCGAGATTTGAGCCTAGAGGGCGTTTAATGTTGGTCGACCCAGGAGGATATTATAGGACGAAAGGACCTTAGAGACGATGAATTTCACTGGCATGGTCCTCGTATGGCCTTCTTCTCCAATGTTGAGGAGGAGGGTGACCACTCCTTCGGCTTGGATAGAGTGGTTGGTAAACCCAGAGAGAGAGTGGGAGGTCGACTGTAGGTCGGATGGTCATAGCCCCATATGCTGGAAATAGTCATAGAAAAGGATGTCTGCCGAGCTCCCGGAATCGACCAATATTCTCTGTACCTCGTAACGATAGACTCGGGCCGTTATCACGAGAGGATCGTTGTAAGGCAAGGTTATATCGTAGAGATCTTCGTTGGTGAAGATGATTTACCTTCCTGCACTTCTTCTGGGGTGGATCGCCTACACCCTCGACCGGGAGGAGGCGGTAGTTTACGCCAGCTTCCCGAGCAGGATCCGAGGTAACGACCATGATTTACCCGATCGTTAACTCCCAGGGAGGGGCTGGTTATCTTGCTCCCGCTCTGCTTGCCGCTTGTCCTGCAAGTACTTCGCCAGGTGGCCGGAGCGGATCAACTCCTCGATGTATTCATGGAGTTGTTTGCAGTTTTCGGTTGGGTGGCCCTGTGACCTGTGGAAAGGGCAGTATAGGCCTCGGAGACGCTTGCCCGCCCTTTGGATCACCGGCGGGAGTTTGAAGAACCTCTTGCCCTTAACTTCCTCTAGCAGCTCGGTCTGGAAGATCTTAAGAGGAGTGTACTCCTGGAACTTCGGGGAGTATGGTTTTGGTCGGTCGACTCTCTTTTTCTCTTCTCTGCCCCACTTCTTTTGGTCGGTTTGGTTGCCTCTAGACTGATTTGAGTTCACCTCGGACTCGAGTTGGATCTCCCGCTCGGTCCAAGCCTTTACCTCGGCCATGGTCTTAGGTTGCGCTAATGCAAAAGAGCGGAGCCACTCTTTGTGCCTAAGACCCAACCTCAGCGTGGTGATGACCGTTTCATCGCGATGCTCGGGTACCTCGAGGAGCGCGTTGTACAAGCGGGTGACATATCCTTTGAAGGATTCTTTGTCTCCGCTCTTAATGGTGAACAGATAGTCAACCGTCCTCTTCTGCCGTCGATTCCCTACGAAGTGACCGAGGAATTGGGAGGCCAGCTCGTTGAAGGTCGAGATGGAGCAAGGCATAAGTCCTCGGAACCAGTCCCGTCTAGCCCGGATGAGGGTGGTGGGGATGGCTTGGCATTGGGCCGCGTCGAAGTTATCCTGGAAGCTCATGCCCACCGTAAATGCCTCTAGATGGTCCTTCGGGTCAGATTTCCCATCTAAGAGGGTCACCTTAGGCGGTTTTTTCCTGGAGGAGACGTGCTCGGCCAACAATTACTCCGTAAAGGGTTTCGTCAGCGAATTGGTGGAGTATCGGGCCTGTTCGCCGGACGCTTGGCCATCCCGGCGTATGCCCTCGATTTTCTTCTCGAGGGCCTCGAGTCGGCGGTGGTAACTCGAGGATTTTGCACAGTCGGAGTGGTGTCTATCCCCGCTCCAGGTCTGCGCCAGGGTGTGGCTTCAATTCCGCTCTATCAAGTGTCTCAGATCCTCGGATGAGGCCCTTCTCGAGTGGTCCCTGCGCTCGTCGTTCACGCGATCCCGGCAAGAGTAGGGGCGTCAGTCATGCTTGAAAGCAATCGAGATGACCGACACCTCCTCAGGAGGAGAGAACGCGTGACGGGCATTGGGGCGACGTCCCAGTCTTCCCTGGGATTGTGATGTGGAGCTGTCCGGCGCCCAACGGGTCATAAAATCAGTCGCCGTGTATGGGTGAAGGTGGCCGGAGTCGGCCCGCCAGTGCTCAGTGGCGCTGTGACGATGGTGAGATAGATCGAGGGCTTGAGTGTGCCCGTTCGTCCTTCGGCAGACGTCGTTATCCCAGGGAGGGGGAGCTGCGCTCTAGTAGGCAGGGCTCGCCGCTTAAACGCGGACGAAAGCATCTACCAGCGTCATAAGCTGGTCTATCCATGCGGACAAGGCATGAATGGCATTAGGAGGCGGAGGCGAGTCGCTCCCGCCTCCGTTATAGCGGCTCGTATTTGGATCGTTACGATCGTCGCTTGCCATTG
This sequence comes from Agapanthus africanus, assembly GCA_030015575.1. Classification (NCBI taxonomy): domain Eukaryota; kingdom Viridiplantae; phylum Streptophyta; class Magnoliopsida; order Asparagales; family Amaryllidaceae; genus Agapanthus; species Agapanthus africanus. Next base: position 170,127,473 of record JASDDO010000026.1, on the reverse strand, counting down.
GATCGAGGGCGGAAGATCAACTTTTTTTGGTGGAACAAAATAAATCTTTCGTTCCCATAGACGGCGCCAACTGATGGAGCTTCGGATCTTCTTCAGATGATGTCCTCCGTCGATCCTGCGATGGTGATCTTGGACGGCTGTGATTTGGATTTGGAGTTTTTGGAGTTGTTGGGTGTGCATCTCAATGGGTTGGTGTTGGACGCCGAGCTACCTGCAAAGAAGTCCCGGGGTGGCCGACCAACGTAAGACCGTCCGACAATCAAGTTAGAGCCGAGGAATAGGGGAAGAGTAGCGGTGTATTAAGATGATTTGAGTTACTTGAGTCGTCTGAGAGAGGGGTTTTTATAGTGGTCGCATGGAGCGAGCAGGTGCGAGATCTTCGCCGTCAGTTATGCCCTTGAAGTTACGCCTGCGTGAATGATGGGATCCCTCCATTAATGACGGGATACGCTCATTAATAGAGGGATGCGCCAGCGTGGGGCGTGGGACGTGGGGCGGCGGATATCTCGCCCTGGCGATATACGTGGAGTCATTGCGGGACGCATGGGATCTGCGCCCCTGGTAGGTCGGGGGAGGCCGAGGAAGCTCAGCACATCGGAGGCTCGGAGACGAGCTGGGAGGCCGAGGAAGCTCAGCACGCCAGACGGCTTAGAGACGAGCCAGGAGTCTGAGGTAGCTCGGAGACGAGCTGTTGGTAGTTTCTTGGGTGAAGGTGGAATGTATTTTAGGGAGGCCCCCTGGAAGGTCGGGCACGTTCCTCGAGACGAAGTCCCGAGGAATCCCTATAGTGCAACTCATTTATTCTATTCCCATAGCACTTGGGACACGTCATCAGCCACGTGTCGTAATCTTGAGGAGATACCACTCGTGAGCATCATCAGCACCCAAACAAGAGAAGTATATATCTCATCCTGTTCAAATGTAGGCACAATTAGTTCAAATTCTTCTACAAGCGAATGCTTTGGTAGCGGGTTTTGGTCCCGTTACTTGGAGGTTCGAATCCTTCCGTGCCATTCCCAAGAAATTCTTCGATTTCTTTCGGAAGCAATGTTGGGGCTAAGGCAGTGGAGGAAGCGGCTAAGGGTTGCACCTATACAGGGTTTTATATTTATTTTCTTTTAGGGCTTGTTAGGTAGGGAGAAAGTAACAAGGAAAGTGATAAAGGGCCAACCGTTATTAGCAAGTTTATTTTTTTTAAATATTTGTTTATTTTGTTATTTTTGGGTATTTCTCATAATTTTAGGAATTTTATGGTATATGTTGCAAATTGTGTTAAAGTTTCACTATAAAAAGACACCCAAGAACTCCTTTATGATTTAGCGCCAAAGATTAAAGAATTTTTTTTTTCAAAGATTAAAAAATTATGTGATTTTATTTCTCTGCGGAGAGTTGTATTGCCACCGTGTGATTCGGTGTAGGGAGCGAGTCCCTTGAGTGTAAAGCCCGTAGTTACCGTCGTCGCCTATTTTCGTCATCTTTGTTATCGGTCTCCGTTCCACATCGTCAACCATCAATCCACCATCGCAACTCAAAGTTCTGACTGAAGTCGATTTAAATCCATGTTGTCGCCGACCTCACCGCTATCCAGATCCACATGTCAACACAGCAAATCAGATTTATAAGGGAAGCATATATATATATATATATATATATATATATATATATATATATATATTTCTTTTGGATTTGCTGATCATGAAGTATCCATTGTTCTCTGGCAAATTTTTGTGATTAGGTAATGATGGAGGCCTTGATCTCCTTCAGATGCTGTCCTCCGTCGATCTGTCGCGAGCGTTGCTGGACGGTTGAGATTGGATTCGAAGGTTGCCTCCTTGAGTGTGTGGATCTCAATGGGTTGAGTTTGAGGCGGAAGCCGAGTTACCTGCAAAGAAGTCCCGAGGTGGGTGACCACCGTAGGACCCTCCGACGATTAAGTTAGCCGAGGAATATGAGCAGAGTAGCGGCCTATTGGGTGCAAGTCGCCTTACCTGAGTCGTCTGAGAGAGGGGTTTTATAGTGGTCGCATGGAGCGAGCAGGCGCGAGATCTTCGCCTTCGGTTACGCCCCTGACGTTACGCGTGCGTGAATGACAGGTTCCCTTCATTAATGATGGGATACGCTCATTAATGGGGGGACATACCAGCATGGGAAGCGGGATGTAGGACGGCGGTTATCTTGCGTTGGCTAGATACGCAGAGCCGTTGCGGAGGCGCTAGGGCTCCGCAATCTCGGTTGATCGGGGGGAGGCCAAGGAAGCTCGGCACATCAGGGGCTCGGAGACGAGCGGGAGGCCGAGGACGCTCCGCGTAAGAGAAGGCTCGGAGGCGAGGAGACTGGGGAAGCTTGGAGACAAGCTGTTGGTAGTCTCCTAGACGAAGGTGGATTGTCTTTCAGGGGGGTCTCCCGAAAGGTCGGGGAACTCCCTCGAGAAGAGGCCCCGGGGAATGTTCCCGATGCGGCTCACTTATTCCAGCCTTCGTGGAATCCGGGACACGTCATCTGCCACGTGTCATAATCTGGGGAGAACACCACTTGTGAGCATCATCATTAGCCCCCCACTCTCGGTCCGACTTATCCAAAGGTCGGGTTGAGAGTGGTCTGCTCGGTCTTTCTTCTGCTCAATTTGGTGCCATGGAATTGTAATGTGAATCGCCCAGGAACGGCCTGGCATTTGGCGGTTATGTCGTTTCGATCCTTAGGCCCATGTGTTGCTTTGTCGTTCTCCTGAATCTTCATGCGTATCCCCGAAGACGTCAGCGGATCAGTGAAATGATTACACTTTTAAAGGGGGCGCGCCGCTTCGCTCGTACGTCTGTTGGGCTGCAGGCCACGTGTCCGACGTGGGTTGGCGGAAGCGACAGGCTGTTGCTGCCACCAGCAACCGAAGGGACGTCTCCAATGGCTGATCGCCACGTGGCGTCCCGTCGGTCATTGGGCGCGACGTTTCATTTTGGCGAGAATCAATCTAGGCCATTGGATGTTCTTCTTTAGGGGTATATAAATAGGAGGGGACCCCCTAGGGCCGATACTTCCACCATAATTTACCCTCGTTGACAGAGATTGCCCGGCGTTCCTTCCTTTTAGATCGGATCGCCCGTGCTTTTTTCTCGGCCAGCCCCTTCCTTTGAGTCAGGTTAGATGCCTTCGTCTGAGGAGTCTGTAGAGGTAGTTAGGGTAGAGTCGAGCGATGAGATTCTAGATGTTGGAGTTGAGTCCAGAGGGTCGTCCTCCTCTTTGGCTTCAGATAGCGAAAAAGGTTCGTCTTCCGCTGCATCGTATGTGTTAGGCACTCCCCTAGAGCCAGGGCTTCCCGTGTCGTTTGCCGTCGGGTGGCGATAAGGGCGCCTAAGGTGCGGATCGGGAACGTCCGCGATGCACCCTCTGTTTTGAGGTTTGTGGATGAGCACGTCGAGATTTGGGCTCGATTCCACATTCCCTCCAACTATTCACTTCGCTTAGCTAGAGAGGGTGAGCGGGTTGACCGGGTGCAGGGCAAGGAGATTGCCCTGTATTTGAAAGCATTCCGGGCCGAAATGCGTCTATCCTTCTCAACCGAGGTATGTGGGGTGCTTAGCAGCTTCCATCTTGCCCCGGGCCAGTTAGCGCCGAACTCGTAGAGAATCCTCCTCGGGTTTCTGGTCCGGTTGAAACTTGAAAATATCCCCTTCAGTTTGACCCTCCTCGTTTCCTTCCTTTGTTATAAGAATCACCCTGGCAGCAGCATGGATGAGCCGAGCTAGGGTACTTTTCCTTTAAAAAACGTAGGGGAGGGGTGGCCAGGTCGGGCAGGGTAGTCGTACCCTCTTCTATCCATGAATGGAAGGAGAAGTTCATTTTCGTTGGGCCGCCCGAGGGCAAGGATTGGCCCATGCCTACACAGTGCCACAGGGCCAACTGCCCGAGGGCGAAATAGTCATCCTCACCCGAGGCAAGGGTAGTGTCCTTGTGGGAGCCGATCCAGCGGGCCGACGTTCTGCTTTCTGAGCAAGCCCTGAGCTGGGCTGGGCTCAGCCCTGCGTGCTTTCTGGGTAAGTTAGGGCCGCCGTAGATGATCTGTTTAGACTTTGATGAATTTTCTTTGCCCTTTTCAGCGTCACTAACTCTCTTTGTGTATTCTCCTTTCTGCAGAGCAAATAGACTGATCCAAATTCTTAGCTGCCATGGCCGCGAAGGCAGGAAAGAAGACCGGGGGCGCTAGCTCGTCCCGTCCCAGTTCGAGCTTGGCCCCGAAACCAACTGCTCCGGCGAAGCCTTCCGCTGCGCCCCGAGCCCTGGAAGTCAGCCGCGGGGAGAGCCAGAAGCATGCACGGGGACTAGAGCCCCAATGAAGGGGGCGAAGGATGAGGCCGACCTTACCGATGTCCCCCTCAAGAGGCACAAAAGGACGGTCTCTCGCTCGCCACCCTCCAGGATCTCCGTGCAGGAGGGGGATGTCTGTTTTGAGGTGCCTTCGGGGCTTTCCGTTGCTATCGGGACCCGGTTGTTGCTCACGGAACAAAGTGCCACACGGAACAAAGTGCCACGCCAAGTGTCATGTTATATGGGCGGGGGCCACCTCGTGAATCCGTGGGACCCACTGTAGAACAATGGGGAATCTTCGGAATACATTCCGAAAGAGGGCAGATCAGAAACTATAAATCGAATGATATCACTTTTCAATACATATGCGCCTTTTAAGTGAATCGGTACTACAGGAGATTGAGAAATCCATAGTTAAGCGTGCTCGGGCTAGGGAAGTCTTAGGATGGATGACCTCGTGGGAAGTGCCCCCTGGTCGGGTCTGGTTTGCCCCGAAGGACAAAACCGTGCGGTTTCGGCCAGAGCGGACAATACTCTCTGTATTGGGGATGGGGCATGACAGAATGGTATCAGAGCTGGTCCCTCAATAGTAGGTCTGTGGTTCGAGAACGAACCATTGTTCAAAGGTGGGGAGAATGTCGGGACCCGGTTCTTGCTCACAGAACAAAGTGCCACATGAAACAAAGTGCCACGCTAAGTGTCATGTTAATTGGGCGGGGTCACCTCTTGAATCCGTGGGGGCCACCTCTTGAATCCGTGGAACCCATTGTAGAACAATGAGGAATCTTCGGAATACATTCCGAAAGAGGGCAGATCGGGAACTATAAATGGAATGATACCACTCTTCAATACAGAGGCGCCTTTTAAGTGAATCGACACTACAGGAGCTTGAGAACTCCGTAGTTAAGCGTGCTCGGTCCAGGGAAGTCTTGGGATGGGTGAACTCCTGGAAAGTAGCCCCTGGTCGAATCCGATTTGCCCCGAAGAACAAAACCGTGCAGTTTCGGCAAGAGCGGACAATACTCTCTGTATTGGGGGTGGGGCATGACAGTTGCCGATAGCCTGCTCTCGGACATGGAACGATCGGCCGGGAGAAAAATTTGTCGGGGGACCCTAAAGGCCCAAGTGGCCGCCATCGCTCAGAAGGCGGTCCAGGTCGGTATCCATTTTCCCTTAAGGATTTCGTTAAGTATTTTTCCTCAGTTTGAACATTTCTAACTTCTTTTGCTGCTTTCCTCAGGTCCTCCAACACTGTGCTCTTATTGTCAATATAGAGTCTGAGGAGATTGCCCCGGCCATGAGGAAGGCGGGTGAATCGTCCTCATGGGAGGAGGATCTGCTCCTGGAGCTGCAGCAGGCGAAGGAGAGGATGGCCATCCTCGAAACCTGGGTAGTCGATGAGGAGTTGACGAACTCCAAGTGTAAGGAGTCAATTTGACTTCTGAGTGAATCCAACAAGGACATCCAGGCTAAGTTGGAGGAGGTTAGCAAGCTCTACGCCACGGTGAAGAAGTCATAGGATGCCTGTAAGAGGGACACCCATGCGGCGCTTGATGCGGTGAAGCTTGCCGATCTCCAGGATTCGAAGTCCGTGGAGAGGTATAAGGCATCGGATCAGTTCTACGCCGACCTCGCTGACGCCTCGGCCATTGTTTGGCACCAGGCTCTCGACGCTGTCAAGGCGTTGATGCCGGGGTTTGCTGACGGCGAGCTTCAGCTCTACTACCCCCTCTTCGAGGATGCGCCGCAGGCGGAAACTTTCGGGGATGCCGCTGGGGAGAGGTTGCCGGTAGAAGCACCATGGGTGAGGCTGCTGGTGGAAGCACCGACCTAGAGGTCGCCGTTTTGGTTCCCGACGCTTGCGTCAAGCAGGACGAGATCCTCCCCGGTCCTGTGGCCTGACCTTTCCTGCCTTCTCCTTTTTTAAGTTTTGTAAGCCTCCGGGCAATTTGTGAGGCTGAGGAGCCGAGAATACCATGTAAAGATTTCTGGAATATAAATAAAGCCGAGCTTATTTTTCTCTTCATGACCGTGTGATTTTGAGATGCCTGACTTTTTAGATGATGATCGCGCGTCGAGTGCGAGTCGAGTAATTGACAAACGTAGGAAGGTCGGTGCCCTCTTGCTCCCCGGAGTCGAGGCGGCGATCGATCATTTAGGATGAATTCAAAGACATCCAAGTGTAGGAAGGTCAGTATTAGTCCCTTCCTCAGCATCGGATTGACGACCACGTCTAGCATGAGTTATAAAATAACCAACTTAGAATAGGCCTGCATTGCCTAATTCCTCTTTATGCTGTTTCTATACTCGTGTCTCCGTAGGGCAGAAATCTACCCCTCGAAGATTAGCCGAGCAGGGAAGCTGCTCGATGGCCTCGTGAGGAGGGTTTTGGATCCTTAGCGTAAATGGGCAGGAGTCTACATGCTAGGGATGGACCGGACAGGGAAGCTGCTCGGTGGCCTCATGAGGAGGGCTTTAGATCCTTAGCGTAGATGGGTAAGAATCTACCCGCTAGGGATGGAGCGGGCAGGGAAGCTGCTCGGTAGCCTAATGAGGAGGGCTTTGGATCCTTAGAGCGGATGGGTAGGAATCTACCCGCTAGGGATGCACCGGGCAGGGAAGCTGTTCAGTGGCCTCATGAGGAGGGCTTTGGATCCTTAGCGCATATGGGTAGAAATCTACCCGCTAGGGATGGACCAGGCAGGGAAGCTGCTCGGTGGCCTCATGAGGAGGGCTTTAGATCCTTAGCGTAGATGGGTAGGAATCTACCTGCTAGGGATGGACCGGGCAGGGAAGCTGCTCGTTGGCCTCGTGAGGAGGGCTTTGGATCCTTAGCGCAGATGGGTAGGAATCTGCCCACTAGGGATGGAACGGGCAGGGAAGCTGCTCGGTGGCCTCGTGATGAGGGCTTTGGATCCTTAGCGCATATGGGTAGGAATCTACCCGCTAAGGATGGACCGGGCAGGGAAGCTGCTCGGTGGCCTCATGATGAGGGCTTTGGATCCTTAGCGTAGATGGAAAGGAATCTACCCGCTAGGGATGGACCGGGTAGGGAAGCTGCTCGGTGGACTCATGAGGAGGGCTTTGGATCCTTAGCGTAAATGGGTAGGAATCTACCCGCTAGGGATGGACCGGGCAGGGAAGCTACTCGGTGGCTTCGTGATGAGGGCTTTGGATCCTTAGCGTAGATGAATAGGAATCTACCCGCTAGGGATGGACCGGGCAGGAAAGCTGCTCGGTGGCCTCATGAGGAGGGCTTTGGATCCTTAGCGTAGATGGGTAAGAATCTACCCGCTAGGGATGGATCGGACAGGGAAGCTGCTCGGTGGCCTCGTGAGGAGGGCTTTTAGAGACTCCCTTGCGCCTACCTGAGGCATCGTTCAAACTTCCTCAGCGGCGTTGGCAGGAGTGAGGGCGGTGTTCAACCTTCCATAGCGGAGCTGGCGGGAGTGAGGGCGTCGTTCAACCTTCCGTGGCGGCGTTGACGCCCTTGAAGACAGGCATGGCCGACACGTGTCCGTTCCATATCAGGAATTTGAGACTTCCCGCGATTCGCGTCGTTGTGCGTGTAAATTACGGCCTTTGGAGATTTTGGTTGAGGCTATAAATAGTGAGGGCATGTTAGTTTCTCTCTAGCCTTGTGTTTCTGAAAATGGTCTGTCACGTCCCGAAAGTACGGAATATGACCGGCACTTAAACTACGAACGTCTCGAGGCGTACGTAATCTAAGTAAGCCGAAAACCCAGAAATCCAAACCAAGAAAAGTAGTAGAGTGAAGGCAAACCAATTTAAAACAAGTAGTTTTAATAGCATAAGCCGAATTATGCGTTTTAAAAACATCAAGAATTTCCTGAAAATTTCGGCAGAGTCTCCTTTGTAAATACTGGCTCCCAAACGGGATACAACATGAATAGTATACGAAATCAATAAAAAGGCATCCCCAAGCGGGAGCTAGCTCTTCGTCAATCAACGGTCACAACCACACAAGCAATATAATATACAACGCTAAGGGCGATGATCAAAACTTAAAAGGAACTCAAAACAACAAGAAAACCATAGAAATACAACGCGCGACTCTAAAGTCGAAAGAATAACATCACTGGTCTCTAACTCAAAAATAATACATGTTTGGTTGATGGAACTTCTAGATACAACAGAGTAATAATATACAAGTGATATAATGGGGGGTACGATACAAGTAAACCCACCTACTAGCAAATCACCCGAAGGAAACTATGCCCGCAAGCCGTAATGAAACTTGTACGGCAACCCTGCAAGAAACTGGGGCACAACGGGGGTGAGTTGCCAACTCGTGAATAGAAAAACATCTACGCACAGAAATCGTATAAATAACGCAACCTAGGTCAATGATCATAATATATCCTCAAATGTATGAATAACACGCAGCCTATAACAATGGCTAGGGTAATATCTAACCCGAGTGTGATCTCATGTGCCCGTGTCAGTGCTTCAGGTAGCAATATATCATTTGAATGAGGTATGAATGCATGGAACAGAATGCATGTACTGACGAAAACTGCTTTCATAAATCAGTGAGATTTCTGTATTTTAAAAGTGAGGTACCATAAATGAAATCAGCATAATACAGTGCCCAGCATCGACACAAAACAAGTGTCCAAATATCTCGATATCTCTGTATCATAATCGCTGTACCTCAATATCTCAAATCACAATATCTAGGGTGCCGTCAATCCGGACCGGCCCTTACCATCCATCTCAAGACCACGACGGTATCTTCCGGATATCCGACGCGTCGGGTAATATCACCGGTCGGTAGCGCTCCCCTGCCGGGCTCAACGTCAACAACACATTCCTCTTGCCCCAGGGTACCGCACCGGGCCCACCATGTACCCGAAACGGTTCCTCCACTCCTCGAATCGGGTCTCGAAATCCATCAGCAAACTCATGGTGGACGACTCATACATCATGGGAAAACCGCACTTTTTATTTTAAAAGAGAGAAAAGGTTTATTTATGTTTTTGCGGTTTTCCTCCAAATCCAGAAAATCTCATAGAAATCCGAATCCAACCCTCAATAACACGTAAAATAGTGAATATATGCATGAGAATCCATGAATGCGGCATAACAATGAATAACAGTATGCATGAAGTAGCAGGTAATAACTACAATGTCTAAACTAACATATAAGGCAAGTACGCTATGTCAAGCAATAATATTTTCTAAGGTGTACGTGACATGGCAATTACCGATGAAGATGTGTGTGAGCCGGCAAGTAAGTGTACGTGGTACATACGCATCATCGGTAATGGTGCTGGTGTCCTAACAGCATGATATCAATAATGGAGTCTGAAACATAATATAAGCATGCGATGCGAAGCGAACCACAATAATGAGCGGGAGCTGAATACTAGACGCAACTATAACTAATCTGCACTAATCTAATATAAATCCTACAAATGGTGCCTTTTGAAATAACACGAATCATGGGGTTTTGAAAGTAGGGGCTACGGTGTTTTTATGAAAAGATACGTCTTTTGAAATATCCGTAGGATCCCTTTGGCTGTCTTTTAAAATACCCACGATTCGTTAGTTTTGAAATAGGTAGAAATCTAATCTAGTCTGACAACTACACTAAACTATACGGCTGAACTAAAGGTAAGGAAACCGCCTAGCATCTGAGTCGATACATATATGAATATATATTAGTCGGTGATCCCGCCTCGATATTATCAATCCGATACCATATCTATAATCAGATATTCCCAAGTCAAGAGTGCGGATCAATCATCAATATATAGCTCGTACGTAAATCCGTCGTACGGCATCCCAAATCTGGGTACGGGTCAATATCGTATTCATCACATTGTTCATCTGGTATCCTCTTTATCAAAGATCATAATCCGGGGTACTGATCTACGTCTAGTACAATACTGATACAATCAATGTAATGCATGCGTGTGTATGAAAACACCACGCCTAAACAACCCGCTAAGATATCATATCGTATCTCAATTACGGACCATATCACCTCACCGATCTCACGGCCTCAAGCCCAATCTCATCGACTCATCTCCAATCCCAAGTACTATCCTCATAATCCATGTATATGTATACGTATGTATATATATATACATAGTCGCATACCCATGTGTATATATATGTATATACATATCCCCATATACGCACAGGTAAAATAATGAATGTATGCAAGTAAGTGTGCGTGTATAGGTGCAACAACTACTCTAGGGTTTCGCAAGTAACACTTCTAATCCATGAATATGTAACCCTATCATTAACATCCATGTCACACAAGATAGATATCATACATATATAGTATATATACATACTATACATCGAACTGCGGGGGTGCTATACGCCATCCACCCGACTTCTCCCCGTAGATATAAATCTACTCACCTGGTCCTCGCTCGCCAGTGCCGACGTCACCACGCGCTTTCTTGTCATCTCGAAATCCACATGGGGGTACCTACATGTCATAACGTATTGTGTCGCATAAAAACCAAATTCGAAATCGAAACGGCATACGAACCAAATCGGCACGCGTATCACGTATAGGTCAAAACCTATCGCCTACGCATGCAAGAATAGTCAAACCAACCCTCGATGTCGATGTACCAACATCAACACATCGAGAAAAACCCAAACACACCAATGATGATTTCAAAACTCATTAATTATAATATTAAGTAGAATGCAACTCATCAAAACCCCAAAATAAATCAAATCGATTTATTTCCGAAAACCTAGAAAGCACTAAATTTTCGTTTTAATTCGAAACTTGATGTTTTAACAAAACTAATGGCCATAATATCCACTAAATATCATAATTATGTCATATAAACCATTTTCACAATTTAATCTCATCAATTTTTATAAAACTAAAAATTCTAGTTTTGCAATTTTATCAAATTTTAACAATTTCAAGTAAAAATGCACAAAACAACAACTAAGCTTGGTTTTTCAAATTCTCAAGATTATAAATTACACAACACAACACAACCATAACCAAATAATCCAAACCCTAACTCCCAATTCAACTCTTCTCTTTAAATTTCAACTTTCAATTAAACCCACAATTTAAACACCTAATTAGTTTAAATCACAATAAAAACTAACAAGGTACAATTAGTGTAAGATTATACCTCACAAATTTGAAGATTTAACATGAAAATCTTGGCCTCCAAAATAGCTTCTTGATCCATAATCCACACTAGAATAGGTCAAGAAGAAATGGGTAGAGATTGGATTTTGATTTTGTGGGATTTTTGTGTTGATTTTTGGGCATTTTGTTGAATTTTTTTGATGCAAAATGAGAGAGGAAGAAAGAGGGGCTGTTGTGGTGCAGGAAAAAGAGGGCTCGGCCAATGTTGTGAGGGGGAGAGAGAGAGAGTGGTGTGGGTTTTAAAGTCAACACAAGATCATGCTTCATTTTCTTTATTTCCTTTTCTTTTCTTTTCTTTTTTATTCTTTATTCTATGTGTGAGGAATGAGGTGGGGACTTGGGTGATTGGGGCAGCCTAGGCTCAGCCATGGGAGGAAAATGGGGTGTGTGTGTATGTGTGGGTGAGGGAAAAAGATAAATACAATACCCCAATTCCCATTAACACTAATTTCACCGAAAAAAGCCTTTTTCTTCGATATTTTCTAAACCTTTTTGGCAAACCATTTCATTTCAAAAACCACATGATAAAATTTTGTTTAATGTGTTATGATGTAAAAAATTTGTTTCAACTCATTCCAATTTGTAATTTTCCCTAATTAAATGTATTAGTGACGGCTTCAAATAATATTAAAATAATTAATTTCGGAAAAATTTTCAGAAAATTTGAAATTTCACCAGTGGCTCAATAAACATCAAATACTAGCAATTATATAGCTAGAATATGTATATTTAATTTTTATAATAAAGATATTTGTATTTTGACTTTTTACAGAAAACCCCCTTATTTTACCGATTTTCCGAAATTTCACCGAAACGATTTTCAAAACGTTACATGGTCGGTCGTCCGTGTGTGCTCATTGGTGAGATTATTTCTCATGACGATGTGTATCTTTACAACCTCGACTGCTCTGAGCATACGTACGAGGCGGTGATAGACCGCGTGGAGGGGCACTTTGGACGCCTTCTTCCCCAGTGTTCTCTGCTCCTCTAACTGCTCCTCTACGCAATCTGGAGGAAGTCCCCGGGGCTGCACAATGCCCTGTCTCCATAGCTGAGGGAAAAGGCGATCAAGAAGTTGCACTCGCTTTACCACCATGGCTTGATCTCGAAGAGCAGGCGGGACCGATCAGTGGGCCTTATTCTGAAGTGTTTCCAGAAGAGGCTGATCGTTGACTTTTGTCCAGCGGATAGTGCTTCCGTGGTAGCCGAGGAAGCTCGAGCTTGGCTGGCGGAGATTTCCTCGGAGTACTATCGACAATGCTTTCTTAATCCCCGTCCGCCTTGTTGTAAATATATATGTTTTGTAAGGCTGAGAAGCCTATAATACCTCTTTGATGAATAGAAGTTTTTCTTGTTGAGGCATTTTGTTTCCTTCTGTCCCTTTCGCATTGTTTATATGCTTTTTCAAGATGAGCTTAGGGGTCACGGAATTGAGAAAGAAGACAAAATTTGTGGCAGAAGCCTCTTATAACTTAATAAAATTTACATCGCTTCAAAAAGGAGAAAATACATTCATATATATAGTTTGGTTTCTTGACGTTGTAAGGCCAAAGAAACTTTCGTCCCCTGGCGTCTTGCAAGTGATATGCTCCACCGGGCAATGTTTCTGCTACGAGGAATAGGCCGTCCCATTTTGGAAAGAATTTGTGCAGCCTAGTTTGGTCTACGAACTCGTTCTTCCGTAAGACCAGATCTCCCGCCTTGAAGGCGCGATGCTTGACTCGGGCGTTGTAGTAACGAGCAGTTTGTTGTTGATAGGCGGACGCTCTGATTTGCGCTCGGTCTCGTTTCTCTAGTAGGATATCCACGTTGGTCCGGAGCGCCGAGGTGTTAGATTCGTCATCGAAGTGTTCAACTCTATAGCTGGGCAATCCGATCTCCGCGGGAACCATGGCCTCAGTTCCATAGCAAAGGCTGAAGAGGGTTTCTCCCATCGGTGTTTTTCTTGACGTTCGTAGTGCCCACAGGACCCGAGGTAGTTCCTCGACCCAGCCGCCCTGTCTTCCTTCTAGACGGGCTCGGAGACTGCGGATGACACCCCGGTTTGCAACCTCTGCCTGCCCGTTGCATTGAGGATGGGCAACCGCGGCAAACTTCATCAATATGCGGTACTCGCTGCAAAACCCTCCAACTTTGTCGTTTTCGAAGTTGGTCTCGTGGTTGGTGATGATGCATCTCGGGATCCCGAATCGGATGATTACGTTGTTCTGAAGGAACTTTATAGTGGAGGCGGCGTCTGGTTTTCGGATGGGGATCCACTTTGTGAAGTAGTCTACTACGACGAGGATGTATTTGTGTCCGCCCGTGCCAGTAGGGAGTTGGCCTACCATGTCTATCCCCCATTGTGTGAACGGCCAAGGAGAGCCGAGGGTCGTTAGCTCGGTAGCGGGGAGACGAGGTATGCTGCCATGGAGTCGGCAGCTTTTGCATCTTCTGACAAGCTTCTCGGCATCCTGGTGTATGCTCGGCCAATAATATCCTTGGAGCAGCGTCTTCTGGAGCTGGGTGCGGGCCTCTTGGTGTTCCCCGTTGACCCCTTCGTGTATCTCTCGTAGAACATAGTTGGCTTCGGGGGGGTCGACGCATCGGAGTAGGGGTTGAGTGTACGATTTCTTGTAAAGGTTCCCATTGCTCCAGATGAAATGATGAGCTTTTATTCAAAAGCGGCATGCCTCTCCTCGGTCGTCTGGAAGTGTGCCATCTTTTAGAAATTCCACGAGGGGTTTCCTCCAATCTTGGCCTTCCTTCTGAGTCGCGTATACTTGGAGTGTTACCTCTCCGTCCTCCACGCTGGGCCGTGGTAATACTTCGAAGAGGATATTCCTCTTATGGTTGGCCGTATAGGAAGAGGCGAGCTTGCCTAAATGAGTCAGCTCGCCGTTCAGATTTCGAGAAATCTGCTCTACCTGGACTTCGTTGAAATTTTTTCGAAGACTTTTTACCTCGGCTAGGTACTTTATCATGGGCGGTTCCCAGGATTCGAAACGCCCGGTTACCTGGCCGACGACTAGTGCGGAGTCACTGCGGACCCTGATGGTCTTCAGCCCCACCTCGGATGCGATTCGCAATCCTGCTAATAAGGCTTCGTACTCCGCGGCGTCGTTGATGCTTTAAACCCGAGCTTTAAGGAGTATTCCAACTCTGCTTCATTTGGGCCGTGGATGATCAAGCCAGCCCCGCTCCCTTCCTCAGTGGAGGATCCGACCACGTATAACACCCAGTCCAGGATGGGGTCGAATATCTCATCGACCGACGGACGTGGTTTGGGCCTTGTTCTTCTGTTCCGCCTTTAATGGGAATGGTGCACTCGACAAAGAAATCGGCTAAGACCTGCGCTTTGATGGCTTGCCGGGGGCGGTACCTGATATCGAATTGGGACAATTCCCACATCCATTTTTCCAGACGACCCGAAGACTCTGGGGAGGTGAGGATAGAACCTAAGGGTCACTCGGTGAGGACGAGGATTGTGTGTGCTTGGAAGTAATGTAGGAGTTTCCTGGAAGTGACGACAAGTGCCGGTACTATCTTCTCCATGGCGGGGTATCCTGTCTCTGCATCCTTGAAGACATGGCTTACATAGTAAACTGGCTTTTGCACACCATCGAATTCCCTGATGAGCACCGAGCCTGCAGCTTGATCAGATACCGCGATGTATAACAATAGCTCGTCGCCTTCGACTGGTCGAGTGAGTAGCGGAGGAGTCGCTAGGTGTACCTTGAGCTGCTCGAAGGCGTTCTGGCATTCCTCGGACCATTCGAACTTAGGAATCTTCCTTAGGGCTTTGAAGAATGGTAAGCACTTTTTCCCGGACCTGGACATGAAACGACTCAGGACAGCGACCCTCCCGGTGAGGCGCATGATCTCCACATTACTCTTGTGGGATGCCATGTCGAGGATTGCTTTGATCTTTTCCGGGTTTGCTTCGATTCCTCGGTGGGTTACCATGAACCCGAGGAACTTCCCACTGGTGACTCCGAACGTGCACTTAGCCGGATTGAGTTTCATTTTATATTTGCGCTGGACGTCGAATGTCTCGTCGAGGTCTTTGGTGTGCCCCGCCGAAGAAACGAATTTCACTAGCATGTCATCGACGTAAACTTCCATGTTTCTCCCGATCTGCGGCTTGAACAGTTTGTTGACGAGGCGTTGATATGTAGCCCCAACATTCTTAAGACCGAAGGGCATCGCTTTGTAGCAGTATACCCCCTGAGCCGTGGTGAACGCGGTAAGCTCTTCATCTGTCGGGTTCATCCAGATCTGATTATAACCGGAAAACACATCCATAAAGCTAAGTAATTCATTGCCGGCTGAGCTTTCCACCAACCGGTCTATCCTAGGGAGGGGATAGTTGTCTTTAGAGCAGGCCTTGTTCAGATCGGTGAAGTCCATGCACATATGCCATTTCCCGTTGGTATTTTTGACTATGACTACGTTCGCCAGCCACTCTGAATAGTCCAGGTTTCTGATAAAGGCAAGCAGTCGATCCACTTCGTCCTCAATCGCCCTTTGCTTCGCCGGTGGAAAGCTTCTCTTCTTTTGCCGGACAGGCTTTGCATATGGGTCGACCTCGAGCTTATGGGAGATCACTTTGGAGTCGATCCCGGACATATCAGCAGGGGTCCAAGCGAACACGTCTGAGTCGTCTCGGAGGAATCATATCAGGTCTTCGCGTTTGTTCCCGGTTAAGAGGGAGCCAATCCGGACGGTTCAGTCATCGACCCCTTCGACAAGGGGGACTTCCGTCAGTGCTTCTACCGGGGATCCTCGGACTTCCCCTTGGTCGTCGCGTATGTCCAGAGACCCCTGGAAATCACAAGCATCTTCAAAATCGTCGCTCGTCTCTCCAGTGGATGACACGGAGGCGAGACAAACCCTAGCAATCCGCTGGTTCCCATAGGCCCGACCTATCCTTACTTGGTCTAATGGAAACTTGATCGCAAGGTGGTAGGTGAGATTTGAGCCCGGGGGGCGTTTAATGTTGGGTGCCCAAGGAGGATGTTGTTGGATGAGGGGATTTTAGCGACGATGAATTCCACAGGTACTGTCCTCGTATGGCCTACCTCTCCGATGTTAAGGAGGAGAGTGGCCACTCTTTCGGCCGGGATGGAGTGGTTTGTGAAACCCGAGAGGACATGGAAAGTGGACCGTAGGTCGAATCGTCCCAGCCCCATACGCTTGAAACAGTAGTAGAAGAGGATGTCTGCCGAGATCCCGGAATCGACCAATATCCTCTGTACCTCGTAACGGTGGACCCGGGCTGTTATGATGAGGGGGTCGTTGTGAGGCAAGGATATACCATGGAGGTCTTCATCGGTGAAGACGATGGGCTCGGCCATTCTGCACCTCTTCCGGGGTGTTTCGCTTGTACCCTCTGTTCACCGCCGAAAACGGAGACGGACCGGGATGGATCGTCTTGCCTGAATTTGGGGGCAGATGCTATTTGGATTTATCCATCTACCTCTCCGAAGATGCCAAGTTGATTTATGGAACCGTGTATCGGAGGTTTGGACGGATGCGGCCGTTGTAGCAGATTTCGTCAGATTCCCCCTCGTTTGTGAGGGTTTTTTGATTGTGGGAACGCTCTTCCCTGCAGGCGTAAGCCCCTGTAGTTAATTACGTTACCGCATCGCGATAACCATTTTCTCCTGCTCCAGAAGTTCACTTCATGCCGTATGTGTTTGTTTTATTTTTGGTTGCCCGTGGATTGTATACGGAGACTAATTTATGTTGCCGCCCGTAGGGCGTGGATTAGTCTAAATCCGTATATTCTTAGATTCGGGTTTGGTTTGATTTAAGGATCGTTAATCTTGTTTGAGATTAAGATCAACTTAAATGTTTGCTGAGGATACGTTAGTCTAATTTTAGACTAAGATCTACTCAACAGGATTTTGGGATCATTCAGATCCAACAAAAGAGCATTTGGGATTTATTGTGTTAGTTTAAGGACGTTACGGTCCGTTGTTAGTTTAAGGACGTTGCGGTCCATATCTAGTTTAAGGATGTTGCTGTCCGTTGTTAGTTTAAGGACGTTGCGGTCCGTAGCTAGTTTAAGGATGTTGCGGTCCGTTGGGATGTGCTCATCAGTTTGGGAGTGCACCAAGAGTTGTTGGTTGTCGAGACCCTCCACCTCTTTGAAGACGTTGAAGAATTACAACGACATGTATCAGAGGTGTGGAGAGATGTACCCTTGAACCAAATTCGAGATTGAGGGGAAAGTCATGGTGGACCATGTAAGAATCATTAGTCATTTTTGGAAGACTAAGATTAACTTATGAGATGTGTGATGGACATCGTTCTGGTCAATTAGTTTGGGAAGTCATGAGCATAGAGGCTTAGTCTATTTAGAGATCCAAGACGTTTTAATCTCAAGAAGACTTAGCCAATTTGGGGCTGAAGTTGGCTTCTTATAGTGTTAAACACTAATATATGCTCGGTGCTCACGTGCTCTTACGTGAGTCTCTAAAGCAGTGTTAACACTGAAATTTGGGGCGCTCACGTGCAGCACCTGAAAGTTGGCGCTGTACACTTGGGTCTAAATCCCCATCTGTATATAAGTGTTAAACATTTAATTCTTGTGGCCATCATGTGTGGGCACGTGAGGCGCCCCCGAGTTGGGCACTGCTTCTTTGGGTTTATTCCCTCTTCCTTTTATAAGTGCTAAGCTCTTAGCTCATATAGTGCTTACGTGCGGACACGCGAGGTGCTCAAAATGTGAGCGCTGTCTTTGGATTTTTCCACTTTTCCATTTAAGCAACTATTTGGGGGTCACGTGAGAACACGTGATTCGATCTCAGTCATTCCTTTTTGTTTATCGGAGGTGCTCACGTGGGAACACGTGACCAGTCTTTTCTTTTATATGCATAGAGATTTTGATCTGAGTTTTAAGAATTTCAGATCCCTTGTTTTATAAGAATTAAATTCTTTTACAGGGTTAAACCTTAGTTTTATCAGAGGATTAAATTCCCATATACTTTTGGAAGAATTAAATTCTTTGGACTTAGTTATTTTCCCTAAGTTTTGAATCTGCATAACAGAATCTCCCCGATGAGAATTAAATTCTCAACTTGTGGGGAGATCTGCTTCTGCAGACCTCAACCAGAGGAAGAACTAAGTTCTTGTATGAAGGGTTAAACCCTTAAAGAAGAGATAAGATAATCTCTGTACTTTCTTCTTACTTAGGATTTTGTTTAAGAAGGGGATTTTCTTCCTCTAGAGAATTGAATTCTCCTTTTTTTCTTTTGTTTTTTCAAAGCTTATGAGGGGTCTCTCTTTATTCTCTCTTCCTCTCCTCGCTCCTATTTATACGAGAAGAACAAGAATCAATTTTTTAAGAGGATCTCTCATTGAGAGATCATGATTGATTCCATGATCTTTTAGATCAATCGGTGAATTTTATTCACCGTTGGATTTTTTAATCCAAAGGCTCTCTGTTTAACAGAGATGATTTCTCAATTTTTAACCAAATTAGGAAATATTTTCCTAAGATAGAATTTTATTCTATCAGACGATCACCTTTGGATCTTTGATCCAAAGGTCTTTCGCTTAACAACAGAGGAGATGTTTCTGTTTTAATAAAGATCAGGGATATATTTCCCATATATGTAGAATTTAATTCTATCAGATAGTTTAGAAAGATTTACGAAAATAATTTCCAAATAGGATTTTGATCCTTTTATTTAGAATTTAATTCTATCAGCTTGGAAGGTGATTAAGAACACTCACATGTAGCACATGACCCCCACAGAATTAAACTTGTTTGCTTATATGCAACAGCCTAACAAAAGGCATCACGTGTTAACATGTGAGATTCTCTGGCCTGCTATTTGTTTTAATATGGAGCCTATATACTTTGTATATAGATGCTCACGTGCTTACACGTGAGGCTCAATTTTATCCTGTCAAGCGCCTATAATCTTTGTACCTAGGCGCTCACATGTGGGCACGTGAGGCTCCATTAGTGGGGAATTTTCCCCATCTCTTTTCTTCTTCTTCTTTTTTATAAGGGAACAAGAGCTTTTAGTCGAAAAATTTGGCGGGAACAAATGCCCCCCACTACTTTGCCCACGTAAGTATGTACATGGGTGAAGTAGTGCAGAGTTATGCATGGCTATAGAATTGATGGCTTAGGAGACAAGTTTAGGGTCCTTGTAGCCTAAGACCTTTTCATCTTCATGAGGCGCAAGGGTCTTAAGAGGGGTTTTTCTCCCTACAAGTTGAGAGGATCTCATAGGTGCATATCCTCTGTAGAAATCGTGAGGATTTCTAAGTGTTTATCGCCTCCGTGAGTCGTAAGGATCTCATTCGGGTATTTTTCCTTACGAATCGTGAGGACCTGTAAGTAGCTTCTTAATTTCATTGGCGAATGTGGCCCGTGGATAGTGTACAAGAGTCGGTTTGGACCTTCTTGTTGGGCAGCGATAGCTTAGGAAACAGGTTTGGATCTGCCGCCTAAGACTTTTCAACTTTATGAGCCGTGAGGGTCTCATAAAGACTTTTCTCCCTATGAGTCGAGAGGATCCCGCAGGTATATTTTCTCCTTAGAAGTCGTAAGGATCTCCTAAGTGCGTTTTCTCTTGAGAGTCGTAAGGATCTCACAAGAGAATTTTCCCCCTTACAAGTCGAGAGGACTCGTAAGTGATTTTTTTCCCTCATTGTCGATATTCGACTTTGGAGAATATGGCTCGTGGATAGTATACAATAGTCCATCTTGGACCTACTTGCAGGGTCACAGTGCTTAGGAAACCAGTTGATATCCCCGTTGCCTAAGGCTTTCCGCCTTTATGATCCATGAGGGTTTCACGAAGATGTTTGTCCTTACGAGTCGAGACGAGTCGAGAAGTTCTCGCAGGAACATTGTTTTCCCTACGAGTCGAGACGAATCGAGAAGTTCTCGTAAGAATGTCTTAACGTCACAGTTAAGCTCTGCTCTTTACGACAGAGATCCGTTAGGGTCTGTGGTACTAGGGTTTTTGTCTGTCGTACTGTCGTGTTGGATGATGCATTCCTTGATACGCAATCTTGCTGTTCGAGTAGCCCCGCGACCGCCGTGTCTCTGATCCCTTCGGGGGCTGGACAAGACGTCTTCAAGTAATCTCCCAGGTCATATTACCGTCGGAAGAGCAAGTGGAGGGATTTTCCATGCCGCTTTTTACTTGAGATTAGGCTCAGTTTGGGAGCCCCGATGAGTTATAACCACTCCGCGCTGGTGTGGGATGATCTCCGATAGTCTTTCGGGTTTTATTTGAGTTGCCGTCAAGACCCTGAAGCTAGGGATCTTCCTTTGCTTTGTTTGTTGACATTGCGTCTGCTGTAACGAGACGAATATCGAGGTTGTCTCTAAGTTGTCTGTGAACTGTCGAGGCTTGGAACTAGGGACTTTGCTATGGCTCCGATTTGTTGACGTTGCGTCTGCATCCTGCTGGAGTGAGAAGAAACGCCGTTATTGATCTCTAGGCTTTCTGTGAACCGTCGAGATTTGGAACTAGGGACTTTGCCACGGCTCCGAGGTAGTCTCTAGGTTGTTGGTGAACCATCGGGGCTTGTAACTAGGGACTTTGCCATGGCTCCGAGGTTTTGACCCTGGGGTCGGTTGTTGACGTTGCATCTGCATCCTGCTGGAATTGAGAAGGAACGCCGGGGTTGACACTGTGTCTGTTGTAACGAGACGAATGTCGAGGTGGTCTCTAGGTTGTCTGTGAACCGTCGAGACTTGGAACTAGGGACTTTGCCATGGCTTCGATTTGTTGACGTTGCGTCTGCATCATGCTGGAGTGAGAAGAAACGCCGTTGTCGATCTCTAGGCTGTCTGTGAACCGTCGAGATTTGGAACTAAGGACTTTGCCATGGCTCTGTTTTGTTGACGTCGTATCTGCATCCTGCTGGAGTGAGAAGAAACGCCGTTATGGATCTTTAGGCTGTTTATGAACCGTCGAGATTTGGAACTAGGGACTTTGCCATGGCCCTATTTTGTTGACGTTGCATCTGCTGTAATGAGACGAGCGTCGAGGTGGTCTCTAGATTGTCTGTGAACCGTCGAGATTTGGAACTAGGGACTTTGCCATGGCTCCGCTTTGTTGACGTCACGTCTGCATCTTGCTGGAGTGAGAAGAAATGCCGTTGTTGATCTCTAGTCTGTCTGTGAACCGTCTAGATTTGGCTCTCCTTCTGATGGAGCCTTGTGGGAAAATGTGGTTCCCTTTTCGTTTGTACCCATGGATTGTATACATGGATCGATGTGGACTCACATGCAGGGCAAAAGTTTCATTTTTTCTTTATTTCTTTCCACGATACTCTATCATTTCAGCTTTTTATATCACGAAAATCACGATTGCCCAATCATTTCGACTTTTTATCGCGGTGCCCGATCATTTCGGCTATTTTCTTTTTACTCGCTGCTTTTTATTGCGAGTTGCCCAAACATTTTGGTTGTTTTTATATGCATATATTTTACTCGCTGATTTTTATTGCGAGTTGCCCCATCATTTCGGCTATTTTTTTATGCATATATTTTACTCGCTGATTTTTATTGTGAGTTGCCTGTTCATATCAGATTTTTGCATTTTTATACCGCCCATTCATGATCGCATTGCATATAGGTAGGTACTCTTGATCCGTGTTTGCTAAATAATTGCAAGTTACAGGTTCTCAGCTCTAAATAGTGAAATTCATGAAAAGTCGCGACAAATCCAGGACTACGGCCAACATCAGATAAATACGAGTCTCCGTTCACTATCCGTTTGATGCCTCATACCAGTTCAAGGGAAAAAATGGAAAATCATTGGTCATTTCATGCACAAAGCACAAGAGAGGCAGCACAAGATCTAAGATTTCAACGCAGAGCTCAAGAAAATCAAGGCAAAAGTCCACATCATTTCACCTTTTTGGACTGCTGAAAATCTGGGAGAAAACTGAAGAGATTTTGAGAAACCAAGTGTACCAAACAGAGAAGAACAACAACATGGAAAACCCCAGAAAAAATGACCCTCCAATTCAACCAAAGGGTCGCGGATCTGCGGCCAATGTGGCACTTAGGCCGCGGATCCGCGGCCGAGTCAACTCAGTGTTGACTCGTATTTTGAGGGTATTTTTGTAACTTCATTTTGTCTCAGATTGTATCCCTAGGGTTTCATGTATCAGCCTATAAATACCCCAGTTCCAAACCAAGTAAAGGGTGCTTTTCTTTGTATTAGATTTTAGGATAAGAGTTTGTAGTTTCTTTTTCATCTTCATCTTTCTCCATTGATATTGTAGTGAGCTTCATGAGTGATGATGAGTAAAAGAAGAGTTCTTTTTATTAACTTGCATGTCTTGTAATTGTGTTATTATATTTGCTTGTAATTTTCATTTGTTAAATTAGTTGTTGTTATTTGTTTGTTTGCTTTCTTTCTTTTTCTCTTTTCCTTTATCCTTACAACAATGATGCTAAAGTATGATCCTTGCCAAAGTGAGGTCTCAAATAGCTAGTTGTGATTTTCTAAACTCATTTCTTTCTACCTTCCTTCTTGTTTTATTTTCTTTTTCTTTTTAATGGGTGAGTAGTTTCTCACTTGTTAGGGTATGATAAGGAAAGTTTGAGAGAAGGAAATCTCTCTCACTCTTTTCTTTGCCCAACATCTTGATTCGGACTCCCGTTAATTGAACCACAATCCGCTCTTTACGGCACCCTATCCTACATGATAGCGGTGATACTCTAGTGAGACCGGTTGTGGTTGAATTAACCGGAGGTTAAGGCTAAGAGCCAAGAATGGACGGACAAGGACCAAAAGGAAGGAACTAAGCGTTGGAAAGCCTAGCTTATACTCGCAAGTTTCCTTCCTAGTCGTGCTAATCCCCGTTATTGCCGATTACCATAACACCGATATTAAGAGTGGCAACGAAAGAAGTGAGCGACTCCTAACTCAAACTAACCTAATCCTAACCCTAACAAGCTCTCTTTATACATATTTTAGCACATAGTGAAACTAAACAAATCTGGACAAATTGGACTTAACTCGTTAAAACACTAAGAAAAAGATTCCCATCTCTCCGTGGACCGACCCGTACTCAACCGGCTAGCTACCAAGCGAAACAGTCTTGATTGCGGTAATTAAAACTAAGCATGCAAAAACTCTGACAATCAAATGGCACCGTTGCCGGGGATACGGTAGTTTATTTCTTTGTGTAATCTCGGGTTAATTTGTGAATATATATAAACAAAAAAAAATATTGTAAAAATCATCTTATTATTTTTTATTCCTTTTGTGCAAGTGTGCAGTATATGAAGAAGATCAAGTTCAGTGCCAAAGTCGTGAGGAGTTAGACCCATATCTCGTGGCTACACCGCGGCGGATTAAGATGGAACCACGGTTTACTATAAAATTCTGGAGCAAATTCAGTGACCAAATCAAGATTCAGGGGCTCTAACCAAGAAAAGGAGACTGAAGTCAGCACAAGGAGCTTCAAATCAACTGAACAGCCGCGGAACCGCGGCACAAGTGCATGTTTGACCGCGGAACCGCGATCAAACTCTGACGTCAGCAACCAAAATTCTCTGTGAGTATCCCAATCCTCTTCTCACCTCCTCTGAACTCCACTGAACTATTCTTTTTGCAGTATTCTTTGCACAAACTCTCTTCCTCTCTCCAATAAAACTGTTTTTGTGTAGGATTCTTTGCGCCGCCGCCAAATAAATTTTTTGCAAGTGTTTTAGATTTTTGTTCGTTACCGTTTTGCATAAATAATACGGACTTTAAGGGGCTATAACACCAATTCAGATTGGGTGGGGATTTCATCACCCTTCCTAAGACCCCCAAAAAATCACTAAAAGCATACGCATTGCCCTTGAGCTTAATAAAAAATATCTAGACTTAGCCAACTAAGGACTGTTGTGCTCAATAAGACAGAGGAAGGTTGTGGGCATTCGATCGTTTATCTAAACTTAACTTTGTGATGCTTAGGCTAGACAAGTGAGAAAGGTAATTTTAAAAGGCCCGTCTCACGGTGATTCATGAGCGGAACCCTCCTTACCTCACTTGTGCTTACCTGGCCACAATTGGCAGTGAAGAGACGATTTGAGGGTTATCTCACAACTTGTCACTTAGGAACAGTTAAGAGCAGTCTAGTGGACTTTGAAGACCATAACTCTAGGTATGATTATGCATGTTTTGACTGTGATTGTTTGAAGTTGTGCCATAAGTCCGTACATATTTTTGCAAAACCCTTTCTAAAAAAAACAACAAAACAAAAACTTTTATAAAAACTTGCCCTTTGTCACCAGAATTCCATTTCACCCACCTTTCATCCGCATTTCTTCATTGACGTTTTCTTACCCTCACTTTCTACGCTTTGACTATACTAAACTCGTTTAGTGTATGTCCGGTTGGACTCGGGACACTAGTGCCCATCTAGTCCGCGTTACGTTAGTCGCTACCGACTACGCGATCTACTTCGACGTCGAAACTCCCTCCACACCTCTTTCACCCTTACCTTTGCTGGCCAACTCTGACATTGACCGGGATTCTATTCATACATCCTCACCTTCACCATCACCATCACCAAATTCTTCTTCCGAGATGTCAGGATTTCCTCCTAACATCCCTTTACCTGCCCCGGAACCGATTCCACCCCATTTGCGTGCGAATAACCCGCAACCACCTCCTGTTGAAGCGCCACAGCGAATCGCGCTCCAGGATCGTTTCTATCCTACCCGCTCTGCACTTCCAACCTGCCTTTCACTTCCGCCGGCCAAGGGGGATAATTTTGAAATTAAGCCCCACTTCATCAACATGTTGCCCAAATTTCACGGGCTGGAATCCGAAGATGCCTACATCTTCATCAACAAGTTCCAGAACGTCTGTGCAATGATGAAGACAACCCAACTGTCCAACGATGCTATACGGCTACGAGTCATTCCTTTCACTCTCTGTGACCTTCCTGAGAAGTGGTTGTATAGCACCGCATCGCATTCCATAACCAGTTGGGATGAGTTTGTAAAAGCGTTCCTTTAAAAAATTTACCCAAATCACAAAACCGCGAGGATCCGAAACGAAATCAACCAATTTTCCCAGCTTCCTACCGAACCTTTTTGGAAGTGCTTTGACCGATACAAAGACCTTCTTGTTCAGTGCCCTCATCACGGTATTGAGAGATGACAACTTTGCCAAACCTTATATGAGGGCATTGATTGTTGATTTTTTTTGATTGGATGTAAAAGTATCAATTCAAATGATCCCCGGCAACGACGCCATTTGATTGTTATGATTTTTGTTGTGTTTATCAAATGATCCCCGGCAACGGCGCCATTTGATTGAAATAAAATTCTTGATGTGTAGTATTTAGAAAATTGTATAGAAATTCACAACAAAAAATATTTGACCGCAATCAATAACGATGTCGATTGTAGCGCGTTAGTAAGTGCGGATCGTCTACAGGGAAAGTGTAATCGTTTGTCTTTTGAATTAGACGAGTCGAAACTTTAAAGAAAAGAAAATAAACAATTCATGATTTATATTTGAAGTTCAAGAATTAGAAAATCTAGATCTAATAACAAGAAAAAGATAGAATCAAGAATTGATAGTTTGATGATTTTTCCAACCAAATATCAAGAATCGAAATGAGGCTCGTAGGAATCGATCGGATCTATAGATGTGATGTAATCTTACAATTACGTATTCTTATCCTTCGATGAATTGACACTAGATCGATGATGATCGATCGAGAATTAGGGATTTCTTATGAAACTAGGGTTTCATCTTATCACTTGTTCCTTCGTCGATATCATTCACATTCTAGCCTCTAGTAAATTCAAGAAACAATCGTAGAACCCTAATTTCGAGCGATAACAATCAAGAAAGCATCGCAACGAAACTAGGTCATCGATTCTTGAACTTGCTAGGGTTTACAAAACTCGTAGGACTTAAGAATCGTATTAAGATTTGTTACATCATCATTCTATTGATCGTCTCGACTCCTTAACAAGCGGAGTTTTACTCAAACATCATCACAAGAACTACAATCATAAATTGAGATCGAATCATGATGCAAGAATTTAAAGAAAGCAAGATTAAAGAATTTCACCTTTTATTTATATTAACAATTTCATTACATTCGCTCAAGAACTACAAGAGGAAGAACTCGATCGTCGATTTGGCTTCGCTCGTCCCAGTGAGTCGCGGATCGGCTTGGACCACTTGCTCGATTGGAGATCGGCTCCGCTAATAAAAGGTTGAAGGCTTCTCGCTTGATTTGTACTCGGGATCTTGAATTTGGATTGGAATTAGGGTTAGGGTTTCGCACAAGTCTTGTCACTAGACTTATGGAAGAAGATGAAGAAAGAGATAATGAAGAAGATTAACAAAGATTTGCTAACTAAAGATTAGCCTCAACCCTTAGATCTAGGCTTCTATTTATAGACTTCCCTAAACCCTAGATCTAGGATTAGAATTTGAATTTCCCTCCAAAAGTTAGTTAGAAGATATTTGAATTTCCCTCCAAAAGTTTGTTGAGGAGAAGCTTCTAGATGAAGTTTGTTAGGAGCTTAATTAGGATTAGCTTAATTACTCTTCTTTGCTGATTTGGCAGAAGCTTCGAGACTTATCTGGAATTTGAAGTATATTTCTGAGCTGTAGCCACTGAGATAGGAATAATGATGCAAAATTGGAGAGCTGACATGGCAAAACCGCCGCGGAACCGCGGCGCAAGCCGGCTCTCGCCGTAGTTCCGCTGTGCTTTAGAGGCTTCATGGCTTGAAACTTTTGGGCTTCTCTGGTATTGACATATGGGCCCTTTTGTGATATGTTGAATTGTGTTTTGCCCTCTAGATTGCTACCAGAACTCAAGACTTGGAGTTGGTGTATTTTTGATCAGCTTCTTTTGGCTTTAATCCTGCAATTTCCTGCACAAATCTCGAAACAAGTGTTGCGCAATACAGGGATGATGCGATGCCATGATAAACACACAATTTCCTCAGAAATGTCGGTTTTAGAGTCTAACATATGCAATCTGATATTTTACGACTGATTTGCGAATATGTGTAATATGAATGCCGAACACTTCTATATGAGTGCAAATGATAGGGAAATTGCCGTGTTAAAAATACATTATTTTCGACGGATCAAATTCCTCCAAACTTATTTTTGATCGTCTCGAGCGAACTGTTTTATTAAAAAGAGAAGGAGAAAATAAAGAAAGAGAAAAACTAACTAGTACACTTTCGTAGGCAACACGATTGCACTGAGCACGTGCGACATGCCTTTAAACCTCTAGGTGTCCCTAGTAGGAGGAGTGTTGTCTCCTGAGGGTTTTCAGCGGATTGCACCCACAAAATCCAATAATAAAAGTAAGATCATTAATATTACATTTAAAGAAAAGAATTATAAAAGAAAATCCTTGAAAATTAGGGTTTCCAACTAAGCTAGCTTTTCGGTTATCATGAGCCCTATCTTAATGGTCATGAAAAGATGTTAGAAATCACGTCCTCCCTCAATAAAACATCGTCTTATTCTTCATTCCTATTTTTCTTCCAAACATCGATCATATAACCCTGCGTGTGTGTAAAGGACATCCCTACACCTGGAGAATTCAATTCAAGCTATCATACTCTTGCCCATCAGCCTCAGTACTTTTTAATTAATGAATATTTAGATTCGCTTACACACTTTCATGCGACCGTTAATACTTCTTGAGGTACTAACCGACCGATTACTCATGTGCTTGCTTATTTGGTGTATTTTCCTCGTCTTGCACCACCTCAGGCATAGTAGTGACTCCCAGACCAGTTGGCCTTAGGGCACTAGGTGAAGAGGCACCCTTGCTATATATTTTTTATTGCCCTTGGTGATAACAAAGACCAGTGTCCATTTTTCTCACCACTTCATATTTTATTCATTTTTTTTCTTTTTATTTCCTTCATACATCGGCTATAAGACAAGAGCATTTCAAGGTATCCTCTACTATCCCAGGCTTCAAGACGTGTGTAAGTGCGAATAGCAGGGTATCAACGTTCAAAATGTTTGGCTTCTAGAATAGAAACTATTTTTCAGACTTATTTTTATCCTCAGATTAGTGACGTCTTTCATCTTACTAACCCTTGGGACAACGGCTCATAACTACTTATTACTAGTTCGTATAAGAAAACTTCTAATTTTCTTAGTTTTCTTAAATTTTTCTAATCTCATGGATGTAATTTTTCACTATCTAAACTTTTATTATCTTATTTATGTACAAAAATATTTTTATATTTTTGAAAATTTTTAAATTTTTATAGGTTTTCAAAAATTTTTTGTGCTTATGCAAATGATATGCAAATGATGCAAAAATAAGCACAAACCTCCCCCAAACTTGTTTTCAACAGTGTCCTCACTATTGCCTTCAGCTAAATCTCGAAAAAACCTGTAAGCTTGGGAGGAAATTATTAATGAGGGCAAAATATTTAAGTGAAGATTCTCCCCCAAACTTATTTTTGGCTCATCATTTTGTGTAAAAATTTTCTTTTCAAGAGCCAGAAAAATATACCCCCTCAAACTTGAGTTATGCAATGTTAATCTTTTGAAAATCACATGAGGGGGTTAAGAATTATTGGTCGATGCCAAGCTTTGCAAAGACCGAATATCAACACCAACCATTCGAAAATTTTATCAATGCAGTGCTCTGGTTGGTGGAAGAAGAAGTGTGGAAAGGGAAAGGGGTGGAAAAGAATGTGTGTGCGTCTCATTTTGGAGAGACGATGCAGTGAATGTGATGGATTACTCGCATTCTTTTTACAAGTCAAAAGAAGGGGTGGAGGTTCAATTTCATTGTGTGGGACATGATTCATCTCAACATCCGTGTCATTCAAAAATGCGAGTTCATCAGCGAAGATCTCCTCAAAAGTTCCATCAATACCCCGATGAATAATGTCATCACAAAGTGTGGGGTGATCTTCAGACTCTAAAAACAGTTCATAATCAGTGTTAATTGTTGACCCGGACATCTCGGTGGAAGAGTCCGTATGTGTATGATACATAGTAGGGTCAAACAACAACGTATGAAAAGAGTCTAGATCAATATCAGGAGGATCATCAAATTCGCTGCTGTCGACCTCCATTAAGTCGACAGAACAGACCTGAGCAGTAGGTTCGGAGGGTACACTTCCCAACTTGTAAATGTTTAGCTCTATTGACCTATTCCCGAAAGATAGGGTCATAGAACCATTACGACAATTGATTATTGCATTGGAAGTGGCCAAAAAGGGGCGACCTAAAATCACCGGAATTTGATTCCGTGGGTTCGCTACAGGCTGTGTATCAAATACAATAAAATCCACAGGGAATACAAATTCCCCGATTTTTATTAACACATCCTCCAGTTCACCCCTAGGTTTGGTGATTGATCGGTCAGCCATCTGAAGAGTTATGTTCGAAGGCTTTAACACTCCGATACCTAGTTGCTCGTATACCGAGTAAGGAAGCAAGTTAACACTAGCGCCAAGGTCAAGT
Source organism: Agapanthus africanus (assembly GCA_030015575.1). NCBI lineage: Eukaryota > Viridiplantae > Streptophyta > Magnoliopsida > Asparagales > Amaryllidaceae > Agapanthus > Agapanthus africanus. The sequence goes on along the minus strand of JASDDO010000026.1, from coordinate 170,097,557 downwards.
AAACCACGGTTGATGTGTTTTTCCCCAATAGAAATGGAAATAGTAGGACAGCCAGGGTCCTTACGTTTCCGTGGTAATTGTTGGGGAAAAGCCGTGTCTACAGTACACGACATAAAGATTTTTTTTGGCACTTGAGTCTTCCTCTTCCTAGTGCACAAGTTCTTAAGAGTTTTTGCATAGGACGGAACTTGTTGAGTAGCATCTAGGAGAGGGATGTTGATGTTAACTTCCTTAAACATGTCCACAATCTTCTCCATTTTGGCATCATGTTTCTTGGGCCTCAACCTATTTGGAAATGGAGCTCTATCAATAAGTGTTGGGTCCAACATTTTTGGAGAAGTTTGTGGGGGTGGAAAAGATGAGGTGGGTGGAGGGTTCGAGCCTTTGGGAAAATGGAGAATAGGCTCGGAAGAAGAAGGTAAGTTAGACGAAATAGGGTAAGAAGTAGAAGTGTGAGAGGAGGTGGAAGTGGAAGCCGGGGTGTTAATGATCAATTCATCATTATCAATTTGTTCACCCGAATGATTGTCTAGCACTCTTCCAGATCTCAACGTTGTAAAAGCGTCCACATTAGTGCAATGTGAAGGTCCAGGATCAGGTACGGGTTGAGATGGAAGATTCCCTTCTTCTCTAGCACTTATTTCGGCTGTTATTCGTTCAATTTGTGCTTCCATTGATTTGATATTCTCATTTTGAGTGAGAATGGTCTTTATCATATTATCGATGGAAGATTGAAAACTTGCCGACTCTTGGATGGATTGTTTCATGAAAGTAACCAAGGTTTGCACCAGTGCAGAGATATTATCAGTACCGGCCAATTGCAAAGAGTTTTCATGTAGTGCAAAAGTGTTGGCAGGATTTTGAAAATTTTGCGGTTGGAAGGGGTGCTGACTCAATTGAAGTGGTGGTTGCTGTTGTGGTGGAGGGACCCTTTGAAAATTGTTTAGGATTGGAACCGTGTTTTGAGATTGTGATTGGTTCCAAGCAAAGTTCGGGTGATTCCTCCAATCTTGATTATATGAGGAAGAAGAGGGATAGTTTCCAGGTCTTTGCTGAAGTGAAGCATTAGTGTGACCTTGAAACAATACATTCAAAGGACATTCTTCCGTCAAATGTGAAGGGTTTGAACAGCAGCCACACACGGTTTTGGAAAGTGTGGATTGGTTTAGAGAGGCTGAAGAGATTTTATTTTCTATAGCGTCGAGTTTCCTTTGTATTGCGGCCATTTCGGCTTTCATGGTGACGGAAACATCGAGCTGATTGACATCTTCCCTAGGCGGTGGTGGTCTAACACTTTCCCATTGTGATGTGTTTTGAGCTAAATCTTCTAAGTATTTCCAAGCTTCACCATCATCTTTAGATAGGAATTGGCAATGACACATGGTTTCAAGCATCTGTCCAGTAGTGAGATCAATACCCTCATAGATAATTCGACACAAATCCCATCTGGAGATTCCGTGATGAGGGCATTGGATAAGAAGATCCTTGAACCGTTCAAAGCATTTCCAAAATGGTTCATTGGGAAGTTGGGTAAATTTAGAGATTTCGCTCCGAACACGGGCGGTTTTGTGATTGGGATAAAATTTCTTAAGGAATGCTGCAACAAATTCGTCCCATGCTGAAATAGAGTGTGCGGGTGTGATGTAAAGCCACTTCTCGGCTAAATCGCACAAAGTGAATGGGAGAAGACGTAAACGCAGAGCATCCAAAAACAGTTGTGAATTTCCCATCAAAGCACATACGTTTTCAAATTTGGAAATAAACACGTATGCGTTTTCAGAATCAAGACCATGAAATTTGGGTAACAGTTTGATGAATTGGGGGTTGATTTCAAAATTTTCCTCGATGGCAGGTGGTATAGAAAGACAGGTGGGAAGGGTAACACGTGTAGGATAGCATCTCTCTTGGAGAGAAATGCATGGAAGATTCTGCGCACCTGCGGGCGGTGGCAGAGTAGTGTTAAAGTTTGATGGATTTGGGTCCATCGCGGTTGTGGTGGGTGGTGGGAGAGAAGACGAAGAATTACCGACTCTGGGGTCGATAAAAGAAACGCGGACAAGACGGGAAATGGAATCCCGTGTCCAACCTAACATTGTGCTAAACGGTTGTAGCACAAGTGGCAGCGTTGGTATAATTAGAGGAAATGAAGAATGCGGTGTTTGTTTTGAAAATATACAGATCTTTTTTTTTTAAAAAAAAAATTGATGCAGCACAACAAATGCAACAAGCAAAACCCTAATTCTATTGGTCATCTAGGTCAGGCTCTAGACCGCTCCTAACTGCCAAAAGACAAGTCGCAGGATAAATTCTCCACTGCCTCCTTGTCCCCCTGTGGCCAGGTAACTGCCAGGTAAGTAGGAAGGTACTCCACTACGTAAGTAGTGGGCCTAATTAATAACCACTAGCCTTCGACACACTTGCCTTAGACACCACAAAGAAATACGGATAAGCAATGAATTACCCACGGCCTTCTCTTGTCCTAAGTAAGCGCGACGGTCCTTAGAGTCATCTCTAGATTTTTTTTAATTAATGAGGGTAAATGCGGATGCAAGTTTGTGATTTTCGGGGCTTAGGAAGGGTAATGAACTCCCCACCTAATCTGGATTTGGTCTTTTCCCCTTAATATCCGTATTAATTATGCAAACAACCACAAAGATTAAAACAAGCACAATTTAAATTTTGCTTTTTGCGCGGCGCTGCGATTTTTGCAAAGAAACCTGCACAAAATGTTAATTGGAGCTAAAAAGAGGAGAAAGGAGAAGGTAAGAAACTTACAGAGGAAAATTGGCACAGAGAGGGCTTCAAAACGCCGCGGAACCGCCGTACTATGGGGGTATTTGCCGCGGAATCGTGGTCTCTTGAAGGGATCTCTGCAAATTTTTTTTATGATAATGCTTCTGTTGCTCCCTTTAGCTCTCTGGAATATTCACAAAAATTTTATCCAAGCTCCAATGATTCCAGATTTCCTCGCACAAATCACAACAACTCGTATTAGTGTTTGCGCGAATTTTGATCTAAAAAAAATATAGATGGAATAAAATTTTCAACTTCAAATTTCAAAATACGAACAATCAGCGCACTATCCCCGGCAAAGGCGCCATTTGATTGTTGATTTTTTTTGATTGGATGTAAAAGTATCAATTCAAATGATCCCCGGCAACGGCGCCATTTGATTGTTATGATTTTTGTTGTGTTTATCAAATGATCCCCGGCAACGGCGCCATTTGATTGAAATAAAATTCTTGATGTGTAGTATTTAGAAAATTGTATAGAAATTCACAACCAAAAATATTTGACCGCAATCAATAACGGTGTCGATTGTAGCGCGTTAGTAAGTGCGGATCGTCCACAGGGAAAGTGTAATCGTTTGTCTTTTGAATTAGACGAGTTGAAACTTTAAAGAAAAGAAAACAAACAATTCATGATTTATATTTGAAGTTCAAGAATTAGAAAATCTCGATCTAATAACAAGAAAAAGATAGAATCAAGAATTGATAGTTTGATAATTTTTCTAACCAAATATCAAGAATCGAAATGAGGCTCGTAGGAATCGATCGGATCTATAGATGTGATGTAATCTTACAATTACGTATTCTTATCCTTCGATGAATTGATACTAGATCGATGATGATCGATCGAGAATTAGGGATTTCTTATGAAACTAGGGTTTCATCTTATCCCTTGTTCCTTCGTCGATATCATTCACATTCCAGCCTCTAGTAAATTCAAGAAACGATCGTAGAACCCTAATTTCGAGCGATAACAATCAAGAAAGCATCGCAACGAAACTAGGTCATCGATTCTTGAACTTGCTAGGGTTTACAAAACTCGTAGGACTTAAGAATCGTATTAAGATTTGTTACATCATCATTCTATTGATCGTCTCGACTCCTTAACAAGTGGAGTTTTACTCAAACATCATCACAAGAACTACAATCATAAATTGAGATCGAATCATGATGCAAGAATTTAAAGAAAGCAAGATTAAAGAATTTCACCTTTTATTTATATCAACAATTTCATTACATTCGCTTAAGAACTACAAGAGGAAGAACTCGATCGTCGATTTGGCTTCGCTCGTCCCCGTGAGTCGCGGATCGGCTTGGATCACTTGCTCGATTGGAGATCGGATCCGCTCATAAACGGTTGAAGGCTTCTCGCTTGATTTGTACTCGGGATCTTGAATTTGGATTGGAATTAGGGTTAGGGTTTCGCACAAGTCTTGTCACTAGACTTGTGGAAGAAGATGAAGAAAGAGATAATGAAGAAGATTAACAAAGATTTGCTAACTAAAGATTAGCCTCAACCCTTAGATCTAGGCTTCTATTTATAGACTTCCCTAAACCCTAGATCTAGGATTAGAATTTGAATTTCCCTCCAAAAGTTAGTTAGAAGAGATTTGAATTTCCCTCCAAAAGTTTGTTGAGGAGAAGCTTCTAGATGAAGTTTGTTAGGAGCTTAATTAGGATTAGCTTAATTAATCTTCTTTGCTGATCTGGCAGAAGCTTCGAGACTTATCTGGAATTTGAAGTATATTTCTGAGCTGTAGCCACTGAGATAGGAATAATGATGCAAAATTGGAGAGCTGACGTGGCAAAACCGCCGCGGAACCGCGGCGCAAACCGGCTCCCGCCGCGGTTCCGCGGCGCTTTAGAGGCTTCATGGCTTGAAACTTTTGGGCTTCTCTGGTATTGACATATGGGCCCTTTTATGATATGTTGAATTGTGTTTTGCCCTCTAGATTGCTACCAGAACTCAATACTTGGAGTTGGTGTATTTTTGATCAGCTTCTTTTGGCTTTAATCCTGCAATTTCCTGCACAAATCTCGAAACAAGTGTTGCGCAATACAGGGATGATGCGATGCCATGATAAACACACAATTTCCTCAGAAATGTCGGTTTTAGAGTCCAACACATGCAATCTGATATTTTACGACTGATTTGCTAATATGTATAATATGAATGCCGAACACTTCTATATGAGTGCAAATGATAGGGAAATTGCCGTGTTAAAAATACATTATTTTCGACTGATCAGGCATGAATCCAGCAACTAAGCAGTTGCCGGAGACCATTTGTCAAGGCCACTTAATATCCAAATCTGACGAGGAAGCTTGGCAATGATCTTGCGGAACAAACGCTTCAGTGGGAAAGCACCAGACCGAACACTTCGTCTACTTCTTCCGGTCTCTCCAGGGGAGGAGTTCATCAACTCGACATCTCAATTGCAATGAAGGCCGAAATGGCAGCAATCACGTGAAAACTGGAAGCAATTTTGAGCAAATTTTCATCTCCTTCTCCTGCCTCTGCTCTTCCCCCTCGTACTATCTGCGCTTGTTGTTCTGATCCATCCCATTTGACCAAAGAGTGTCCTTACAACCCACCTTCTCAAGGACAGGATCAGGTCAATGCTGCATTTCAGCAAAAACCAAGAAATGATCCATACTCTTCTACTTATAATCCCGGTTGGAGGAACCACCCCAATTTCGCTTAGAATCAGAACCAGCATCAATTCTAAGGCCACAACAACTTCCAGAGGCCTCTTCCTCCTCAACAACAAGCTCAGCAACAAACTCAACATCAATATCAGCAGCCCTTCCAACCCCAACCTTTTCAAAATCCGACGAACAACTTTGCACCCAACAATTCGTTTCCTCAAAACAACTTTGTTCCGTCAAACAATGATAAGGTTTCCTCACTAGAACGGAGTCTGGAGGCATTTGTAAAGCAATCGACTCAATCCACCGCCAACATCCAGTCTTCTATTCAGTCTTTGGTGCAACACACTGCTGCATACGGGCAAAGCATAAAGACCATCGAAGCCCAGATTGCACAGCTGAATGCGGCGTTAAGCGAGCGAGAGAAAGGGAATCTTCCATCTCAACCACTCCCAAATCTTGGTCACCCACATAATGTACATGTTGCTCTTGAACAACAGAACCATAATGTGAGTGCCGTGACTACGTTGAGATCTGGAAGGATTTTGCACAACAACACTGGCACGCGGATAGATGACGACACCCCGGTCGCTTCTTCTTCTTCTTCTTCTTCTTCGTATTCTGAGCCTATTCTCATTCTTTAAAAGGCTCTCCTTCTTCTTCCACTGCTCCGAAAGGACCCACATCTCACTCCACTAAAACTCCAGTTTTGGGATCCGTTCCAACTCCACAATCTCTTCCACAAGCATTGGACTCAACCAATTTCAAAAACGTTCCATTTCCAAACCGGTTGAGGTCCAATAAACAAAATCCACAAATGGAGAAGATTCTGGAGTTGTTTAAACTGGTTAACATTAACATTCCCCTCTTAGATGCAGTCCAACAAATCCCTTCCTACGCAAAAATCTTGAAAGACTTGTGCACTAAGAAGAGGAAATCTCAGGTACCCAAGAAGGTTTTCTAAACTGTAAGTCTACGGTAGCGCCCCGGTCGTCAAACTGATGCCAAATGCGGAACAAAAACTTTTATAACTGGCGCTATCGCATACTATAACCCGGATCTGCCATTAACGCTAAACTAACAATCTACAAAGAGAGTAGAAAGGTTATACCGAACGATCTGAGTCCTTCGTTCTTTAACCATCATCCCACGCTCCGTTGCGGCTGCTCCAATCTCATCGATCTCCGATCTCCTCGTCCAGGTGGCACCACGTCATCGGATCTTTAAACGGGCTCCCGCCTTTGACCCGAGGCAACTCGGTCATCAAGTTTGCTAAAAGAGATGACCAAGATTGATGTAGAGAATGAGTAGAATATTTTGTCTCGCTTCGTCCAAAGCCATGGACGAACGGTTAATGAGGTTGCCATTTGAATCGGGTAATGGAAATGAACTATGAAATTTCCATACAAAAAACTATCATCTTTTTCTAACAACCATTTCTTTTCTTTCAAGTGAAGTGAGAGAAGAGGAGGGGAGGGGCCGGCCATATAGAGGTGGGGGGTGAGTGTAGGAGAGAGGGGGGGTAACCACAAGCAAAGCTTCTCACAAAAGATCTTAGCAAGAACAAGAATCATTAATGCAAAAGAGTGACTCACTAATACACCTTGCAAAAACAATTAATGCAACAATGAGTCATGAACCAAGTCACCATCCAAGAAGCTTCCTCTCATGACTCACCCTCATGACTCACTCACAAGAAAAAGATAAATCTGTATTAAACTAAATGTTTAAATACGGCCGATAGAAAACTGGAAACTGGCAACTTCCAAAAGCGACCCTGAAATGAATTTCAGGATAACCCCGTATCTGTATAAATATACCCGCATTCGTATTACGACCGAATACAAATGCAACTGAGATAAAGATATTATATCTACTCTGTATAATACATGGATCGGGCTTAAACCAAAGCCCACCAATATTATCTGCCCGAAAAATAACACGTGCGTAAACGCACGTGCATTTTCCGAACCCTGCCATAAAACCATACGGCCTCTACAACATTTCGCCTGAACTTAGGAAACTATCTGTGGGGGACTCTAATGACTCGTCAGTAACCTGGCAGTGGGTTTAACCACTAGCCGTCAGCGGCACTGACTGTGCGTAACGGCTGCCCATGGACTGACCTCAAGGGAGGCCGATGAGCGAATTCATCCGGAAACCCTACTGAGCCTAACAGTAACAATATATATACAGTCCGGTCCGTTCGTCTATGAGTATCGCATATGCTGCCTAGGGGGCTAGTAACGTCAGACCCCCAATAGCGGTATAAGTCGTGTCGGAGACAAGCCCTGAACACCCTGAGAAACTACCGGAGTACCTACCAGTAAATCTCACCTGCCTTGGCCAAGGACTTAGTGTAATGGCTTTCCTAGACACAGCACGATCTCCACCCCTAATACCGGGAGAGACGAATCCCCTGCCGATTCGCTCACGTGCCTCCATGTGGCTCGGGACTGTACCAAAAAACTACCTGTTTGCATGACTCCTTTGAGCCGTGGTAGGGTAGAAATCAAAGCACAGTGGGAACTCACATGAGACAAATGACGACCTCAGGTCGATGAACTAACCTGTACACATGTCACCAGGGAACTGCTATCTGACGATAGGTATAATACCAACTAGCAGATTCCCGGCGAGTCCTGTCCGGTGTACTCATAACCCAATGAGCACCTGTATACATCTTAGGTGATCCTACTGACACCAGTGGCTTGTGAGACCGGCCACCGCCCCTCGTCGGGGTCTCGACTGTATACACTAGTCTACTCCGGAGTATCGATGCCCTGTCTCGAAACTCCCACGACTAGGGACCACTATTAAGGATGTGCTTATGGACTACCCAACTCTCACGTATATGATCGCCCTCATACTGTTGGTAGTCAAGCAAGATCCTAAGGGCTCTATCAACGTGTAATTGTGATCAGTCACCTGAACCTATACACGACTGATAAAGGCAAACCAGATAGCATACTATCATCTCGAGTAAGACCGTCCTACCGGTATAGGTCCTCCTCAATCATTGCAATCACGTATCTGCGATCCAATAATTGACTTTGAGGGCACTATATCCAACAATCTCCCACTTGCACTTAAGGCTAATTATTGCGATATCGCGTACTCACAGCCCGTATGAAACCAACACCCAACTCCTCTTCTAATCAGTTTCACAAAGCCCGTTTGTAAAACTATTGTGTTCGAGAAATAGCCTCAGTGAGTGGATCCGCCTTGATGTTTCTTTCTATGTCTCTCTTTATCTCAAGTTCGAGGAGAAAGCCATCTCCCGAATTGAGTAATACCTGTCTTAGAATATGTCTGGATATCTGATGGGACCTAGTTCATAAATGAACTCTAAATCCAAACTTCTTAGACTGTATCGATAACTGAACCTAATCAGTATCCTGCACCATGCCTCCCACAGTATCCTCTTGGACCACCTGTCCATAATACTGTCCCTCTTCGTCAGAGGGAAAACTATAACACTGACAATCACTCTGTCATCCATGTCACCTTTGAAGCCTGGAATGATAACCGTCTCCCGAAGGAGGCTGCCGTCATCAAATCCGTAGAACGTGCACTTATGTTCTAAAACTGCTTCCTTATGTTTCTCCAGGATTGGATTAATACAAACTTATTGCATCTAGTGCAAAAAAAACATCTGGTGTGGTACTTAACATCTCATGATTGACTCAGTTGCCTAAGCAAGTGATCTGCCAATCATGCACATCCCTCTCCCCTTTAGTCTGTAAGACACCTTTAGAGAGGGTGACTCCATCACCTGCAGGTACACCACCATGCCAGGAGTCATCTATTCTAAAAACCATTAGAATACTGTTAAAGTACCTACATTGGGAAACTACCCAAATCCAGATCTAAAACCATAGATCTAGAAACCAGAATGTCAGATATTATATCCATATCCTGTCTGGAGAAACAACTGTGTGACTACCATAGTACAACCGATCGTTGTATAGGAATTTTACTTCCTACTATGTGTATGTCATCCAAATACCAAGACATCACACCCTACTATCTTCTTAACTGATCCATCCCCTATTCTGATGAAGTCAAACCCATGTCTGTCACATCAAAATTAGATGATCTATCTCCGCTATATCTGCTCAAGTCTATAAATAGACATAAGCTACTTGTCCACTATGCTTCCGCTGCTCCCACTGACCACAACAACCCTCCTACCGGGTCTCATAGCCTGGAACAACAGTAGTGTCAAGTCTGAGTAGATAAGAACTTCCCTGTCACCGTCCTTGAGGCTACCGGAGTACCTCTTGGGTGTCTGAGGTTACCCACCATATCTGCGGAGTGGCTACTGGAATGTCAAACCTGATTGAATTTTTAGGTCCTATTAAATTTTCCTTAATCGTTTGTGGTTCTGGAATCACTTCCAGTTCTACCATACTCCTACTACTGTTTTCTGAAAAAATCCATTTTACTAAAACTGTGGCGAGTCAAGAACAATATCACTATTGATCTTCCAGATGGTAGAAAGTCAACCCTCGTCATAGCCTGGGCCAACCCACAAACAGCCATTACAGAAACGTGCCCTGAGTTATCCAGAGTTTGGTTTTAAGCATAAGCCGGACAACTCCCCGTACCTTAACATCGTCAAGATATGATCCATTCTATATCCAATATAGAAACTTTGGCACTTATTTAATTGGAATCAGATTCTAATCATGCAGCTGTCTCCAGTGCATATCTTAATGGAGAAAGGCTAATCATCATTACTCAACTTAGGAATTCATCCAATTATGAGTAACCCGAAAGAGAAACAAGTTTCTCAAAACCATTACTATCATCTGAATACCAATCACAAGTATCTACATCTTCGATCTCTTTGAAGAATCCCGATACTTGCGACACCTGGTCCTCTACTTTATTCTTATACCCACAACTTCTCAAAACTTAGACCATATATTTCTGCGAAACACTTGTCTAATAACTAGAGAAGTCATAAGTAAACAGAACATAGTACGAGGACCTACCCCTTTGTCCTGATGGACACTGGACAACATACAATACTCTGTATAAGTCCCCTGAGTTTGAATAACTCAGAACCTGTGCATCGTAGGTTGAAAACTGTACTTATGGTTAAGAACTACTCCGTTTGTTCAATGCTCCTTACCTAATCGCCAACTGATATAGGTAAATGTCATCGATATAATATCAAAAAGTTATATCTCACTTTATAAAAATAAACGTACAGATATATCATTTTGAAATTGGTGCACAACAATGGATACTCAAAACCAAATACATGCCGTCTGGAAAAAACTCAGGCGATGTCCTCAAATATCACCAATTACAACGAATTCCGATATAATGAGGATGATCACCTTTTTCCTAATAACCTACTCCCACTCAACATCTGTAAAACCATACAGATATGAGAATGAAACCTGGTAAATACATACCCTGGAGTAAGTATCTAATCCGGAAATCAGTTTTCCTTTAACAATGCACTGAAACATGAAAATGTTTCGTAAGGGTATCCTGGTATTCATAGTAATGCCTCTTCCATAATCCAATTCATGACTACAACCGTATATTTCTTTGCCATCTCTCCAAATCCCTTTATTTATCTTTAGTCATTACCTTCTGTACACCATCGTTAGGCTAAATGGTTTTCTTCCTTCCCTACCGTTTGGTACCAGCCTATGATTTGGAAGAAGACTATCCAGTAAGCATAATAGGTGTACCCTCCTAAACCAAGGAGTACTCGCAACTTGAGAGAAGGTGGTGATAAAAGACAACTGAATAATACCTTATTCTTTTAAAGGTGAAAAAGGAGTGGCGATGAAGTACGCGGTTTGGTCGTGAATGATAACAGTCGCAATTTACTTTGCCCTCTTTCTAATCCCTTTATTTTGTCTTTACATATTACCTTCTGTACACCCTATTTAGGCTAATTGGTTTTCTTCATTCCCTACCTTTCGGCACCTGCCTATGGTTTGGAAGAAGACTATCCAATAAGTGTAATAGGTGTACTCTCCTAAACCAAGGAGCCCTCGCAATCTGAGAGAAGGTGATAATAAAAGACAACTGAATAAACCAATTCTATTTCTCCTGAACCTGGATCCATTCTCGAAGAAGTCCCTTCGAGTTCGTATATAACCATATGATGGATCTATCCAATGGAAGTGGATGTCCGTAGTAATACGGGTGTTCTAAGAAATGCAAAGGGTAAAAGAAGGAGTGGAAATGACTTATGCAACACAGACAATCCAAAAGCCAGTATTTTAAGAAGGTTCGGTCAACTTGGTCACTGAGTCATAGTCAAGGGTCGGTCAAGCTGCCAAAGAGAGAGAGAAAAGAAACACTCTGCGTGCACTCTAACCTAGATCAGAATGGTTATCAGTTTATCTAATCCGGAAACCTCCCACTGTACTGTCAAATTCTTCTCCAAACTTGAAAGAAGAATCAATCGGGATCACCCGAAGAGTAAACCAACTCATCAGTGGGAATCAGAATCCAACTCTCATCGCATGATAACGTGACGGAATCCACTCACGTTATCACATTCCAGAAGGTATGCGCATGCCTGGCAAGTTTCAGTTTCTTTAGAAACTCCCGATATGATTTTTACCCTATGTTCTTATGACCTTGACGAAAGCCAACAAATCATAAGTCACATGTCAAGTTCTGCCCGTCATATTCTTGTCAATTTGAACCCACCCGTACATACCCTTGACGAAAGCCAACAAGGTAATACGACTGTCCCAAACCAACACATCTATCTATGCAACAAATGAATACCCCAGCAGCTACCAAACACTATGCCTTGACAAAAGCCAACAAACATAGCTTGAATACTACTGACCATCCATAAGACACGACGGAGGGCTACGGCTGGTTTTTGGTGAAAAACCTTTAACGTAATGAACTTGATCGCGTTGAAAGTGTAGGTTTCCTAGGCACGCTAAGGAGGTCTCACAAGGCATCGAACATGCCAATATAAAATTTTACGGTGCCGAGAAACCCTAAACTACGGATCGTTTGCTAGAAAACTAGGCGAAAAAGCTAACTAGTTAACACTTAACTACAAGATACGGAAATACAACCTTGTAGATCCGGTGCTCCACCTCCATAGCTCCGCAACGAGGTCCTCTCCGCTGTCCAAATCAAATCCGGGCTCTAGAGTCGGCTTCGTCGGAGAAAAAGCGAGCTAGGTCGTCGATGTCCATGCCGAAGATGATCTACGTCGAGGCATCGCTAAATCAAGCTCCACCTTCACCAAGCCCTAAAAACTTGTGGAGGAAACACGCTCTACTACTTGACAAGAGGTAGAGGATGAAGAAATAGGAAGTGGGTAGACTTTAGAATTGGATTTCTCACTCTTTTCCAACAATCACCATTGATGGAGCTTGGTTTTCTTCAAAGAAGAATGAAGAAGAAGAAGAGCAAGAAGAAGATAAGTATTATGATAAGAATAAAAGAATAAATAAAAATCCATTCTTATCATAATTCTCACCATGGTTAGGTGTAGAGAATTAACTTGAGTTAATTGAATTGGTTAGGGTTAAGCATGAGACAAAATGGTGACTAAGTCAAAAGTTCATGAAGCTTCATGAAAGAAAACAAAAGAAGCCACCATTCTATTTTATGCAATTTTATTTTCCAAAAATAAAAACAAATGAATAAATGAATAATCAAATAAAAAACCCTAACCATTTCTTTAACCAAGGTTTAATTCTTTACACAAACCCTAATTTGCATGTATCATCAAATATGATACAAACAAGTGCACAAAATCATATCGCATATGCAATGCGCACAACCGAGCGAGAAAATCCATTTAAAGTGAACCGATACTAGTTAATGCAAAGTAATATATCAAATATATAATTATGCATTAAATCATTAAATCAACGCTTGATTTAACGATCCGGTCATGACGCACATAACCGACTGGTACCATTAGTAACATCTTATCGAATCAACACTTGATCCGATAAGCCGGCTATATCGCATATAACCGATCAATGTCACATCGTGAGAATCGAATACAGTATCACATACTCGTATTATTCTCGGTCCCGCACATATCTCATATGCGCTCCTATTTCGTTTCGCTTGAGACAGGAAACCTCTGTGTAGGACTCTAAAGACTCGTCAATACGCCGGCAGCAGATGATGATCATATCAATCATCCACAAGCCGCAAGCGGTCTGCTAAACGTAACGGCCACCCGGGTATTGAGCGATCTGAAGATCGACGAGCAAGCCCGCTCACACTCCAGTGAATCTGACCAGTAACACTACCGTACAGTCCGGTCTGATCGTCTGATATGTCGCATATCTCGCCTAGGGGTGGTAAACGTCAGACCCCAATAGCTCGATAAGTCGTGTCGATATGAGGCTCATAACGGGTCGAGAAACTACTGGTAACACTTACCAGCAATTCTCTGATCAGCCCTGGCCAGGGACTTCCTGTTATAGCCAACCGAACACAGCGCAACATCAACCCCCTATACCGGGAGAGACGAATCCCCTCCTATCGCTCATTGCCTCCATGTGACTCAGGACTGTACCCAAAAACCACCGTTTTGCACGCCCTCTTGGACGTGGTAAGATGGAAATCAAAGCACAGTGGGAACCACACAAGACTCTATGACGATCTCGGGTCAACAGACTACTCTGTACCAGTGTCACCAGAGAACTGCCATCTGACGTGAGGTATAATACCATCTGGGAGTTCTCGGCGAGTCCGTCCAGTGTACCCAGTCTCTACTGAGCACCCGTATATCATCTCTGATGTCAAACACCAATGGATATGGGATCATCCATCGCCCATCTTTATGGGTCGAGAAGGTATACGCTAGTCTACTCTGGTATATCGATGCCCCGTCTCGATACACCCTCGACTAGGGACTTTGAAGGATGTACTTATGGACTACCATGTCCCCACTAGTATGATCCGCATCATAGTCCAGGTAGTCAAGTACAGATCCTAAGGGCTTTACCAACATGTAATAGAGAGACAATCAGTGTACACGTTAAGGTAAAGATCAACCAGATAGCATACTATCATGTCGAGCAAGAAAGTCCTCCCTATATATGTCCCAGCATCCACTACAATATACATCCTATGTATAGTAATGGCCTCTAGGGCATACATATAACTAACAATCTCCCACTTGCACTAGGGCCATCTGATAGCAGTGGTTGTAGTATCTCATACTCAACCATCCCATAAAAGTCTCTCTCTGGGAACAGGCCTTTGTGAGTGGATCCGCTGTGTTGTCCTCTGAGTCTACTCTCCTAACCTCGATCCCTTGGAGATCAACCATCTCCATGATCAGGTGATACTGCCTTAGAATATGTTTGGATCACTGATGGGACGGACGTTCCTTGGCATAAGCCACAACTCCATTGTCACACAATGGGAGGAACATAGTTCATCTTATGAACCAATATATACCCAAACAGCCTCTTTGGTAGCATCTTAAATAGCGATGTATCAAGCCTTTATCGTCTAGTATGCCACGGTATCTAGCTTGGAACTCTTCCAACATACCGTCCCTTTACTGAGGGTAAAGACAATGCCTGCGACTGACATTCAGTCGTCTTTATCACCCTGGAACCTTTCCAGTGATTCTCCCCAGGATCGATTGATACCATCTCACTACAACAAGTGAGAATCCTAACATCCATTTAGATCTATCTCATAGATCCAAAATCCAGGAGTTAGTAGGTATCATTATGATCCTTTATGGAGAATCATTGTGATAAACGGAGATTGATCGAGCGTAGAATAAGAAACTCCTTTCTTATCAAGAGTATGTCATCCACGTACTCTACGAGGATCGTCACCATACTCCCTACTACCTTTTTGTATATACAAGGTTCATCTACCATTTTGATGATGTCAAACTCTTTGACCGCTTCATCAAAACAGATGTTCCAACTCCGCGATGCCTGCTTTATCCTATAAAGCATCTTGCACACGTTTCCGCTGCTCCCACTGTCTATGAAGCCCTCTGGCTGTGTACTTATAGACGCTCTCTTCTAAATCATCATTTAGAAAAGCAGTCAAGACACCCAACCACCAGATATTGCAGTCATGGTATGTAGCCGTGGCAAGTAGGATCTGGATGGACTTAAGCATAGTTACTTGAAAAGGTTTTAACATTATGATCCATATCTGGTCAATGATGCAAACCTTTAACAAGTCTAGCTTTGAAAGTCTCAACTTTTCCATCTACACCAAGCAATCTTCTCAAGATATACTTGCTCCTGATGGGGATTTAACCCTTCAGATATTGCAACCAAAGTCCATACTTTGTTGGTGTATAAGGATTCCATCTCAGATCGCTAAGCATCCAGCCATTCTTACAGAGTCTTACTCCTGATGGCCTGCTCGAAGCTAGTTGGGTCATCATCTCATGATGCAATCCTCGCTCCCACTGTCATAGAGAAACCGAAGTATCTCTCAGGTGGGTGAGGAACCCTACTAGATCGGCGGAGAGGCTGAGGTTCGTTGGTATCTACTGAATCCCTTGGTTCTATCAAATCATCTGCTGTAGTTTGTATAGCTGGAACTTTTCCAGTTCTACATTACAGACCTTGCCTCGAGCTTGTCCGGATTTTGCTTTCAGACATAGGCCGGACAACCCCAAATCTTAACCAACTTAAGATATGGGCTCTTCCCTTTCCATATCACATATGAAGCGGTAGGCAACTGATTTGATTGGAACCCTATTCAATAGGTATGCAACTTCTCAAGTGCATAACTCCCTAAAGGAATTAGGTAACTCAGTAGTACTCATCATAGAGCACACCTTATCACATAGGGTGTGATTGCTCCGCCCCGATATACCATCGTGCTATGGTGTATTCGGAGGAGTAATGCTGAGAGAGAATCTCATTCTCCTTTAGAATAGTCCAGGATTTCCGTGCACAAGTATTCTCCTCCCTGACCTCATCATAGGACATAATACTTATACCCGTATATCTGGTTCTCTACTTCTAACTTATATTCTGTGAATATCTCAAAAAGTTCGGACTTGTGTTTCAACAGGAACATAGGTCTGAAACTCGAAAGATTATCAGAGAACGTAATGAAGTATAAAGAACCAGTCCTGGCATGTGTAGACAGGGGACCTACATACATCAACATGTATCATCCCAAGAGTTCACTAACTCTATCTCTGTTTCCAGTAAACGGAGCTATGGTCATCTTATCTTTGTGACATGACTGGCGAGTTTCACAAGATGTAAATTCAAACTGATTTAAATATGCATCTAAATGTAACTCCAGCTAGTCGGGTCACATTGATATGACCTAGTCTACAATGCCTCAAGAAGGATTCGTTCATTTCTGAACTCTTCCTCTTGTGTGTGTTCCGTATACTAAGAACTGTAGTTTGATTTAGAACATCAATGCTTTTAGATAACGTGCCTGAACCGATCAACTTTTGATATAGGAAATGTTCAAAACATTATCCAACAATACAAAATTTTATCATTTCTTTACTAATAAAGAGACTGATATGATTTTGTATATCAGGTTCGGTATCTAATAACATTCGTTCAGAATCAATGTATTGTAATACAGGGTGACAGTGACCGACAGACTTGGCTGCAACTCTTGCCCCGTTTTCTGCCTCATGAAACTTATCACCCGTTCTCAGTTCTTTACCTTTCTGTAGCCCTATGTAACTGATTACATATCTTGGATCCTGATCCGGTATCATATACCCAGGACGTAAAGGATACTGAGAAACAGTTCTGTATAATGAACACACCCGAAGATGATGCATCAGCATGCACTCTCTTCGTTTGGGCGGCACGGGAAATCTGGTATTCCCCAATTTCCTGCTCTGTCTTATAACAATTATAAGTTGGAGCGGGACCAACGTTCCCCAGCTCAGTATTACAAGCGGGTTCGGTCAATATTCCGTATTATTATCTTGATTAAGGCGTGATATGGTCGCTACCAGGAGAGAGAGAGAAGAAAACACTCAGCGTGCGCTCTGTCAAGAATAGATTGGTTATTATTTTATCTAATCAGGATGGCTCCCACTGCTTTTTATCAAATCTTCCTTCAAACCCTAAAAGGAAAGACTAGCCGGGATTAATTACACACTACAAGTTCGCCAATCTTTCAGCCAGGCCAGTGTCGGTACTTTGAGGGAGGTCCCCCGTGCTTTCGCACGAACCTAATTAATGTAAACCTCGTTTTCCCAGAGGCGTAACCTCGTTGACACCTTTCTAGACACCTACTTGATCGGCTAATTGTAATGTATAAAACTCTCCCAGGAGTAACACTTACTCGCAGCGGGTATCGGGATCCAACTATCTCATAGAAGGTATGCAATCTCATTGCAAATCTCAACACTTGAAATTCCCGATAATGTTTTGCCCCTAGCTCGCTATGACCTTGACGCATGCCAAACAACCCATAGTCTGCTAGTCAAGTTCAACCCGTACATTTCTTGATTGAATTAAACCCACCCGCACGACCCTTGACGCATGCCAAACAACGCCGTACGAATACCCTAATCCAATCGCATCATATGCTAGCAGATAAGCACTAGTTAGCTACCGTACACTACGCCTTGACGCATGCCAAACAACCGCAGCACGAATACTAACTAATACTTATCTGAAATGACGGAGGGCTACGACAGGTTTTTCTGAAAACCTATTGCGTAATGAACTTGATATCGTTGTAGAATCAAATGATTTTGAAATGGAGTGCTTTTGAGGCTTTTCTAGTTTTGCTAAAGGAGTCACTCCCGGTGAAGGGATCGTCGGTCCTTTTCTCGTCGAATGAGGTGCGGGATATATCATATATATCACTGTGCAAAGCAAAAACACTTAAAAGCAATCAAAAGACAAACCGAGTGTGTAGCATCTGCCAGTTATTGCTAAAGGAGTCACTCCCGGTGAAGGGATCTCGGTCCTTTCCTCATCGAATAAGGTGCAGGATATATCGCATATACCGCTGTGCAAAGCAAGAACTGTAGCTACCTGTTTTATTTTGAAATTCGATTCTACAACATCTTAGGTTTCTTTTATTTCATTAATCACATTAATGAAGTCCCATCATTTAAGTACCTAAACATCACAGATAGATATGACGTACACTTATGCCATCCGCATTCGCCTCGATGTCCCCTCGTGCACCGTTAGGTTAGGTAACTAACGACAGAGCAGGGCAGGGCTAGCGCGGGTGTAAAACATAAGTAACGCCTATATAATATATCATATATACTATATACTGTATCTATCACAGAACATCACATGATCACATCACAGATATCGCAGCAGAAGAATCATATGAAATATTGGATATACTAGGACGTCCGTGTTTTCAATACGAGCCAGTATAAAACACGGATTCCACGGTCGCGATGAATGGCCAAACCCACACCCCTAGACCCCTACGAGAGCGGCAAGCAACCCTACCAATTCTAGAGTTAGGAGACCCGGACTCGACTCCTCGAGTTGGTCTCCCACTGGACTCCAGAACCCGGTTACTTGTGCCCTCCTCCTTGGGTCTATCCTAGTGCGGAAAAGTAAATAATATACAAACGGTGACATCTTCCGCAACCTGGAAGTGCCCCAATAAAAGAATATTACATACAAGTTTTTACATGAATGAAAATGAAAAACACTCATCTCACATAAAAACCCCCGGCTATTCAAACACGACGATCCAATATAACATATCCAGCAACACATAACATCACATGTCATCAACGTAAGTAAATATGCGCATCCCAATTGTCGTTGACATATAGCAACGAAACCGGCGATATCACATATTACACTTACGGTCACAGAAAAGAAAGTGTAAAACTACAACAGTTGGAATCCGCAACCACCTCAGACATCGCATGCCTGACCAAATGAATTCCTTAGACATCGCATGCCTAACAATTATAAACCCCGCATTTTAGTCTCAAAATCGAAAACACTTTTCAATATCAAGTCGGGCAATTCAACAGGATTCCCGACAGTCTGATCGAATACTCGTCGCAAACTTCAGTAGACGGCCGCACCCCCGATACCGTCGACGAAGTGAACCAAGGCGGAACACCGCTACCGCGAGCACCCGAACGGATGCTTTCGGCGACGGGGTTCTCCTACAGTCACTTGGTCGGGGCTATGGAGTGAGGCTGTCTATTAAGTTTACCCGGCGAGTATCCGCGTACGCTACGTGATTGCGACGGACTTTTGATCACATCAAAATTCCGTGGCAACCGATCAAGTGAGACTAAACTGCTATGTTTATAACATTCATTCAGTTATCACATAACTTTTGTGAATTCCAATTATTGTATCCCATTCCAGATAATTAGAAAATGTTAAACTTTCCGATTGAACATTCGAACACCCAAGTTTTCCCGATACAGATCAACACATGAAATAAGTCTAACAACATTTAGTTCGTGCCTCAGTACCAACGGTCCAGCCGTAGAAGGGTCAAGCCAACGCCTCACATGTGGCACGCCGTACTGCCCCAAACCCAAAGGTTCAAAGGGCAGTTCAAGACGGTCACATAATCGAGTTAAGGTTTGTTGTCTTCTAGAGGGTCCATCGAGTTACTTGCACTACTTAGAACGTCGTTAAACTACGGAAAAATCCAACACTTGGAAATTTCCCGATAGGGGAAAAATTGGGTATTTATATCCGGTCGAACTTTTTAACATATTCTAAAATTATCCGGAAAGCCACACAGACAAAATTTGATACTCCGATCGAAACACCGAATCCCCAAAATAATCCCAGAAAATACAACTTTGGAATAAATTTTAAAAATACCCAGAAAATCCAGCATAAAATAATAGGAGTTACTGTGCAAACAGTGTACGATGACGTCATCATTCCGCCGCTGAACCGCCGCATAAGGCAGGCTTATGCCGCTGATCCGCCGCGGTTTGTACTGTTCATCGAAAATTTTTTGCATCATAATTCTTATTTTTTCCTGCTGAATTTTTTAGAAATTTTTAATTTGAAAATATCCACGTTTTCTGAAAACGTCCAGAGAGCATTTTCCGGTTGGGGTTTCGGGTCGTTCGGACTTCAAAATCCGTCTAGACTTCGCCTAAGGCTCTAGCTAGGCTCTGATACCACTGTAGGTTTCCTAGGCACGCTAAGGAGGTCTCACAAGGCATCGAACATGCCAATATAAAATTTTACGGTGCCGAGAAACCCTAAACTACGGATCGTTTGCTAGAAAACTAGGCGAAAAAGCTAACTAGTTAACACTTAACTACAAGATACGGAAATACAACCTTTGTAGATCCGGTGCTCCACCTCCATAGCTCCGCAACGAGGTCCTCTCCGCTGTCCAAATCAAATCCGGGCTCTAGAGTCGGCTTCGTCGGAGAAAAAGCGAGCTAGGTCGTCGATGTCCATGCCGAAGATGATCTACGTCGAGGCATCGCTAAATCAAGCTCCACCTTCACCAAGCCCTAAAAACTTGTGGAGGAAACACGCTCTACTACTTGGCAAGAGGTAGAGGATGAAGAAATAGGAAGTGGGTAGACTTTAGAATTGGATTTCTCACTCTTTTCCAACAATCACCATTGATGGAGCTTGGTTTTCTTCAAAGAAGAATGAAGAAGAAGAAGAGCAAGAAGAAGATAAGTATTATGATAAGAATAAAAGAATAAATAAAAATCCATTCTTATCATAATTCTCACCATGGTTAGGTGTAGAGAATTAACTTGAGTTAATTGAATTGGTTAGGGTTAAGCATGAGACAAAATGGTGACTAAGTCAAAAGTTCATGAAGCTTCATGAAAGAAAACAAAAGAAGCCACCATTCTATTTTATGCAATTTTATTTTCCAAAAATAAAAACAAATGAATAAATGAATAATCAAATAAAAAATCCTAACCATTTCTTTAACCAAGGTTTAATTCTTTACACAAACCCTAATTTGCATGTATCATCAAATATGATACAAACAAGTGCACAAAATCATATCGCATATGCAATGCGCACAACCGAGCGAGAAAATCCATTTAAAGTGAACCGATACTAGTTAATGCAAAGTAATATATCAAATATATAATTATGCATTAAATCATTAAATCAACGCTTGATTTAACGATCCGGTCATGACGCACATAACCGACTGGTACCATTAGTAACATCTTATCGAATCAACACTTGATCCGATAAGCCGGCTATATCGCATATAACCGATCAATGTCACATCGTGAGAATCGAATACAGTATCACATACTCGTATTATTCTCGGTCCCGCACATATCTCATATGCGCTCCTATTTCGTTTCGCTTGAGCCAGGAAACCTCTGTGTAGGACTCTAAAGACTCGTCAATACGCCGGCAGCAGATGATGATCATATCAATCATCCACAAGCCGCAAGCGGTCTGCTAAACGTAACGGCCACCCGGGTATTGAGCGATCTGAAGATCGACGAGCAAGCCCGCTCACACTCCAGTGAATCTGACCAGTAACACTACCGTACAGTCCGGTCTGATCGTCTGATATGTCGCATATCTCGCCTAGGGGTGGTAAACGTCAGACCCCAATAGCTCGATAAGTCGTGTCGATATGAGGCTCATAACGGGTCGAGAAACTACTGGTAACACTTACCAGCAATTCTCTGATCAGCCCTGGCCAGGGACTTCCTGTTATAGCCAACCGAACACAGCGCAACATCAACCCCCTATACCGGGAGAGACGAATCCCCTCCTATCGCTCATTGCCTCCATGTGACTCGGGACTGTACCCAAAAACCACCGTTTTGCACGCCCTCTTGGACGTGGTAAGATGGAAATCAAAGCACAGTGGGAACCACACAAGACTCTATGACGATCTCGGGTCAACAGACTACTCTGTACCAGTGTCACCAGAGAACTGCCATCTGACGTGAGGTATAATACCATCTGGGAGTTCTCGGCGAGTCCGTCCAGTATACCCAGTCTCTACTGAGCACCCGTATATCATCTCTGATGTCAAACACCAATGGATATGGGATCATCCATCGCCTATCTTTATGGGTCGAGAAGGTATACGCTAGTCTACTCTGGTATATCGATGCCCCGTCTCGATACACCCTCGACTAGGGACTTTGAAGGATGTACTTATGGACTACCATGTCCCCACTAGTATGATCCGCATCATAGTCCAGGTAGTCAAGTACAGATCCTAAGGGCTTTACCAACATGTAATAGAGAGACAATCAGTGTACACGTTAAGGTAAAGATCAACCAGATAGCATACTATCATGTCGAGCAAGAAAGTCCTCCCTATATATGTCCCAGCATCCACTACAATATACATCCTATGTATAGTAATGGCCTCTAGGACATACATATAACTAACAGAAAGAACCTGATAGCTTTTTATAAAAATATAGTGGCGAAAACCTTTGCTAAAGAGGTCACTCCCGGTGAAGGGATCTCGGCTCTTTCCTCGTGGAATGAGGTGCAGGATATTCCACTGAATACCGCGATGCAAAGCAACTTGTAATCGACTATAGTGAAGTTATTACCCTGGCGCAAACTTCTGCCCAAGGGGTCACTCCCGGTGAAGGGATATCGGCCCTTGCCTCGTCGAATGAGGTGCAGGATATTCCAACCGAATACCGCTATGCAAAACAAAAGGAAACATCTTTGTAATAACACTTTTTAAATTTGTTCCAACAACATCCATACAGGTTTGTTTTCCTTTGCATTGATCCAAATCAACGCAGTCCCATCAATTAATCACACCAGAAAAGAACGAAAATAAAATGTACGTATATGCCATCCGCATTCGTCACTGGGTCCCGTCATCACCCGTTAGGTTACTTAACTAACGACAGAGCGGGGACTGAACTAGCGCGGGTGTAAAACATATACAACATCTACTAGTATATATACCAATATACAATAATCGCTCCAGGCATGATAATATGCAACATTACAGAAAAGTAATAAACATCACAGAACAATACAGATAATCTGGGATCCCCGAGTTTCACAGAGCCGTTGCTGAAACCCGACGTTCCCTGTCGTGTGGATAGCCTGTGCAATGAAACCTAGACCCCTACGGGTGCGGCAAGTTACCCGCCAAAAACTGAAGCGAGGCAGCCCCCTACAGCAAAGTGAATGGACTACCCTGCACTTCGCGGAATCCGGTAACATGAGCACCCCTCCTTGGGTCAACCTGTACCCCCTACGAGTGCGGCGAATAGTCTGCCAATACTAGAGTGAGGCCCCTCTGCCTCTCAAAGCCATGAGATGCGGACCCGTTGCCCTCCAGAATCCGGCTATCCGTGCACTCCGTCGTGGGGTAAAACCCAGTACAGAAATGAAAAATATGTACAACGGGTACATCGACCTCGACCCGGTCGTGCCCCAAAAGAATATTATACAAACAGGCAGTGACGGTAGTCCACATGTTGGACGCTCGCCCCGCAATATCAAATGTACAAATAAATCCAAATTGCACTACCATTGCATACTGCTATTCACCACGACAAATCCGCAACATCACAGCACAACACAGAACATCAACGCGAATGTCACGTTCGCAAATCCGTCTAAAAGGACTATAGCAATTAGACGCAATTTACCGCTCAAATGACATTCCTGGTCGAAGATATAATGTAAGTACTGTAAACTAACACGTTTAAATTTCGATCGACAAAATTTCCCGAAGTGGGCCCCACGCAAATCTGCTGCACAGTAACAAAATCTGGGCCTAAGTGAAATATGCCAAAAACCACAATTTACCAAATAAAGCACACTGAAGAAATTTGGAGCAGTGTTCCAATATACTGGCCGCGGATCCGCGGCGGTATGATGAGATCATGTGACCGTATTTCTACTGTGTGATTAAAAAACCCTGCTCAATTTTCTGGGATCATCAAAATAACTTTTAAACCAGATTTAAAATCTACAGAAACATTGAACAGAAAATTTGTAGTTTTTGATATTCGGTTCGATCGATATTTTAAATGCGTTAGTACAAGTTAGTAAAGCTTAATGGCATGGCTCTGATACCATGTAAGTCTATGGTAGCGCCCCGGACGTCAAACTGATGCCAAATGCGGAACAAAAACTTTTATAACTGGCGCTATCGTATACTATAATCCGGATATGACATTAACGCTAAACTAACAATCTACAAAGAGAGTAGAAAGGTTATACCGAATGATCCGAGTCCTTCATTCTTTAACCATCATCCCACGCTCAGTTGCGGCTGCTCCAATCTCGTCGATCTCCGATCTCCTCGTCCAGGTGGCACCACATCATCGGATCTTTAAACGGGCTCCCGCCTCTGACCCGAGGCAACTCGGTCATCAAGTTTGCTAAAAGAGATGACCAAGATTGATGTAGAGAATGAGTAGAATACTTTGTCTCGCTTCGTCCAAAGCCATGGACGAACGGTTAATGAGGTTGCCATTTGAATCGGGTAATGGAAATGAACTATGAAATTTCCATACAAAAAACTATCATCTTTTTCTAACAACCATTTCTTTTCTTTCAAGTGAAGTGAGAGAAGAGGAGGGGAGGGGCCAGCCATATAGAGTTGGGGGGTGCATGTAGGAGAGAGGGGGGGGGGGTAACCACAAGCAAAGCTTCTCACAAAAGATCTTAGCAAGAACAAGAATCATTAATGCAAAAGAGTGACTCACTAATACACCTTGCAAAAACAATTAATGCAACAATGAGTCATGAACCAAGTCACCATCCAAGAAGCTTCCTCTCATGACTCACCCTCATGACTCACTCACAAGAAAAAGATAAATCCGTATTAAACCAAATGTTTAAATACGGCCGATAGAAAACTGGAAACTGGCAACTTCCAAAAGCGACCCTGAAACGAATTTCAGGATAACCCCGTATCTGTATAAATATACCCGCATTTGTATTACGACCGAATACAAATGCAACTGAGACAAAGATATTATATCTACTCTGTATAATACATGGATCCGGCTTAAACCAAAGCCCACCAGTATTATCTGCCCGAAAAATAACACGTGCGTAAACGCACATGCATTTTCCGAACCCTGCCATAAAACCATACGGCCTCTACAACGTTTCGTCCGAACTTGGGAAACTATCTGTGGGGGACTCTAATGACTCGTCAGTGGGTTTAACCACTAGCCGTCAGCGGCACTAGCTGTGCGTAACGGCTGCCCATGGACTGACCTCAAGGGAGGCCGATGAGTGAACTCATCCGGAAACCCTACTGAGCCTAACAGTGACAATGTATATACAGTCCGGTCCGTTCGTCTATGAGTATCGCATATGCTGCCTAGGGGGCTAGTAACGTCAGCCCCCCAATAGCGGTATAAGTCGTGTCGGAGACAAGCCCTGAACACCCTGAGAAACTACCAGAGTACCTACCAATAAATCTCACCTGCCTTGTCCAAGGACTTGGTGTAATGGCTTTCCTAGACACAGCACGATCTCCACCCCCAATACCGGGAGAGACGAATCCCCTGCCGATCCGCTCACGTGCCTCCATGTGGCTCGGGACTGTACCCAAAAACTACCTGTTTGCACGACTCCTTTGAGCCGTGGTAGGGTAGAAATCAAAGCACAGTGGGAACTTACATGAGACAAATGACGATCTCAGGTCGATGAACTAACCTGTACACATGTCACCAGGGAACTGCTATCTGACGATAGGTATAATACCAACTAGCAGATTCCCGGCGAGTCCTGTCCGGTGTACTCATAACCCAATGAGCACCTGTATACATCTTAGGTGATCCTACTGATACCAGTGGCTTGTGAGATCGGCCATCGCCCCTCGTCGGGGTCTCGACTGTATACACTAGTCTACTCCGGAGTATCGATGCCCTGTCTCGAAACTCCCACGACTAGGGACCACTATTAAGGATGTGCTTATGGACTACCCAACTCTTACGTATATGATCACCCTCATACTGTTGGTAGTCAAGCAAGATCCTAAGGGCTCTATCAACGTGTAATCGTGATCAGTCACCTGAACCTATACACGACTGATAAAGGCAAAGCAGATAGCATACTATCATCTCGAGTAAGACTGTCCTACCGGTATAGGTCCTCCTCAATCATTGCAATCACGTACCTGCGATCTAATAATTGATTTTGAGGGCATTATATCCAACACTAAACTAGTGCCGTGAATGATGCTTTTACCCAAGCTTTACCTCAAAAACGGAAGGACCCTGACTGTCCTACGATTTCAATAACCATTGGGGATAAGAACATCAACCGCGCACTTTTGGATCTTAGTGCCAGTGTTAACCTGCTTCCGTATTCTGTATATAAGCAACTAGGTGTAGGAGAGCTAAAGCCCACACACTGTACTCTTCAAATGGCCGACCGATCTATCACCCATCCTAGGGGTGAGTTAGAGGATGTGTTAATAAAGGTAGGGGAATTCATATTCCCCGTGGACTTCATTCTTTTAGACACATAACCTGTAGCTAACCCTCGGAATCAAATTCCGGTGATACTCGGTCGCCCATTCCTTGCAACCTCAAATGCTGTGATCAATTATCGAAATGGTTCGATGAACCTATCTTTTGGAAACATGACAATTGAACTTAACATTTTTAGGTTAGGGAATCAGCCATCCGAACCTAATGCTCATATACTCGATGTTTGTTCCATCCAGGAGATCACCCCAGAGGACTGTGAATTTGAGGAATTCTTGTTCGATCACAGCAATCTTGACGCCACTAGTGCGTTTCTTTTTGAACCTGTTGCTGCTTCTGCTCCCGACAATGATTATGAGTGTTTCACATTTTCGAACGATCTTGGCATGTCGCCACCCGAGTTTGAATCTTTCGAATTTTCGGATGCGTTAGCTGAACCATCTAACTCGGTCGCATTCACTCGTTTTGAGCCTCTGTTTGAATCCTTTGAGTTCGAGACATTTTCGCCAATCTTGCCTTCAATCGTTTCACCTACAATGCTCGAACTCAAGCCGCTGCCGTCTCACCTCAAGTATGCTTACTTAGGTGAGAACGAGACCCACCCTGTCATCATCTCGGCTTCTCTAGCTTCAGAGCAGGAGAAAGCCCTTCTCACGGTCTTGCAAAGCAATCGGCAAGCTTTTAGCTGGTCAATGGCGGACATCAAGGGGATTAGCCCCCTGATCATTGAACATCACATTCATATGATAGATGATGCCAAACCAGCCAGGGATCCACATGTTAGTTATATGTATGCCGTAGAGGCCATTACTGTACATACGATATATATTGTAGTGGATGCTTGGACATATATAGGGAGGACTTTCTTGCTCGACATGATAGTACGCTATCTGGTTGCTCTTTATCTTAACATGTACTCTGATTGTCTCTATGTTACATGTTGATAAAGCCTTTAGGATGAGTACTTGACTACCAGGACTATGATGCGGATCATACTAGTGAGGACAGTGTAGTCGCCAAGTACATCCTTCAAATGTTCCTAGTTGTGGGAGTACCGAGACAGGGCATCGATACTCCATAGTAGAATAGCGTATGCGCTTCTTGACTCATATGATGGGCGATGAATGATCTCATATCCATTAGTGTTTGACATCAGAGAAGGCATACGGGTGCTCAGTGGAGACTGGGTACACTGGACGGACTCGCCGAGACTCCCAGATGGTATTATACCTCACGTCAGATGGCAGTTCTCTGGTGATAATGGTACAGGTTAGTCTGTAGACCCGAGATCTTCATAGAGACTTGTGTGATTCCCACCGTGCTTTGATTTCCATCATACCACGTCCAAGAGGGCATGCAAAAAGGTGGCTTTTGGGTACAGTCCCGAATCACATGGAGGCAATGAGCGATAGGAGGGGATTCGTCTCTCCCGGTATAAGGAGTTGATGTTGTGCCGTGTTCGATTAGCTATAACTGGAAATCCCTGGCCAGGGTTGCTGAGATTTACTGGTAAGTGTTATCAATAGTTTCTCGAACTATTATAGACCTCATATCAACACGACTTATCAAGCTACCGGGGTCTGACGTTTACCACCCCTAGGCGAGATATGCAACATATCAGACGACGAGACCGGACTATACGGGAGTGTTACTGACTGGACTCACAGGAGAATGTACAGGCTTGCTTGTTGATCTTCTGAGCGCTCAATACCTGGGTGGCTGTTACGTTTAGCTGACCGCTTGCAGCTTGTGGGTGTTTGATATGATCATCACCTACTGCCGGCGTATTGACGATTCTTTAGAGTCCTACACAGAGGTTTCTTGGCTCAGGCAAAACGGAGTAGGAGCACATATGTGATATGTGCGGGACCGAGAACAATACGTGTATGTGATACCGTATTAGATTCTCACGATATGAGATATCGGCCGGGTATATGCGATATAGCCGGGTCATCGGATCAAGTGTTGATTCGATGAACTGCTACAGATTATATTAGCCGGTTATTTGTAAAATAGCCGGATTATCGGATCAAGTGTTGATTCGATAATTTAATGTATAATTATATATTTGATATATTAAATTACATTAACTAATATAAGCTCACTTAAAGATTCTTTTTCTCACTCGGGTAATATATTGATATATATGTGATATATGTTAATAGTATTATTTTATTTTGTTACAATAAATATTATATATGTGATATATAATATTGTAATATGTTATGGTTATAAATGCAACATGTTTTGTGGAGTTTAATTGAGGTTAGGGTTTGGATTAGGGTTAAATCTTCATGAAGCTTTCAAGAAGCTTCTTGAAGCTTTGAGTTTGACTTGGATATTTTGTGATATTTTGTGATATTTTCTTAACCCAACCCAACCCTTTAACCCTAGTTATGTCTCTACAATGGTTAGCTTTCTCATGATCTACCATGGTTGCATTTCTAACCACACACTCGACTCATTATTCATCACAAAAGGATTTCTATTCTTCTTCTTCCTTCTTGCTCAAAAAGCTTTCTAGCTTTTTGAGAGATAATGTAAATGAGTGAGAAATAGAAAATAAATGAGAGCTAAAATCCTACTTCATCATCCTAATCTATCCTCGCCATTTAGATCAGGGTGTTCACTTCATTTAGTGAGTGAGCTTGTGTTAATTAAACTTCAAGGTAGATCATCTTTGTTATCGAAGATCGGAAGCAAGCTTGCATCTTTCTCTTCGTGGAGCCTCTCGAGAGTCCGGAACTTGATAATCGCAGCGAAGGGACCACAACACGGAGCTTATGAAGTGAAGGACCGGACTACAAAGGCTGTAATCCAAAACTCTTAGATGTTAAAGTGTTTAACATGCTTTGTTTCGCCTAATCTTTAGTCTAAGATCTTGGTTTAGGGTTGTTCGGCACGGATAAATTTTAAATCGGGCATGGTTGATGCCTTATAGACCCTTGTGCGTGTGCCTAGTAACCCTACAGTGGTATCAGAGCCAAGCCAGAGCTTTAGGCGAAGTCTAGACGAAGTTTAAAGTCCGATCGAACCCGGAAACCCCGATTTATACCCTTCTCTTGAAATTTTTCAAAAATGTTGATTTTTTCATATTAAAAATACTCAAAAAAATCAGCAGGGAATTCTAAGGATTACCCTAAAATACAACACCCTAACTCCCTGAAGGCGCCGCGGAACCGCGGCAGGAGCATGCTTCCCGCGGCGGTTCCGCGGCCGTACTCGGGAGTTATGGCGTCGTATTGGCAGGGTTGATCCGTAGGTACTTCCTGATGCTTCTGGGTATTTTTAATTTTACTCAAGTGTTGAGTTTTCTGGGTTGTATTGGGGACTCGTTGATTCGATCGGAAAGTTTAACTTCGTTTAAGTGCTTTCCGGATAATTTAGAACCTGTTATAAAGTTCGAACGGATTTTAATAACTCACTTTTTCCCGACCCGGAAAATTTCCAAGTGTTGTATTTTTCCGTAGTTTAAGAACGTTCTAAGTCGTGCAAGTAACGCGGTGGACCCTCTAGAAGACAACAAACCTTAACTCGATTATGTGACCGTCTGAACCGCCTCTAAACCTTAGGGTTTGGGGCAGTACGGCGTTGCCACATGTGAGGCGTTGGCTTGACCCTTCTACGGTTGGACCATTGGTACTGTAGCATGTGATGGATGTTTTTAAACTAATTTCAAGTGTTGAGAACTATTTGGGAAATCTTGGGTGTTTGTTTATTCGACCGGAAAGTTTAATATTGTCTATTTATCTGGAATGTGATACAATATTTGGAATCCACAAGTAGTTATGAGATAACTAATTTGAATGTTATAAATCTAGCAGTTCAGTTTCAGATGATCGGTTGCCACGGAATTTTGATGTGATCAAAAGTCCGTCGCAATCACGTAGCGTACGCGGATACTCGCCGGGTAAACATAATAGACAGCCACGCCCCATAGCCCCGACCAAGTGACTGTAGGAGAACCCCGTCACCAAAAGCATCCGTTCGGGTGCTCACGGCAGCGGTGTTCCGCCTTAGTGCACTTTGTCGACGGCATCCGGGGGTGCGGCCGTCTACTAAAGTTTGCGAAGAGCATTCGATCAGGATGTCGGGAATCTTGTTGAATTGCCTGACTTGATATTGAAAAGTGTTTTCGAGAATGAGATTAAAATGCGGGGTTTATAATTGTCAGGCATGCGATGTCTAAGGAATTCATTTGGTTAGGCATGCGATGTCTAAACAGGTTGCGGATTCCAACTGTTGTAGTTTTACACTTTCTTTTCTGTGATCGTAAGCGTAGTATGTGGTGTATCGCCGGCTTCGTTGCTATACATCAACGACAATCGGGATACGCATACTTGCTTACGTTGATGATATGAGATATTATGTGTTGCTGGGATATGTTATATTGGATCGTCGTGTTCTGAATAGCCGGTTTTTTTTTATGTGAGATGAGAGTTTTTCATTTTCATTCATGTAAAATTCATTGTATGTAATATTCTTTTATTGGGGCACTTCCGGGCTGAGGATGATGTCACCATTGTATATTATTTACTTTTCCGCATTAGGTAGACCCAAGGCGGGGAGCACAAGTAACCGGGTTCTAGGGTCCAGTGAGAGACCATCTCGAGGAGTCGAGACCGGGTCTCCTAACCCTAGAATTGGCAGTGTTGCCTGCCGCTCTCGTAGGGGTCTAGGGATGTGGGTTTGGCTATTCATCACGACCGTGGAATCCGTGTTTTATACAGGCTCGTACTAAAACACGGACCTCCTAGTATATCCAATATTTCATATATGTTCTTCTGCTGCAATGTTCTGTGATGAGCTCATATTACTGCCTGAGACGAATGTTTATATTATATATATGAGATATATGTTATATTGCAGATTTCGTTTCAAAAGTGATGCTTGTGAAGCATAATAAAATGAGACTTCATTAATGAGATTAATGAAATAAAAGAAACCTAAAGATGTTGTAGAAACTTGTTTAAAAACTGGTAGCTCTAGTTCTTGCTTTGCATAGCGGTGTTCCTTATAGAACATCTAGCACCTTATTCGATAAGGAAAGAGCCGAGATCCCTTCACCGGGAGTGACCTCTTTTGCGAAACTAGCAGATGCTACAAACTCGGTTTGTCTTTTGATTGTTTCTATAGTTTTTGCTTTGCATAGTGATATTTGTGAAATATCCTGCACCTTATTCGATAAGGAAAGAGCCGACGATCCCTTCACCGGGAGTGACCTCTTTAGCAAAACTAGAAAAAGCATCAAAAACACTATATTTAAAATCACTCGATTCTACAACGATATCAAGTTCATTACGCAAAGGGTTTTCTTAAAAACCTGTCGTAGCCTTCCGTCATTTCAGATAAAGACTGTTTAGTATACATGCTACGTTTGTTGGCCTGCGTCAAGGCGTAGTGTGCGGTAACTAACTAGTACTTATCTGTAGCATACGATGCTATTGGATTAGGGTAATCGTACGACATTGTTGGCTTGCGTCAAGGGTCATGCAGGTGGGTTTAATTCAATTAGGAAATGTACGGGTTGAACTTGACTAGCGCACTATGGTTTGTTGGCCTGCGTCAAGGTCATAGGACGCTAGGGGTAAAATATTATCGGGAATTTCAAGTGTTGAAATTTGTAATGAGATTGCATACCTTCTATGAGATAGTTGGATCCCGATACCCGCTGCGAGTAAGAGTTACTCCTGGGAGAGTTTTACACATTACAATTAGCCGATCAAGTAGGCGTTTAGAAAGGTGTTAACGGGGTTACGCCCCTAGGAAAATGAGGTTTACTTTAATTAGGTCCGTGCGAAAGCACGGGGAACCTCCCTCAAAGTACCGGCATTGGCCTGGCTGAAAGATTGGCGAACTTATAGAGTGTAATTAATTCCAGCTAGTCTTTCCTTTTAGGGTTTGAAGGAAGATTTGACAAAAACAGTGGGAGACATCCTGATTAGATATATTAATAACCAATCTAATCTTGCAAGAGCATACACTGAGTGTTTTCTTCTCTCTCTCTCCGGTTACGACTATGTCATGCCTTAATCAAAATAATAATACGGATGTATTGACCGAACCCGCTTGTTATACCGCGCTAGGGAACGTTGGTCCCGCTCCAACTTAAAAATGTTATAAGACAGAGTAGGAAATAAGGGATTACCAGAATTCCCGTGCCGTCCAAACGAAGAAAGTGCATGCTGATGCATCTTCTTCGGGTGTGTTCATTACAGAGAACTGTTTCTCAGTATCCTTTACGTCCTGGGTATGAGATAACGGATCAAAATCCCGTAAATGTAATTTGTTACATGGGCTAAAGATAGGTAGAGAACTGAGAACGGGTGATAAGTTTCAAGAGTTAGAAAAGATGCAAGTGCTGCAGCCAAGTCTGTCGGCAGTTATCACCCTGTATTACCAGAATACATTGATTCTGAACGAATGTTATTAGATACCGATCCTGATATACAACATCATATCAGTTTCTTTATTAGTAAAGAAGGATATAATTTTGTATTGTTGGATAATGTTTTGAACATTTCCTATATCAAGAGTTGATCGATTCAGGCACGTTATCTAAAAGTATAGACGTTCTAAATCAAACCACAGTTCTTAGTGTACAGAACACACACAAGAGGAAGAGTTCAGAAATGAACGAATCCTTCTTGAGGTATTGTAGACTAGGTCATATCAAATGTGACCCGACTAGCTGAAGTTACATTTAGATGCATATTTAAATTAGTTTGAATTTACATCTTATGAAACTTGCCGGTCATGTCACAAACATAAGATGACAATAGCTCTGTTTATTGAAAACAAAGAAAGAGTTAGTGAACTCTTGGGATTGATACATGCTGATGTATGAAGGTCCCCTGTCTACACATGCCAAGACCGGTTCTTTGTACTTCATTACATTCACTGATTATCTCTTAAGATCCGGACATATGTTCCTGTTGAAACACAAGTCTAGAACTTTTGAGAAATTCAATGAATATGAGTTAGAAGTAGAGAACCAAAAACGGGTATAAGTATTATGTCCTTTGATGAGATCAAGGAGGAGAATACTTGAGCACGGAATTCCTGGACTATTCTAAAGGAGAATGAGATTCTCTTTCAGCATTACTCCTCCGTATACACTACAGCACGTCGGTGTATCAGGGCGGAGCAATCACACCCTATTAGATATGGTGCGCTCTATGATGAGTACTACTGAGTTTCCTATTTCCTTTTGGGAGTTATGCACTTGAGAAGCTGCATACCTATTGAATAGGGTTCCAATCAAATCAGTTGCCTACCATTTCATATGTGATATGGAATGGGAAGAGCCCATATCTTAAGTATGTTAAGATTTGGGGTTGTCCAGCCTATGTCTAAAAGCATAATCCGGACAAGCTCGAGGCAAAGTCAGTTCTGTAGAAGTTTGTTGAATATCCCAAGCATTCGCAAGGGAATATCTTCTACCCAACCGAGAAACAAAAGATGTTTTGTTTCTCAGCATGCCAGCTTTGTGAAAGGGAATTTCTTATGAAGAAATTAGTGGTCATTAGGTAGAACTGGAAAGAGTTCCAGCTATATAAATTGCAGCTGATGATTTGGTAGAACCGAAGGATTCAATAGTTTCTAACGAACCTCAGCCTCTCCGTCGATCTAGTAGGGTTCCTCACCCACCTGAGAGATACTTCGGTTTCTCTATGCCAGTGGGAGCAAGGATTGCATCATGAGATGATGACCCAACTAGTTTCGATCTGGCCATCAAGAGTGGGACTCTGTGAGAATGGCTGGATGCTTAGCGATCTGAGATGGAATCCTTATACACCAACAAAGTATGGACTTTGGTTGCTTTATCTAAAGGGTTAAATCCCCATCAGGAGCAAGTATATCTTGAGAAGATTACTTTGTGTACATGGAAAAGTTGAGACTTTCAAAGCTATGCTTAAGTCCATCCAGATCCTACTTGCCACGGCTACATACCATGACTACGATATCTGGCGGTTGGGTGTCATGACTGCTTTTCTAAATGATGTTTTAGAAAAGAGCATCTGTAAGTACCCGGCCAGAGGGCTTCGTAGACAGTGGGAGCAGCGGAAACGTGTGCAAGATGTTTTATGTGATAAATCATGCATCGCGGAGTTGGAACGTCTGTTTTGATGTAGTAGTCAAAGAGTTTGACTTCATCAAAATGGTAGATGAACCTTGTATATACAAAAAGGTAGTAGGGAGTATGGTGGTGATCCTCGTAGAGTACGTGGATGACATACTCTTGATAGGAAAGGAGTTTCCTAAACTACGCTCGGTCAATCTCCGCTTATCATAAGGATTCTCCATATAGGATCAAAGTGATACCTCCTAAATCCTGGGTTTTAGATCTATGAGATAGATCTAATTGGATGTTAGGATACTCACTAGTTGTAGTGAGATGGTATCAATTGATCTTTGGGAGAATCACTGGAAAGGTTCCAGGGTGATAAGGACGACTGAATATCAGTCCCAGGCATTGTCTTTACCCTCAGTGGAGGGACGGTATGTTGGGAGTTCCAAGCTATATACCGTGACTTACTAGACGATTAAAGGCAAGATACATCGTTACCAAGGATGCTACCAAAGAGGCAGTCTAGATATATAAGTTCATGAGATGAACTTCGTTCCTACCATTGTGTAACAATGGAGTTGTGGCTTATGCCAAGGAACCCCCCGTCCCATCAGAAATCCAGATATAATTCTTAGGCAGTATCACCTGATCATGGAGATGGTTGATTTCCAGGGAGATCGAGATTAGGAGAGTAGATACAGAGGACAACAGCGTGGATCCACTCACAAAGGTTTTTTTCCCAGTAGAGACTTTTATGGGATGGTTGAGTATGAGATACTTCAACCGCAGCTAATTGTTGGGTATGCGATACCACAACAGATGGCCCTAGTGCAAGTTGGAGATTGTTAGTTATATGTATGCCCTAGAGGCCATTACTGTACATACGATGTATATTGTAGTGGATGCTTGGACATATATAGGGAGGACTTTCTTGCTCGACATGATAGTACGCTATCTGGTTACTCTTTATCTTAACATGTACTCTGATTGTCTCTATGTTACATGTTGATAAAGCCCTTAGGATGAGTACTTGACTACCAGGACTATGATGCGGATCATACTAGTGAGGACAGTATAGTCGCCAAGTACATCCTTCAAATGTTCCTAGTCGTGGGAGTACCGAGACAGGGCATCGATACTTCAGAGTAGACTAGCGTATGCGCTTCTTGACTCATATGATGGGCGATGGATGATCTCATATCCATTGGTGTTTGACATCAGAGAAGGTATAGGGGTGCTCAGTGGAGACTGGGTACACTGGACGGACTCGTCGAGAACTCCCAGATGGTATTATACCTCACGTCAGATGGCAGTTCTCTGGTGACAATGGTACAGGTTAGTCTGTAGACCCGAGATTGTCATAGAGTCTTGTATGATTCCCACTGTGCTTTGATTTCCATCATACCACGTCCAAGAGGGCGTGCAAAAAGGTGGCTTTTGGGTACAGTCCCGAATCACATGGAGGCAATGAGCGATAGGAGGGGATTCGTCTCTCCCGGTATAGAGAGTTGATGTTGTGCTGTGTTCGATTGGCTATAACTGGAAATCCCTGGCCAGGGTTGCTGAGATTTACTGGTAAGTGTTATCAGTAGTTTCTCGAACTGTTATAGATCTCATATCGACACGACTTATCAAGCTACTGGGGTCTGACGTTTACCACCCCTAAGCGAGATATGCAACATATTAGACGACGAGACCGGACTGTACGGGAGTGTTACTGACTGGATTCACAGGAGAATGTATAGGCTTGCTTGTTGATCTTCTGAGTGCTCAATACCTGGGTGGCTGTTACGTTTAGCTGACCGCTTGCAGCTTATGGGTGTTTGATATGATCATCACCTACTGCCGGCGTATTGACGATTCTTTAGAGTCTTACACAGAGGTTTCTTGGCTCAGGCAAAACGGAGTAGGAGCACATATGTGATATGTGCGGGACCGAGAACAATACGTGTATGTGATACCGTATTAGATTCTCACGATATGAGATATCGGCCGGGTATATGCGATATAGCTGGGTAATCGGATCAAGTGTTGATTCGATGAACTGCTATAGATTATATTAGTCGGTTATTTGTAAAATAGCCGGATTATCGGATTAAGTGTTGATTCGATAATTTAATGTATAATTATATATTTGATATATTAAATTACATTAACTAATATAAGCTCACTTAAAGATTCTTTTTCTCACTCGGGTAATACATTGATATATATGTGATATATGTTAATAGTATTATTTTATTTTGTTACAATAAATATTATATATGTGATATATAATATTGTAACATGTTATGGTTATAAATGCAACATGTTTTGTGGAGTTTAATTGAGGTTAGGGTTTGGATTAGGGTTAAGTCTTCATGAAGCTTTCAAGAAGCTTCTTGAAGCTTTGACTTTGACTTGGATATTTTGTGATATTTTGTGATATTTTCTTAACCCAATCCAACCCTTTAACCCTAGATATGTCTCTACAATGGTTAGCTTTCTCATGATCTACCATGGTTGCATTTCTAACCACACACTTGATTCATTATTCATCACAAAAGGATTACTATTCTTCTTCTTCCTTCTTGCTCAAAAAGCTTTCTAGCTTTTTGAGAGATGATGTAAATGAGTGAGAAATAGAAAATAAATGAGAGCTAAAATCCTACTTCATCATCCTAATCTATCCTCGCCATTTAGATTAGGGTGTTCACTTCATTTAGTGAGTGAGAGCTTGTGTTAATGAAACTTCAAGGTAGATCATCTTTATTATCGAAGATCGGAAGCAAGCTTGTATCTTTCTCTTCGTGGAGCCTCTCGAGAGTCTGAAACTTGATGATCGTAGCGAAGGGACCACAACACGGAGCTTATGAAGTGAAGGACCGGACTACAAAGGTTGTAATCCCAAACTCTTAGATGTTAAAGTGTTTAACATGCTTTGTTTCGCCTAATCTCTAGACTAAGATCTTGGTTTAGGGATGTTCGGCATGGCTAAATTTTAAATCGGGCATGGTTGATGCCTTATAGACCCTTGTGCGTGTGCCTAGTAACCCTACACCACAGAGGCGACTAAATCCAGTCATGAAGGAGGCTGTGAAGAAAGAGATCGTCAAATGTCTGGATAGTGGTATCATTTACCCTATCTCGGATAGCCAGTAGGTCAGTCCTATACACGTTGTCCCCCAAAAGTCGGGCATAACGGTCATCACAAACGAGGCAAACGAGTTAATCCCTACTCGTACCCGGACTGAGTGGCGAGTATGCATTGATTATAGAAAACTCAACGCCGCAACGCGGAAGGACTACTTTCCGCTACCATTCATTGACCAAATGCTTGAACGATTGGCTGGACATGAGTACTGCTGTTTTCTGGATGGCTACTCAGGCTACAACCAGATTCCCATCGCCGAGAAAGACCAGGACAAAACCACGTTCACCTGTCCTTTCGGCATGTTTGCATATCGCCGCTGTAAGTGCACGGCGGCGCCCCGGCCTCCATCCCGAGGCCAAATGCGGAAGCGATGGTTAACTTTAATTTTTCAAACCGGCACCACCGCGCACTATAAACCCGGATCGTGCCATTAAACTAGTCCTAGCTAACTACAAGATGGGGAAGAGAGATATACCGAGTGATCCGTGTCCTCCGGTCTTCTTGTTGTCGTCCCGATCTCCCGCGGAAGCTCCGGTCTCCACCTCGTCGCCTGCTTCTTTTACAGGCTCCCGCCTCTATACCGAGGTAACTCGGGCACGAAGCTGGCGAGTCGACGCGCCCAAGATTTGCTGTAGAATATAGTGAAGATCTATATGTCTCATTTGGGGTTTATGGAGGTTGCCATTTGGTGGAGGGATGAGTTGTGGAATTTTTATGGAGCTATGGGATTTTTTACAAGCCAAAAGAGATGAAATCCCTCCACAAAAAAATGGGACAGCCCACTTGAGGAAGTGGCCAACCATGCCAAGTGAGGAGAGAGTGAGAATGAGAGTTAGGTGAATGTATCATGGAGCCACACTCATAATGCAAGAGAGAAAAGGTCATGATAAAAAGCAATGATCATCAACAAAGATCCTCACTCAACTAACACTCATCACAAAACAAAGTCCAACCATCATGAACCATCATGAAGTCAAGAAGTCAAGCAAGGTCAATGGACGGTGCATCATCATGATCCAACAAAATACAAAGAACACCCTCCACAAATACTTATTTGCACAAATGCAAATAAGCCCTCCTCCACCAAACTTCGGCCAATGAAGGATACAAAGAAATATGGCCGAAACGGAAAGCAAACTGGCAACTCCAGAAAACTGGTCCCGTAATAAATTACAGGAAAACCCCGATACTGTGTATACACACCCGCATTTGTATTCCAACCGAAATACAAATGCAATGAGACAAAATCTACACTGTACTATACTAGGATCCGGCTTAAACCAAAGCCGGCTAGTATTATCCGTCCGATCCCGATCCGTGCTATACCCACTTATCTGATCGAACCCTGCCATATCTCCATACGGCCTCTACAGCGTTTCGCCCGAAAACTTGAGCAACTGAATGTGGGGGACTCTAAAGACTCGTCAATACTATGGCTGTGGATTTAACCACTAGCACGTCAGAGGTATTAGCCATACGTGACGGGCCACCAGCTATTGACCGAAAGGGACGTCGATGAGCGAACTCATCCTGACACCCTACTGAGCCTGTCAGTGACAATATCCGTACAGTCCGGTCCGTTCGTCTATGAGCATCGCATGGCGGGCCTAGGGGGTTGGTAAAATTCAGACCCCCAAAAGCGGTACAAGTCGTGTCAGAGATCAGCCCAGAACACCCTGAGATACTACTGGAATACCTACCAGTAAATCTCCTGCCTTGGCCAAGGACTTTTCATGTTCTGGCTCTCCTAGACACAGCGCGACCTCACCCCCAATACCGGGAGAGACGAACCCCCGAAGATCCGCTCACTGCCTCCATGTGGCTCGGGACTGTACCCAACTAAAACCTGTTTGCACGTCTCCTTTGAGCGTGGTAGGGTAGTAATCAAAGTACAATGGGAACTCACACGAGACAAATGACGATCCCCAGGTCGATGAACTAACCTGTACACATGTCACCAGGGAACTGCTATCTGACGTCAGGTATAAGACCAACTAGCATGTTCCCGACGAGTCCTATCCGGTGTACTCATAACCCAATGAGCACCTGTATACATCTTAGGTGAACCAACTGACACCAGTGGCTTGTGGCCACCGCCCCTCGTCAGGGTCTCGACTGTATACACTAGTCTACTCTGGAGTATCGATGCCCTGTCTCGAAACTCCCACGACTAGGGACCATTTAAGGATGTGCTTATAGACTACCAGCTCTCACGTATATGATCGCCCTCATACTGCTGGCAGTCAAGCAAGAATCCTAGGGGCTCTATCAACGTGTAATAGCGACCTGTCAGGTCACCTAAAGCAGTACACGATGATAAAGGTAAACCAGATAGCATACTATCATCTCGAGTAAGACTGTCCTACCGGGATAGGTCCTCCCTCAATCATTGCAATCACGTGCCTGTGATCCAATAATTGACTCTAAGGGC
Organism: Agapanthus africanus; assembly: GCA_030015575.1. Classification (NCBI taxonomy): domain Eukaryota; kingdom Viridiplantae; phylum Streptophyta; class Magnoliopsida; order Asparagales; family Amaryllidaceae; genus Agapanthus; species Agapanthus africanus. The sequence continues at coordinate 170,057,120 of JASDDO010000026.1, read as the reverse complement.
ACTATCTCCAACAGCCGCATGCCCTTTGGGTTATGCAATGCTCCCGCTACCTTCCAGCGGTGTATGATGGGAATTTTCTCTGACATGGTTGAGAAATTCTTGGAGATATTCATGGATAATTTCTCCATCTTCGGCGATTCTTTTGGCGAGTGTTTGCAACATCTCGATGCTATCCTTACCCGGTGTAAGGATAAAAACCTCACTTTAAACTGGGAGAAGTGCCACTTCATGGTACGGGAAGGTATTGTCCTAGGACATATCATTTCACAAAATGGCATTGAGGTTGACAAAGTGAAGATTGAAGTCATTTCCAATCTCCCTCCTCCCAGATGTGTCAGAGATATCCGAGCTTTACTTGGCTACGCCGTTTTTTATAGACGGTTTATCAAGGACTTTAGCAAGATTGCTAGACCCTTGACTCTTCTGCTGGCCAAGGATACCACATTCGACTTCAACTCGAGCTGTGTGACTACGTTCAAATCACTGAAAAGCTTACCCACCTCTGCTCCCGTTCTTTCTCCACCTGACTGGACATGTCCCTTTGAGATTATGTGCGATGCATCCGACTTTGCTATCGGCGGGGTCCTAGGACAGCACATCGATAAAATGCCGCACGTAATCTACTACGCTAGCCGGACCCTGAATGATGCCCAACTGAAATACACAACAACCGAGAAGGAATTCTTGACTGTTGTATTTGCTTTAGAAAAATTCAGGCCTTATTTGATCGGCTCTCCAGTCATTGTCTACACAGACCATTCAGCTCTGTGACATCTTTTAGCGAAAAAGAATGCAAAATCTATGTTGATACGTTGGATCCTCTTACTTCAAGAATTTGACCTTGTAATTAAGGACAAAAGAGGATGTGAAAACGTAGTGGCCGACCATCTTTCATGACTTCCTTCTTCGCCGACGCTTCCACTCCCAATCAACGATGTTTTTCCTGATGAACAACTCTTGACGGTATTGTACGAACCCTGGTTCGCGGATATTGTGAACTATTTGGCAACAAGACTACTACCGACCGAATGGTTAAGTCAGGACAGACTTAGATTTTTATCCCAAGTAAAACACTTTTACTGGGACGAACCCTACCTGTTCAAGTACTGTCCCGACCAGATTATTCGTCGGTGTGTTCCTTATAATTACTTCAAGAGTGTGCTGTCATTTTGCCACGATCAAGCGTGTGGCAGACATTTTGGCCCAAAAAAGACAGCCGAGAAAGTCTTGCAGTGTGGCTTCTACTGGCCACAACTCTTCAAAGATACTCATGATTACTGCAAGACTTGCTCCCGGTACCAACACTTGGGCCGGATTTCCAGGAGAGACGAGATGCTGCTCCAACCAATCTTAGTTGTCGAGATTTTCGATGTTTGGGGAATTGATTTCATGGGGCCGTTTCCCAGCTCTTTTGGGAACCTATATATTCTTGTAGCTGTTGATTATGTCTCTAAATGGGTCGAGACTGTGCCAAGCCGGACGAACGACAACAAGGTTGTCGTTCGATTCCTTAAAGAAAACATCTTTTCCCGGTTCGGGCACCCCCGTGCGATCATTAGCGACAATGGGATGCATTTCTGTAATAAGACTTTCGAGGCCTTGATACAGAAATACTCCATTAATTATAAGCTATCCACGCCCTACCATCCCCAAACATGTGGGCAATTCAAAGTTTCTAATCGGCAAATCAAGCAGATTTTGGAGAAAACGGTTTCCAAGAACCGTAAGGATTGGTCTTTGAAACTCACTGATGCCTTTTGGGCATTCTGCACGGCTTACAAGAATGATCTTGGAATTTCTCCCTATCGGCTTGTGTATGGAAAGGCTTGCCGCCTTCCTGTGGAAATCGAGCATCACGCATTTTGGGCGATCAAAGAGTTGGACCTAACCCTTGAAGATGCGGGCAGCTATCGGAAGCTGCAGCTCAACGAACTGAACGAGCTTCGGGATGAAGCTTATGAAAATGCGGTTTTCATTAAGAACCGAACGAAGGTGTTTCATGATAAACACCTTACGCGCAAAACTTTCACACCTGGACAACAGGTACTTCTTTACGACATCCGACTATATTTCCATCCCGGTAAGCTCAGATCTCGCTGGAAAGGACCCTTTTTTGTGGGGACTGTATACCCGCATGGTGCGGTGGATTTGGAGAATCCAGAGGACGGTTCACATTCAAAATGAACGGACACAGGGTAAAACCGTTCCTCACCGCAGAACCTTCGGAGGAGCTCCTGATGTTGCAGGAGCCGGTTTACATTGACTAATCTTCCTCTGCTTACCACCAAACTTCGGTTATCCAGCCATAAACAGTGGAAACACTGTTTCAAATAAGTTTGGGGGTATGTATATTGTTTCTGCCAAAAATATTTCTGCGCAAAAGAGCCCAAGGTATCAAATGACAGCGATACGCTTAAGAAAATGTGAACCAGTATTTTCCGGGCTATATTTTGACAAAATCCCGAATTAGAAACAACTAAATTCTAATGGTATTGAAAGCATCTCGAAAAAACCTTCGATTTGATATATTATGGGCCTCATAATTCATCCGGGATCAAAAGTTATGAGCAAATGTGCTATGCACATGTGATCTAAGGAAGAAAATGCGAACCAGTATTTTCTGAGCTGTATTTTGATAAACTTCCGAATGAGAAACAGTTAAATTCTGATGGTATCGAAAGTGTCTCAAAAAATCCTTCGATTTGATATATTATGGGTCTCATAATTCATCCGGGATCAAAAGTTATGAGCAAATGTGTTATGCACGTGTAATCTAAAGTAATGCTCCACTACATGGGGAATGCATTTTTATCCCCACATTGGGAAAAGGAGAGATCCCTTCTCTACCACTCCCATATAAATAAGAGGGGATATCTCTTAGAAAAGGGAGAGTTCAATCCTCAAAGAATTCAATTCTCTATAAGAGCTTAGTTCTCCAAGTTAGGAGCTTGCTCCTAACCATAATGCGCATATGCGCAAGCGCCATGTGCGCACCACGTGCAACGCACGTACGCACCACATGAGAATATTCGATAATATTAAAAGGAAATTCATTCTCCATAGGAGCCTGCTCCTCCCCATAATACGCATATGCGCAAGCGCCATTTACGCTGCGTGCAACGCACGTGTGCCCACCATGCGCGCACCACGTGCAACGCACGTGCGCACCATATGAGATTATTCAATAATACTTAAAGGAGATTCATTCTCCATAAGAGCTTGCTCCCCCCATAATGCGCATATGCGCAAACTCCATGTACGCTACGTGCAAATATGTGCGCCCAACACATGCGACGCACGTGCGCTAACGTAAAGAAGCCTTTTTCAGCAGAGAGAAGCTTAAGCTCTAGCCTGTTCTTTCCCCCTAATGAGTGGGACATGGTTCAAAGGGTACATCCCTCCACACCTTCAATATATGGCGCTGTAATCTCTCAGTGTCGTCAGAGAGGTGGTGGGTCCCAACGACCAATGATCCTTCTTTTCAAAAAAAGGAAAAGAAACAAAAAAGAGATACACAGAAGCACACAGAGGAACCCCCCATAAAATTTGAGAAAATCTCAGAAAGAAGAGCCAAGCTCTCGATAGAAGAACTTCTTTTTTTGCAAGGTAAAAGAACAGAGAGATGAAATCATCTCACAGTTAAAAGAAGTATTTACTTCTATCACAGATTATAGATCTATAAGACAAACTGTCTTTTACAAAAGAGATTATGAACATCTCATTATAAAGGGGGGAGAATTATTCAATTCTCTTAGGATCACAGATCCATAAAGGCAAAGCCTTTCATAAAAAAGAGATTGAAATATCTCCTATAAACTAAGAACTTGGTTCTTAGAATCTTGAGACAAAGTCTCTTATCAAAGAGAAGATAATTTTCAGAGCGCAAAGTTAGCCTAATCTAAGAAGAGCCTTAGCGCTCCTAATTTAAAGTGCCTTTGTGCTCTTCATCTAGCGCAAAGCGCTGCAGTGCCATAGCACTTCAAACGCAGCGCACTGCGCTCATTGGCTAGCGCTCAGCGCTAAGCGCGCCACGTGTTCCTCAAGTGTGCGCTACATTACTAAAAGCTCTTTGCGTTCATTATATGGCATCAGTGCCAAGTGCCTCAACGCTTCAACTATAGCGCATCAGCGCTCCACATCTAGCGCAAAGCGCTGAGCGCATCGGCGCTCTTCATTTAGCGCTAAGCGCACCAGCGCTCCACATCTAGTGCAAAGCGCTGAGCACATCGGCGCTCTTCATTTAGCGCTAAGCGCACTAGTGCTTCACATCTGGTGTAAAGCACTAAGCGCATTAGCGCTTTAACCAAGCGCACTGCGCTCATCGACTGGCGCTAGTGCCAAGTGCGCCACATGCTTTCATGTGCGCTTGGACAGAACATAAACTGTTCTTTGAATAAGCCTGGAATTATGACAAATGCACAACATTTAAATAAAAGACAGAAATACTGTCAGAACTCTAAATCCATGCTCAGCATTATTAAAAGGGCTGAGCCCAAACAAATGCTTAACAGCTTAAAACGAATGTTAAACATTTTAACTTGATTGGATTTAGCCCAAGACTGGCCATAAGTCCTCAATTCAGATTTAACTGAGCCCATGTGCTCATAATCTAATTAATCTTAGTCCCAAATTGGGGTACATCTCTGAACCCCTCTGATATATGTCGTTGTAATCCTTCAACGTCTTCAGAGAGGTGACGGGTCCCGACAACCATACATTCCATAAACTATGACGTCTTTAAACTGGACTGTGGGGTCCTTAAACCCACAGACTATGATGTCCTTAACCTCGGACTGTGGGGTCCCTTTAAACCCACGGACTATGATGTCCTTAACCTCGGACTGTGGAGTCCCTTTAAACCCACGGACCGAGATGTCCTTAAACTAACGTTGGACCACCATGTCCTTAAACTGGTCATCGACTGCAATGTCCCTAAACTAAACAATTGAGTCCAAATGCTCTCTTGTTGGATCTAAACGATCCCGCTAAGTTGATCTTAGTCTAAAAATAGACTAATGTATCCTTAACAAATGTTTAAGTTGATCTTAGTCTCAAATGAGACTAAGTATCCTTAAACCCAAATCTAAGTAAATACGGATTTGGACTAATACACATCCTACGGGCGACAACATAAATTAATCTCCGTATACAATCCACGGGCAACCAAAAACAAAACAAACACACACGACACGAAGTGACCATCTGGAGAAGGAGAAAGTGGTTACTGCGATGCGGTAACGTAATTAGCTGCAGGGGCTTGCGCTTGCAGGGAAGAGCGTCCCCACAATAAAAACCCCCTCAAATGAGGGGGAATCTGACGAAGTCTGCTACATCGGCCGCATCCGTTTAAACCTTCGATGCATGGTGTCATAAATCAACTTGGCATCTTCGGAGAGGTGGACGGATAGCACCAATTAGCATCTGCCCTCGGAATTCAGGCCCCGACGTCCCAGTCGCGTCTTTCGACGGGGAACAGATTCTGGTACGCCCGGTGGGACCTCTTCCTCTTTCCACTCCACACTTCGTGTGTCGTGTTCGCGAACGAATCGCGGTTTAATATGGTTGCCCTTGTAAGTCCACGTTGCGACCCCCGGTTCTTACGGGGAGGCGGAAACGGTATAAAATCAAAATTTTAACGCAAGAGGCAACATGGACTAAGCTAGGTCGGGATCTTTACCTAAACTAAAACTAGCAAACTAAGCTAAAGATATTTAGCTACTCGGATGAAGATGGTTATACCTAAACTTGAACTCCTTCTCTTCAAGCTCCGATGGTGGTTCGATGGCTCCTTCTCGTTGTCTCCGTACGCCGAAGATAGATCCACTTGAAAGCTCCAACCTTTAGCTCCTTCTTCGTTCTTTGAAGAAACTAGTTCACTTGGTTTGCTAAACCTAGTGAACTAGAATGAGTAGAGAGGAAATAGAATGGGATTTTATCTATGGTTCTTGATTCTCAACTCATGAGACAAGAGAACCATAGATCAAGAGAGGGAGCAAGAGGTTGAGGGTGAGAGCAAGAGGAGAGCTCAAGAACAAGAGAGAGAATGAGCAAGAAAGAATGAGGCTCTCTTTTCTCTCTCACCCTCTCATAATCCAAAGTGATCATAACTCATCATATCAAAAAAGTCTTATGTGATGGTTAGAAGCAACCATAACCTTATCATGTCATGCACTCATTTTACTCAAATGAACAAGCAAGTAAAAGTCTTTGGCATGAAATGATAACCATGGTTATCATGATGGTCAACTAGTCAAGCCTAGTCAACCGGTCAACAAGTCAACAAAAGTCAACAAGTCACCAAAGTCAACAAGTCAACAAAAGTCAACAAGTCAACAACCATATCACCATAATACTTAATTAATATAATAGTTAATCACATATCATATTCTCATTAGGGTTGAGCATAAAGTCAAAAAGTCAACGGTCAACTGTCAACAACCCTAATGAGAATCCGCTGTCTGTGCCTCCCTGTCAACTGTGCATACACACCCGCATCCGCGTTCCGAGGAACACGAATGCAAACTGGATAAATCCAATCCCATAAGGTACACTAGGATCTGGCTTAAACCAAAGCCCGCTAGTGTAAACTGTCCGGACACTGTACGTGCACAAGTGCACGGACGTGACCGAACCCTGTCGCAAAACCATGCGACCTGTCGCAATACCATGCGACCTCTACTCTTTTGCCTAAAGGCGAAAAGCTTTCTGTGTGGGACTCTAAAGACTCGACACTACGCTGGCAGTGGGTTTAACCACAGACCGCAAGCGGCACTAGCTGTGCGTAACGGTCCCCAGGTAATGCCGACAAGAAGACCGACGAGGCGAAACCCATCTGAACTCCTACTGAGCCTGAGTGTGACATTCTCCGTACAGTCCGGTCTGTTCGTCTGATACATCGCATGGCGGGCCTAGGGGGCGGTAAACGTCAGTCCCCCAATAGCGGTACAAGTCGTGCCGGAGTGAAGCCCAATACACCCTGAGATAACACTGGAAACCTACCAGTATATCTCGTTTGCCCTGGCCAGGGACTACTCGTGTAATGGCTCTCCTAGACACAGCGCGATGTCAACCCCCAATACCGGGAGAGACGAATCCTGTCTAACCGTCACTGCCTCCAAGTGCTTCGGGACTGCACCCAACCACCACCTGTTTGCACGACTCCTTTGAGCCGTGGTAGGGTAGTGATCAAAGTACAGTGGGAACACACCCGAGGCGAAGTGACAGTGTCAAGTCAGCGGACTAAGCTGTACTCATGTCACCTGGGAACTGATAACTGACGATAGGTATAATACCAACTAGTCAGTTCCCGACGAGTCCTGTCCAGTGTACCCGTAACCTAACGAGCACCCGCATACTATCTCAAGTACGACGTACTGACGGCTGTGGGACAGACCGTCTCCCACACTGGGATGAGAAGCGCATGCGCTGGTCTACTCCGGAGTATCGATGCCCTGTCTCGATAGTCCTGCGACCAGGGACCTGCATAAGGATGTGCTTATAGATTACCCAGCCCCACTAGTGTGACGGCCATCACATCGCTGGTAATCAAGCAAAGATCCTAAGGGCTCTACTAATGTGTATAGGCGATATACAAAAATAAACACATGTACACATTGAAGTAGAAACAAACCAAGTAGCATACTACTATTTTGAGCAAGATTGTATATACAAGGTGAATATCCCAAGCATCCATTAAGTAATATACAAACCAGTATGATACAGTAATGGCCTCTAGGGCATATACACTAACAATCTCCCACTTGCACTAAAGCCATGTACTGGCGTATCGAAGACCTATCATCTCGATCAGCCGCTCGAACTGAGTCTGGGGCAGGGCCTTGGTGAATGGATCAGCAGTGTTATCTTCTGAAGCGACTCTCCGAACCTCGATCTCCTGGCGATCTACGATCTCCCTGATCAGGTGATACCGCCTTAAGATGTGCCTGGATCTCTGATGGGACCTGGGTTCCTTCGCTAAAGCTATAGCCCCGTTGTTGTCGCAATACAGAGGTATTGGATCAACAATGGACGGAACCACCTGAAGTTCTTTCAAGAACTTCCTCATCCAGACAGCTTCTTTTGCGGCATCAGATGCAGCGATGTATTCCGCTTCCATCGTCGAGTCTGCAACGGTTTCCTGTTTGGAACTCTTCCAACACACCGCCCCTCCATTGAGGGTAAAGACAAAACCCGACATGGACTTGGAATCATCCTTGTCACTCTGGAAGCTGGAGTTAGCAAAGGCCTCGATCTGGAGGTCTTTTCCGCCATACACCAAGAACATCTCCTTAGTCCTTCTCAGGTACTTGAGAATGTTCTTTACCGCTATCCAGTGTTTCTCCCCAGGGTTAGACTGATACCGGCTTACCACACTCAGTGCATAAGCTACATCCGGTCTGGTACACAACATCGCATACATTATAGAGCCTACCGCAGAAGCGTAGGGTATAATAGACATGCGATCCCTCTCCAAATCAGTCTTGGGAGACATCTCTTTAGAGAGGGTGATCCCGTGACAAGCCGGTAGGTTACCGCGCTTGGAATCTTCCATACTGAATCTTTTCAGCACGGTGTCGATGTACCTGGACTGAGAAAGTCCTAATATCCTCTTGGATCTGTCACGGTAGATCCGGATACCCAGAATGTATGAGGCATCACCCAGGTCTTTCATGGAGAACCTGTGTGACAAGAACCCCTTGACAGATTGTAGCATAGGAATGTCATTTCCTATTAAGAGAATGTCATCCACGTATAAAACGAGGAACACTACAGTTCTCGCTACAAATCTACTATAGATGCATGATTCATCTGGATTTTTGATAAAGCCAAATTCTTTGACCGTCTCATCAAAGCAGATGTTCCAACTCCGCGATGCCTGCTTTAGTCCATAGATGGACTTAAGCAACTTGCACACCTTTCCGCTGCTCCCACTCTGAATGAAACCCTCTGGCTGGTCCATATAGACACACTCCTCTAAATTTCCATTTAGAAAAGCTGTCTTTACGTCCATTTGCCAGATCTCATAATCGTGGAAGGCAGCAATGGCAAGAAGGATCCGAATGGATTTCAGCATGGCTACTGGAGAAAAGGTTTCGTCGTAGTCCAAGCCAGGTCTTTGACGAAAACCCTTTGCTACCAGCCTAGCTTTATAGGTCTCAACCTGTCCATCTACACCAATCTTCCTTTTGAAGATCCACTTGCATCCTACGGGTTTTACCCCGTCTGGAGCAATGTCCAACGTCCATACCTTGTTGGTGTACATGGACTCCATTTCGGTCCGCATTGCATCCGGCCATTTCACTGAGTCAACGCTCTGAACGTCCTGCTGGAAGCTAGTAGGCTCATCATAATCTATGATGCAATCCTCTCTATCCCCGTCTATGAGAAAACCGTAGTATCTCTCGGACGGATGAGACTGCCTACTACTCCTGCGGAGTGGCGCAGGAATGTCCTGTTCTGTTGAACCCTCTGGTTCCACTAAGCTTTCAGTAACAGTCTGTGGTTCTGGAACTTCTTCCAGTTCTATTGTGCTCCCACTTATCTGGGTTTCCAAAAACTCAGTTTCCAAGAAGCGGGCATGCTGAGAAACAAAAACCTTTTGTTCCTCAGCGGAATAGAAAAGATACCCCCTGGAGTTCCTTGGGTATCCCACAAACTTACACTGTACTGAACGTGCCTCAAGCTTGTCCGCATGCTGCTTCTTTACAAAAGCTGGACATCCCCATACCTTGAGATACTTTAGACAGGGTTTCTTCCCAGTCCACATCTCATATGGGGTGGTAGGCACAGTCTTGGTGGGAGCCTTGTTCAAGAGATACGCAGCTGCTTCTAGTGCATATCCCCAGAATGATCGCGGTAACTCAGCGTTACTCATCATGGACCGAACCATATCCAATAGGGTTCGGTTCCGTCTCTCCGATACACCGTTATGTTGCGGAGTGTATGGAGGAGTAAGCTGAGAGAGAATACCATTCTCTTTTAAGTAATTCAGGAATTCGGCACTTAAGTATTCTCCACCTCGATCCGATCTTAGAATCTTAATACTTTTGCCGGTCTGTTTCTCTACTTCATTCTTATACTCCTGGAATTTTCCAAAGGCCTCGGACTTATGTTTCATTAAGAAGACATAACCGTACCTTGAGAAGTCATCCGTAAAAGTAATGAAGTAAGAATGTCCGCTTCGGGCATGTGTAGACATTGGACCGCATACGTCACTGTGTACGAGTCCCAAGAGCTCGCTCGCTCTTACTCCTTGTCCAGTAAACGGAGTCTTTGTCATCTTTCCTTTGAGACAAGATTGACAAGTGGCATACGATTTATATTCGAACGCATTCAAATATCCTTCTGTATGTAACTTAGTCAACCTTCTCTCATTGATGTGACCCAATCTACAATGCCATAAGAAAGTCTGATTTAGTTCTGGAGACTTTCTTTTGTGTGTATTCTGGACGTTGAAAATCTGTGGTTGGTTTAACACGTATATACCATTACTCAATGTACCTGACCCAATCAAAACTTGATTAAGGTGAATGTTTACAACATTACTTACAAACGCAAATTCATAACCTTCTTTAGAAACTAAAGATACAGAAATGATATTACAAGTTGCGTTGGGTACAAAAAAGCAATTACGCAAAACCAAAACATGTCCATCTGACATTCCCAGGTGATAGTCCCCCACGGCTTTAGCATCCATGCTAGCTCCGTTTGCAACTCTGAGGGTCATGTCACCTGCCTTCAAAACCCTACGGTTTCTCAACGCCTGCAAAGAATTACAGATATGAGATCCTGATCCGGTATCCAATACCCAGGAAGTAGAGTTTATTGAAAGACAGTTTTCAATAACATACACACCTGAAGCTGAAGCTGCAACCTGCTTCAATTCCTGTGTTCTGGCCTTCCAGGCCCTGCAATCATTCTTCCAGTGTCCTTTCTTATGACAATAGAAGCATTCTTCCTTATCCACAAGCTTCCCCGCTATCTTTGTTGCTTTACCTTTTCCCTTCGTATCCACTTTACTAACACCGCCCCTTGGTTTGGCGGGGGCCTTCTTCTTCTTTCCCTTGGCTTTCGCCTTGGACCTAGAAGAAGATGATCCTCCTACAAACAAAGTGGATGTATCCCTACCTTTCTGTAGGGTGCCCTCTGCACTCCTCAGCATGTTGAGGAGCTCTGAAAGTTCAACCTCTTTTTCTTGTAAGTTGAAGTTCAGTATAAACTGGGCGTAAGTGGAAGGAAGGGACTGGAGAACTATATCCGTATATAGCTCACTCTCCAATGTGATCCCTAGGTCAGCGAGCTCCTCAATGAAGCCGATCATCTTTAGCACGTGCTCGGCTACTGATGATCCGACGGCCATTCTTGTCGAAAATAACTTTTTCGACGCTTCGTATCTTGCGATACGTGATTGCTCTCCATACAGTTCTTTTGTATGGAGCAATATGGACTCCATGTCCATATTCTCATGCCTCCTCTGATGTTCGTTGTCCATCGAGGCAAGCAGGAGGCACTTGGCCTTCGCGCTATCAATCTCCCAAGTCTTGCGGATTTCCTTATCCGCGACACTGGAAGTTGGACCAGGGATAGGGGGAGCTTTGGTGGTAAGAAGATACCCCAGCTTGTCATAAGTGATTGCTATCTTGACATTCCTGAGCCAATCTTTGTAGTTTGGCCCTGTCAGCTTGTTTTTATCTAGGAGTAACTTAAGTCCAGTCATGTTGATTGGTCGCTGCAATTAGGAGAGAGAAGAAGAAACACTCAGCATGATGCTCTTGCAAGTTTAGAGTGGTTTTTAGTTTGTCTAAACAGGATGGCTCCCACTGTTTCTCGAATCCCTCCTCAAACCATAAAGGAAGAATTAGTCAGGATCAATCCCACCGTACAATACTTGCTTAACCGTTCAGCCAGGCCGGTGTCGGTACTTCGAGGGAGGTTTTCCAACGCTTTCGCGAAGTTCCTTAATTAGAGAACCTCTTTTCCCTGGGGGCGTAGCCCCGCTAACACCTTTCTAGGCACCTACTAGGTTTATAGCATTGATCGTTAAGTGAGAAATTTCCCGAGGAGTAGCATATACTCACAGTAGGATCGGGATCCAAATATCATCGCGTGACGAAACTGAAGGAATCCTACCAGAATCATCACACTCCAAATGGTATGCAAATCTAGCAAGTTTCAGTACTTATGAAACTCCCGATGTGGATTTTTGCCCCATGCTCTTATGACCTTGACGAAGGTCAACAAATCATAAGTCACATGTCAAGTTCTGCCCGTCATTATCCAGGTTAATTTGAATCCACCCGTATATACCCTTGACGAAGGTCAACAAGGTAATGCGAATGTCCCAAACCAACGCATCTATCTATGCTACATATGAATACCCAATAGCTACCAATCACTATGCCTTGACGAAGGTCAACAAACACAGCTTGAATACTATTGAATATTCATACGAAACGACGGAGGGCTACGAATGGTTTTGGCAAAACCGTGAACGTAGTGAACTTGATTTGGTCGATGGAACGAGATAGCTTTTAAAAGGAGTGGCTCAAGCTCCGCATTTAAAAGTTGTTTTTGAAAAGAACCGAGTGGTTTTTCGAAAGTGTTCCAACGACTTTAACTTGGTTTATTATCTTGCATTAGTTCTTTTAATGCGTGATATTCTTGCATTAGTTCTTTTAATGCGTCCCATCATTTAATCCTACCATTGCAGAAAACAACCAAAATATGACGTACGCTTATGCCATTCGCATTCGCCACGGGGCCCCGTCATTACCCGTTAGGTTACTTAACTAACGACAGAGCGGGGGCTGGGCTAGCGCGTCTGTAAAACATAAGCAACGCCTAAATAATATCATATATAGATATACTGCAATGATAAACATTTCAGATCACAGATAAATACATTGGATATACTAGCAATCTGTAATTTGTACGAGCCTGTAACAAAAACAGATAACACGGTCGCGGTGAATAGCCAAAACCCCACCCAAGACCCCTACGGGTGCGGCAAACTACCCGCCAAGTACCCGAAGCGTAGCAACCTCCCTCATCTCCATGAGTAGGCCACTCGACACTTCGGCATACCCGGTAGTTTGTGCACCCCTCCATGGGTCTATCCTAGGAGCAAAAACAGTAAAAAGAAATTATACAATGACGGCTACAACCCCTTCCCGGTTGTGCGGCCATACAAATAATTATTACATCAATTTACAGATTTACATGAATTGCAAGAAAAGAAAACTCTCGTCTCACAACCCCCGGCTATACACCCGCGACAATCCAACATATTTATATACACATTCCAGCACATTACAGATCATGTATAACCCCGACCAATCGACTTATAGCGATTAGCCGACGTTCAATACATGCAAACATCACAGATATAACCATCATAGTCAAAGTGCAGTGAAGTTCGGAAAAAATACGGAATTATAGGACCCCAAAAGGAAATTTCTTTTCTGGAAAATCTGGGCACATATAATATATTTCAAAAATCCCAAAACCAACACAGACACACACTGCACGAAAAACGATGCACAGAAGACGACAAAGCGCGGCGGTTCCGCGGCGAATACCTAGCTCGCGCGGCGGAAGGGCGGCGGTTTCGACGAATTACTGTATCGTTTTTCTTGGGTGTTCACACAAAACCCTGAGCCGAATTTAGGAGTATAAAGTTTTTCATTTTGACCAGAAAAAATTTCAACAGAAACTCAGATTTTGTAAAAGTTTGGTTTTTGGATTTTTTTTCGGTTCCGAACTTCGTTACACTTTACTACCAAGCTAGTTTAAGTTTAGTTAGGCTCTGATACCACTGTAAGTCCACGTTGCGACTCCCGGTTCTTACGGGGAGGCGGAAACGGTATAAAATCAAAATTTTAACGCAAGAGGCAACATGGACTAAGCTAGGTCGGGATCTTTACCTAAACTAAAACTAGCAAACTAAGCTAAAGATATTTAGCTACTCGGATGAAGATGGTTATACCTAAACTTGAACTCCTTCTCTTCAAGCTCCGATGGTGGTTCGATGGCTCCTTCTCGTTGTCTCCGTACGCCGAAGATAGATCCACTTGAAAGCTCCAACCTTTAGCTCCTTCTTCGTTCTTTGAAGAAACTAGTTCACTTGGTTTGCTAAACCTAGTGAACTAGAATGAGTAGAGAGGAAATAGAATGGGATTTTATCTATGGTTCTTGATTCTCAACTCATGAGACAAGAGAACCATAGATCAAGAGAGGGAGCAAGAGGTTGAGGGTGAGAGCAAGAGGAGAGCTCAAGAACAAGAGAGAGAATGAGCAAGAAAGAATGAGGCTCTCTTTTCTCTCTCACCCTCTCATAATCCAAAGTGATCATAACTCATCATATCAAAAAAGTCTTATGTGATGGTTAGAAGCAACCATAACCTTATCATGTCATGCACTCATTTTACTCAAATGAACAAGCAAGTAAAAGTCTTTGGCATGAAATGATAACCATGGTTATCATGATGGTCAACTAGTCAAGCCTAGTCAACCGGTCAACAAGTCAACAAAAGTCAACAAGTCACCAAAGTCAACAAGTCAACAAAAGTCAACAAGTCAACAACCATATCACCATAATACTTAATTAATATAATAGTTAATCACATATCATATTCTCATTAGGGTTGAGCATAAAGTCAAAAAGTCAACGGTCAACTGTCAACAACCCTAATGAGAATCCGCTGTCTGTGCCTCCCTGTCAACTGTGCATACACACCCGCATCCGCGTTCCGAGGAACACGAATGCAAACTGGATAAATCCAATCCCATAAGGTACACTAGGATCTGGCTTAAACCAAAGCCCGCTAGTGTAAACTGTCCGGACACTGTACGTGCACAAGTGCACGGACGTGACCGAACCCTGTCGCAATACCATGCGACCTGTCGCAATACCATGCGACCTCTACTCTTTTGCCTAAAGGCGAAAAGCTTTCTGTGTGGGACTCTAAAGACTCGACACTACGCTGGCAGTGGGTTTAACCACAGACCGCAAGCGGCACTAGCTGTGCGTAACGGTCCCCAGGTAATGCCGACAAGAAGACCGACGAGGCGAAACCCATCTGAACTCCTACTGAGCCTGAGTGTGACATTCTCCGTACAGTCCGGTCTGTTCGTCTGATACATCGCATGGCGGGCCTAAGGGGCGGTAAACGTCAGTCCCCCAATAGCGGTACAAGTCGTGCCGGAGTGAAGCCCAATACACCCTGAGATAACACTGGAAACCTACCAGTATATCTCGTTTGCCCTGGCCAGGGACTACTCGTGTAATGGCTCTCCTAGACACAGCGCGATGTCAACCCCCAATACCGGGAGAGACGAATCCTGTCTAACCGTCACTGCCTCCAAGTGCTTCGGGACTGCACCCAACCACCACCTGTTTGCACGACTCCTTTGAGCCGTGGTAGGGTAGTGATCAAAGTACAGTGGGAACACACCCGAGGCGAAGTGACAGTGTCAAGTCAGCGGACTAAGCTGTACTCATGTCACCTGGGAACTGATAACTGACGATAGGTATAATACCAACTAGTCAGTTCCCGACGAGTCCTGTCCAGTGTACCCGTAACCTAACGAGCACCCGCATACTATCTCAAGTACGACGTACTGACGGCTGTGGGACAGACCGTCTCCCACACTGGGATGAGAAGCGCATGCGCTGGTCTACTCCGGAGTATCGATGCCCTGTCTCGATAGTCCTGCGACCAGGGACCTGCATAAGGATGTGCTTATAGATTACCCAGCCCCACTAGTGTGACGGCCATCACATCGCTGGTAATCAAGCAAAGATCCTAAGGGCTCTACTAATGTGTATAGGCGATATACAAAAATAAACACATGTACACATTGAAGTAGAAACAAACCAAGTAGCATACTACTATTTTGAGCAAGATTGTATATACAAGGTGAATATCCCAAGCATCCATTAAGTAATATACAAACCAGTATGATACAGTAATGGCCTCTAGGGCATATACACTAACAGCCCTTGGGTTCGAGTTACTAAGATTTGGTGTCTTGCTCCGTGCAGAAAACAGAAGATCAACGGCTTCAACCTGCACTAAATGCAACTGCAACTTCAACTCCATCCCATCCGGAGGTGTAACCTACGGGCCTCAAGCGGCCTCCCTTTTCACAATGTCGGTGGACCAGGTGACTCAGGCCACCACTGGACTATTCTTCGGGACTGTGATCCTACCAATGAGTTTCAACAGTCCTATACCATCGCAGGAGGCTCCCAAAAAGTCGGTCTTTGATCGACTTGCAACTGCTGCGGCCCCTCTCAATGGGTCACCCAAACCAAATGCTTCTGTCTTTGCCAGATTGGGCCAAAGTTCATATGGGCCCATGAAGAAGCCTGCAATCCCAGAAAGGGTTATTCTGAAGAGGATAGCCATCCCTACTCCCAAAGTCGTCAAAGCGACTTCTCTTTCCAAAGAGTCGGTCTTTGTAAGACTGACTGTTTCGGCTTCCGCCCCGAACGAAGTCATTAAAACTTCTCCTCCTGCGCGAAAGTCTGCTTTTGATAGGTTGGTCGTCCTCGCTCAACGGTCGTCGGTCTTCAAGAGGCTGATACCGACAACACCTGACCAGAACAGGGGGCACGACGAAGCCATCCCCATAGCTGAACTAACACCATCCGCGCGACATACTCGCCGTCGTCACTGGCACCGAGTAAGGAAGGCTGGAGGCAGCTCTCCGTCTGGACTTACTCCACCAGCTCCAACGGTGGAAATCAATGCTGCTGTTCCAACTGGAAACATCTTTGAACCGCTTAGGAGGGTTTGCAAGAACTCTCCGACTGCCGTGCTGAAGAGATCTCCTCCACCTATGGAGATTACTACAGAAAAGAAGCCGGAGCAGCCCCCTCAGCGGCTGTCCTCCAAAATTTATAAAGTCTGGCGACAGGTCCAGGAATCGGTGATCGACCAGGACTACTCTCGCTGATCAAAGAAGCTTAAAGCTCGACAAGGAGAAAACCATCCTGTCAAGCTACAAAAGGCGACAGCCGTCTGGGTGCCCGTTGCAACGGCCCCCTCAACTTCAACCGCTCATAAGCGAAGGAGGCCGAAGAAAGCCTCTGTGTCCACGACAAACCGCAAAGACGCTGAATCTAAATGCCCCAAGTCTAGGGGCATGGTGGTCCACACATACCATTTATATGGCTTCCGGAAAAAAGGAAAGTCGTGCTTCCACGGGTCATCGACTGCTTACTCGATCGATAACAAAGGCTCAGGAACAGCAGCAGCAGAAACTTTAGGAGATGCTGACTGCAATGGCCGCACTCACTGGGCCGAAAGAAAATCCGGAGACCTTGGAGCAACGTCAGGAACAAGAAACTGATGCTGATTTCCTCCGAAGAATGCTCGAGAGGAAAGAAAAAGAGGTCACGGAACAAGCAGCCAACATAAAACGAATGGCTCTTTTGTTCCAAGACATGGCAGGGATGATATTACAGCCGGAACCTCCAGCTGAAGACCCCCTAATTATCATTGAAGATGACAGAGGAGAGATATCGAACCCTCCTCCGACTCTTTCGGAAGCCAAAGAGGAGACCATCTCCAAAGCCGCCCTGGATGACTATATCGCTCAACAGATACGAGCTCATCAGGCGAATGAAGCGGCTGGGCAAATAGTTAAGACTGGACGACCCTATCTGGGCTGGTATGACCCAATAAGGTACCCGTCGGGATATACGATCCCTAAGTTCCATGTATATAAAGGGACGGGCAATCCTCACCAGCATGTCGCTCAATTCAGAGCCTTGTGCGGCAACACTGGAGGTGATGATAAACTTCTACTCCACCAGTTTGTTGGCATCTTGTCGGAGACAGCGTTCGAGTGGTATTCTGAACTTCCAAATGACTCTATCAAGACATTTGCGGAGATGGAATTGCTGTTTACACAGAGGTTTGCAAGTTCTAGCGAGCGCACTCCGATTACCGCGTTAATTAACGCCAGGGTGAAGCCAGGCGAAACATGGATGCAATATGCAATACGGTGGCGGAATTTATGGTCAAAGTGCGAGCAGCGTATCGAAGAAGCGCCTGCGGTGGGCATGTTCGTGGGTACTCTCGACCCTCAAGCGACTATCTCCAATTTATGATGTTCTTCAAACCGACCACCTTTCAGTCCTTGATTGATAAGTTGGCCCAAATGGACCAGATAGGCCACAGGCCTTCCTCTTCAAAGCCGGAGCCGCGCAATGAAAAAGGGAAAGGGAAAGCGACTTTCGTCGTCAATGCTCAACAACAGCCCAGCGGTCCAAAATTAACTGATCGCCTAGACGAGAGACGACAATTCTATAATGAGAAAATGAAGTGCTCTTACTCGTTTCCCTGGGTCAAAACGAGGAGATTGTTCGAGCTGGCGATGCGCAACAAGCTCATTAATTTGCCGAATCCGAAACGCCCATTGCAACCCGGTGAGGCTAATAATCCTAATTATTGCCCCTATCATCAAACGACAGACCACCCCATTGAAGATTGCTTCGTCTTTAAAGGCTGGATCGAAGATCAATACCAACAGGGCAAGTTTGCACTGTC
The DNA here is from genome assembly GCA_030015575.1 of Agapanthus africanus. Classification (NCBI taxonomy): domain Eukaryota; kingdom Viridiplantae; phylum Streptophyta; class Magnoliopsida; order Asparagales; family Amaryllidaceae; genus Agapanthus; species Agapanthus africanus. The sequence goes on along the minus strand of JASDDO010000026.1, from coordinate 170,038,563 downwards.
CGAGAACTGGAAAGTAAGCCCGCCTCAGCCGCACGCTCTTAAAAGGGGAGACACACCGGGGGCATCGTGCTCTTTTGTCAAAGAAGCTCCATGGGAGGTCGTTCTTTCAGCCAAGACAAAAAGAATGCTGAAAAATCTCCAAACATGCCCGGCGATCAGGTGGAAAAATCTACTAGAACCCGAGATCATCGAGGGAGTGCTAAAACCATGTAAGTGCACGGCGGCGCCCCGGCCGTCAATCCGACGGCCAAACGCGGAAACGGTGATAAACTTTAATTTTGCGGACTTAGCAAACCGGCACCACCGCGCACTAAACACCCGGATCGTAACCATTAACAAGTCTAAGCTACTAACAAGAAGGGGAAGAGATGTACCGACTGATCCGAGTCCTCCGGTCTTCATCTCCACTCCGATCTCCTCGCGGGAACTCCGGTCGTCGCCTCCTCGTCGGAAAGGGCACCACGAAGCCGGGTACTTTTATGGGCTCCCACCTCAATACCGAGGCAACTCGGGCGCGAAGCTGGCGAATCGACGCGTCCAAGATTTGCTGTAGGAAGTGTAGTGTAGAGTGCATGTCTCACTTTGGGGTTATGTTGCCATTGATGGAGGAATGGTGTATAGAAAATTGGTGCTTTCAATTTTCTAGCAATGGAATGAGATGAAGAATGATATATACAAATGAATCACTCTCATTTTTCTCCTCTCAAATATGAAGCTCTCATTTTCTTCTCATCCTGACACCCTACTCACCACCGCGCACTAAACACCCGGATCGTAACCATTAACAAGTCTAAGCTACTAACAAGAAGGGGAAGAGATGTACCGACTGATCCGAGTCCTCCGGTCTTCATCTCCACTCCGATCTCCTCGCGGGAACTCCGGTCGTCGCCTCCTCGTCGGAAAGGGCACCACGAAGCCGGGTACTTTTACGGGCTCCCACCTCAATACCGAGGCAACTCGGGCGCGAAGCTGGCGAATCGACGCGTCCAAGATTTGCTGTAGGAAGTGTAGTGTAGAGTGCATGTCTCACTTTGGGGTTATGTTGCCATTGATGGAGGAATGGTGTATAGAAAATTGGTGCTTTCAATTTTCTAGCAATGGAATGAGATGAAGAATGATATATACAAATGAATCACTCTCATTTTTCTCCTCTCAAATATGAAGCTCTCATTTTCTTCTCACTCAACCATGGAAAGAAAAACTTGTCATTCTTATGAAAAACTTAATCAACTTAGAAATGGTGGAGAAAGAATAAGAAGCATGAAGGGAGGTGATCGTAGTAAAAGGAGGAGGGTGACCACATCCAAACATAATCATCACAAAACTACACATCAATCCTAATCCTTTCTTATCACAATAAAGCATGAAAAGCAAAGATGCTTATCATATCACACTTTATGCAAATAAGTCCTCCACAAAGTGTAATTTGCAAAACTGCAAATTACCCCCTCCATCGGAAAAGTCCGGCCGGGAAAGAACAAAGGAAAACCGGCCGGAACGGAAAGCAAACTGGCAACTCCAGAAAACTGGTCCCGTAATAAATTACAGGAAAAACCCCCATACTGTGCATACACACCCGCATCTGTATTCCGTCCGGATACAAAATGCAATGAGACAAAATCTATACTGTACTAAACTAGGACCGGCTTAAGCCAAAGCCGGCTAGTTATATCCGTTCGATCCTGATCCGTGCAATACCGCACGTATCTGATCGAACCCTGCCATATAACCATACGGCCACTAGTACAAACTGTCCGATCCTGATCCGTGCAATACCGCACGTATCTGATCGGACCCTGCCATATCTCCATACGGCCTCTACAGCGTTTCGCCCGAAAACTTGAGTAACTGAAAGTGTGGTGGACTCTAAAGACTCGTCAATACTATGGCTGTGGATTTAACCACTAGCACGTCAGAGGTATAAGCCAATACGTGACGGGCCACCAGCTATTGACCAAAAGGGACGTCGATGAGCGAACTCATCCTGACACCCTACTGAGCCTGTCAGTGACAATATCCGTACAGTCCGGTCCGTTCGTCTATGAGGATCGCATGTCGGGCCTAGGGGGTTGGTAAAAGTCAGACCCCCAAAGGCGGTACAAGTCGTGTCGGAGTGTAGCCCAGAACGCCCTGAGATACTACTGGAATACCTACCAGTAAATCTCCTGCCTCGGCCGAGGGCTTTGCGTAATGGCTCTCCTAGACACAGCGCGACCTCACCCCCAATACCGGGAGAGACGAACCCCTGAAGATCCACTCACTGCCTCCATGTGGCTCGGGACTGTACCCAACTAAAACCTGTTTGCACGACTCCTTTGAGCCGTGGTAGGGTAGTAATCAAAGCACAGTGGGAACTCACACGAGACAAATGACGATCTCAGGTCGATGAACTAACCTGTACACATGTCACCAGGGAACTGCTATCTGACATCTGGTATAAGACCAACTAGCAGGTTCCCGGCGAGTCCTGTCCGGTGTACTCATAACCCAATGAGCACCTGTATACATCTTAGGTGAACCAACTGACACCAGTGGCTTGTGAGACCGGCCACCGCCCCTCGTCGGGGTCTCGACTGTATACACTAGTCTACTAATGGAGTATCGATGCCCTGTCTCGAAACTCCTACGACTAGGGACCTTTTAAGGATGTGCTTATAGACTACCAGCTCCCACGTATATGATCGCCCTCATACTGCCGGTAGTCAAGCAAGAATCCTAGGGGCTCTATCAACGTGCAATAGTGACCTGTCATGTCACCTAAAGCAGTGCACGATGATAAAGGTAAACCAGATAGCATACTATCATCTCGAGTAAGACTGTCTTACCGGGATAGGTCCTCCCTCAATCATTGCAATCACGTGCCTGTGATCCAATAATTGACTCTGAGGGCACTATCTCCAACAAACCACGCCCAACTCCAAAAAATGGTGGTGATAGTCAAAGCGTCCACACCCAGTCGTCAAAGTCTTCAAAGAAGAAGACTAAAAATCCCGTGAAGCTTAATGACAAGCGCACGAATCTGCAAAAACAAATTGACGCGCTAGAAGGATATAACCAGAAGGCGCGGACCCCAGTCACACTCCAAGAATTTCTCAATCACGTCCTTGAGGACGGAGATGATGACAGTGGAGAAGACTCGTCGGATGAGCTTGAAGATTATGTGGTAAGCTGCCATGTGATCTCCCACTCGTTAATAAACAATGAAGAAGCTTCTTATGCAGAGAAACTGGGGACAGATCCTGAGCCGGAACTTCTAGGACCATCAGACGAAATGATTGACGCATTCCTAAACGAAGCTCTTTTGAAAAGCAAAGCTGATCGAGAGCGCGAAACAGCCATATTTAAGAAAGCCAAATGTCGGCCACTGGATGAAAGGGTTGAAGCACTCCGACCAGATCAAGACATGCCCATGGCCAGCAAAATCAGGTTCAAGACGAAGAAAAGGTTCGCCAAAGCCATATCAATGGGAATGAAGCTGCCTCTCTCCGAAGGAAATGCCCCTGATGAAGCGGATATACATTCTAGCTACTGCTTATATCATCAAAGGATTACGCACCCGACTGAAGAGTGCAACACCTTTAAAAACTGGTGGCAGGGATATGTTGCTCACCGACAACATTTCAAGCGGATGAAACGAAAAACTCGTTAGGAGCAAAGAAATACGACCGAAGAGCACAAAAGAACGACCGACAACTGTTATATAGTTGACTATGGAGGATCACAAGTTCTAACCTTCGGGAGCGACTTTGACGAAGAAATGAATCTTGGCCCTCTCTTTAAAGAATCCACCTCGGGAAAAGAGGAAGAACCGAAGAGCTGTGAGAACATTCAGCTGCGCAATCGCACGCTGCCCGAAAAAATCTCGGGACATGTGAGCACAACCAAGGACCCGCCTAAAAAAAATAAGGGGAAAGAAAAAGTCCCTGAAGATATCGCCCTCGATGATCAAGTCGTCAAAGATCTGACAACCAAGGACCCGCCTAAAAAAAGGTGGATTACATTGTTCTGGCACACTTGAGGAAGCTACCCTCACAGCTAAGCATTCTCGACACCCTTCTGCTATCAAAAGAAGCGAGAGATTCTCTGATCAAAGCGTTACAAGAGCCTGACCAGTTTCAAGCTTTCTTCACCGAAGAAAAGATGAAGGACGAGTTGGAAGAAGTGCACACTGCTGACGTCACTTTCGGTGATGAAGATCTTCTCCTCGGGACATGTGAGCACAACCGTCCCCTTTATGTCTCCGGATACTGTCATGATATCAAGATAGGCAAAATTCTGGTTGACAATGGGTCCTCCGTTAACCTCCTTAATGTGAGAGTGCTGAAGGAAATTTGCATGAGCGTTCAACACCTCGCTCGGGATAAGATTACTATCTCCGAGTTTGACTCCCAGTCATCATGGACGTTCGGGTCTGTAATATTGATGTTACGCTTTGGGCTGCTCGTCACGGACATCAAGTTTCATGTCATTGACGCCAAGACTTGCTACAATTCTTTGCTCTGCCGGCCTTGGTTACACGTGTACAGCATCATCCCTTCTACACAACATCAGTGTATGAAGTATTTCAAGAATGGTCTCGAGTACATTGTGACAGGGGAACTAAACCCATTCTCCGTAAACGAAGTCCGCAAATATGAGGATGCCAAGTACTTCCTACCAGATTTCGAAGACACGGAGAGATGTCGCAAACCGGAGGACAAGAACAAAGCTATCACTACTATTCCGGTCTTCGGGAGTGATACCGAGGAGGAAGAAGAAATAGTTTATTCAGGGCCGCCCCGATGCAACAAGCCGGGACCATCCACCCCTATTCTGGTCTTTGGCAGCGACTCGGAAGATGAGGTCAATGCCGTATTCGCTGCTCGGCCATCGATACAAGCCTTCGCTGATGAAGACCAAAGTTTGCAAGTTGCCATGGTTCTGCAAGAGCATTACAAAGAGCTCGATGCGCTTGAAACTTATAGTGTGCAAGAACTACAAACATTTTATGTCCCTCCCAGGTGAAGAGATGAAAAGGCGATCCTCTTTTATCAATCCACGGAAACCAAAGTGGAGAAAGAAGTATGGCATGGTGCTGACTCGACACTTAATAGACTTCAGCCCATCCGACTGCCCAGATAGTACACAGAAAGATTAAAGAGGCTGTTGAGGCGCTAAGGCGTACCCCTTAAGCAGACTGCTCGACAAGCTCAGTTCTACAACAGGATCTGGGATGTCCCCGGAACTCAGCGAAAGTTGCCCAACGGGAGAATGGAAACGATCGGGCTTGGATATGTTCAATCTAAGAAACAAGAGCGAGTCCATGGCAGCTATGTCATACATGACTTCGATGAAGAAGGAGATGCTCTGTGGGAAGATGCTAACCCTGAACCAAAATGAGCTCCCGCCGTGAAAACGCCAAGTCCGTCGTTCGAAGAACAAATGGATAAGTTTATAAGGGAAGCGGGTCAAAAGGTTCGAGACGACCATAATCGCGAAATGGCCATCTACGAGAAAGCCATAACGCAGCGCCTCCTTCAGCAGGCTGCAGAAAGTGACGATACCCTTTGTCGCCAGCCCGTCATACAAAAGACCCGACGCAGAGGCAAAAATAAACTAAAGAACGGAAAAAGCACTCGACAGCGACAAAGCGGGACCAAGAAACCACGCGATCGAGAATCGAGCAGCCGGGAGCCGTCTCTTATAAATAAGATGGGTCGAGAATATTCTTTTTCCCAAGACAAGACAAGGAAGATACTCAATCTTGCCCTAAAACATCAGATGATTACCCTCCCGGAGTCCAAGCATCCCGAGTAAGGAAACGAAGTCTCTCATCCTGACTATTGCTCCTATCACCGAGCAATAGGACACCCTCTTGAAGACTGCTTCACCTTCAAGAACTGGGTCGAAGACCAATATCAACTCGGCACGTTCGCTTTATCCAGCAGCTGGATGGTAACCCCGCCGCAGAAGCATAAACCGAAAGCCACGAGAGTAGAACCAGATCAACATCGGTCTTGGAAGCGATCTCGCACCTGTCACATGATAACGGTGTTAGGAAAAAGAATATGCGAAGATACGGCTGATCTCCCTTGGTGCTTCGAAAATGATGACGACGAGGTGATCTCAGAATTTCCACCAGCGCCAAAAGAGCTAGAAGATGGGATACATACTACTGCAGATAACCTCAAGAAAATCGACTTGGGAACGACAAACGATTCACGGCCGACGTTCGTCAGTGAGCTGTTGTATGAAGAAAAAGTGGCTACGCTCAAAGACGTACTCATGCAGTATAAAGATTGCGTCGCATGGAACTATTCCGAGATGCCCGGATTGGATCCAGAAATAGCCGTCCATAAATTGGCGATATCTCCGGACGTCAAGCCGATTAAACAAGCACTGAGAAGAATGCGGCTTGAGCTTGAGATGAGCATCAATGCCGAGGTCAAGAAACTAATCGACTCCGGCTTCATCCAAGAGGTACAATATCCTGACTGGATTGCCAACATCATCCTAGTGATGAAGAAAAATGGTACGGTTCGCATATGCGTGGACTTTCGGGATCTCAACAAAGCTTGTCCGAAGGATGACTTTCCGGTACCGGTCACCGAGCTGATGATAGATAATACGTTCACTCACGAAGTTTTCTCCTTCATGGACGGGTCATCAGGGTACAATCAGATAAAGATGCACCCCGAAGACCAGAAGCATACAGCTTTCCGAACCCCTTTGGGCATATTCTGCTACAAGGTGATGCCTTTCGGTCTGAAGAATGCCGGTGCCACTTATCAGAGGGCCATGACGAAGATTTTCGATGAACTCATACATGAAGTCGTCGAATGCTATATCGACGACCTCGTAGTTAAAAGCAAATCATACGAGGAACATTTAGCGCATCTGAAGATCGTGTTTCAGCGCCTTCGGAAATACAACTTGAAGATGAACCCTCTCAAGTGCGCGTTCGGAGTTTCCTCGGGCAAGTTCCTAGGATTCATCGTTCGACACCGAGGCATCGAGATAGACCCGTCGAAGATAAAAGCGATCATGGGAATGCCTCCGCCAAGGACTCTCAAGCAACTACGGTCTCTCCAAGGAAAGCTCGCATATATCCGGCGATTTATAGCCAATCTCTTCGGCAAGTGTCGTCCTTACAGTCACCTAATGAAGAAGGGGACCCCGTTCGTCTGGGATCGCAAGTGCCAAAGCGCATCAGACGAAATTAAGCGATACCTATAGAACCCTCCGGTGCTAACCGCTCCAGTCAAGGGAAAGCCCCTCATTTTGTACACAACCGCCCTTGAAGGTTCACTAGGCGCATTATGGGTACAAGAAAATGACCAGGGGAAAGAGAGAGCCCTCTACTACTTGAGTCGAGTTCTACTGGGGGCAGAAAGCAACTACTCCCCCATCGAAAAATACTGCCTGGCATTGATCTTCGCGATAACGAAGCTCAGACACTACGCATTGGCACATGAGGTCCATCTCATATCAAAGGTGGATCCTCTCAAATATTTGATGTCGAAAGCTATATTAACAGGACGGCTCGCTAAATGGGCCATGCTCTTGATAGAGTTCTCGATAACATACAGAGCCCTCAAAGCAGTGAAAGGCCAGGCCATCGCCGACTTCCTCGCTGAACATCCGATACCTTCCGATTCTCCTTTGAACTGCGAATTGCCAGACGAGCACGCGTTTGACACAATCGACGGTGAGAAAGGAGAGAGTGACACCCGATGGGAACTCTACTTCGATGGGGCATCTTCCATGAAGAAGCGCAAACAAAGCACCCCCATAATCAAATCTGGGGTAGGCCTCATCTTCATAACTCCACAAAGGGGGATAATGCGCTTCGCCTTCTCTTTAACAAAGCCGAGGACAAACAATGAAGCCGAGTATGAAGCTTTGATAGCAAGTCTTGAGATCGCTGTCGACATTGGAATCGAAAACCTCCTCATATACGGAGATTCCCAGCTGGTCGTCAGCCAAGTAAACGGCGACTATCAAACATGCAAGCCAGAGTTAGTGAAGTACGGTGAGAGGGTACAACAATTACTGACTCAAATCCCTTCTTACATTCTGGAAAGCATACCGCGTGCGGAAAATAGTAAAGTGGATGCATTAGCCAAGCTCGCTAAAGAACTAGCCGATGAGAACCTCGATGATGTGAGGATCGTTGTGCAAAGTCGTTGGATTCTTGCGCCGGCAGAAATATCTCCAGAGTCGTCCGAAGAAAAGGGAGCTACCGAGTAAATGACCTTACAAATAAAAGACCAGGAAAAGGCTAAGTATTGGAGAGAAGTTTTTATAGACTACTTCAAATCCCGTCGAACACCTGAAGATGCGTCTTCAAGACATTAGCTCATGAAACAAGCTCTGTCTTTTGCCTTCGTCAATGATACTCTGTATAAGAGATCATTTGATTCTTTATGGCTAAGATGCCTGGGACCTGAAGAGGCAAGGGGAGTCGTCCAAGAAACTCACGACGGACTCTGCGGTTCTCACCAAGCCGGGCCAAAGATGAAACTGAAGATCAAAAGAATGGGTTACTACTGACCCACGATGATCCAAGACTGTCTCGAATACGCGAAGCAGTGCTACTCGTGCCAAATTCACCAACATCCAAATCCGTTACATCCGACGGTGGTCAGCTGGCCTTTCGAAATGTGGGGAACTGACATAATCGGGCCCATCGAACTGGCATCGTCCAGAGGACATCGGTTCATATTGGCAACAACTATTACTTCTCCAAATGGGCAGAAGCAGTACCGTTGAGAGAAGTGAAGACGGAGAATATCTTCCATTTCTTCAAGACACACGTCATTTACCGGTTCGGCACTCCGCGACGGATTATCTCCGATAACGAGCCAGCCTATAGAAGCCACAAGATCAGCCGCTTCACACAACAGTATAACATAGACTGGAGATACTCTTCGGTCTATAATCCCCATGCTAACGGTCTAACTGAGGCTTTCAACAAGACCTTGACAAAGATCGTGAAAAAGACGGTGTCTCTAAATAAGAGGGACTGGCACGACAGACTGCATGAAGCTCTCTGGGTGTATCGAACTACGTTCAAAACGGCCACAAATACAACGCCGTATGCATTGGTATTTGGCACTGAAGCGGTACTCCCCCTTGAGATAGAGCTACCCTCCTTACGAGTGGCGGTTCACTACGAGCTAACAAACGAAGAAAATGTCCACCTTCGGCTTGAGGAGCTCGACGCCCTTGATGAAACCCGGCTCATGGCGCAACAAAATCTGGAGGCTTATAAAGCAAAGATGACGCGCTCATACGAGAGATTGACTAGGCTGAGAACATTCCGCTAAGGCGAACCCGTGCTAGTGGTCAAAAGACCTATGATCCCCAATCGTGCTAAACGGGGGAAATGTAAGTCGACGTTACACACCCTACTAGATGCGGGGAGGCGGAATAGGTAAAACAATCATTTTGTTCTAGGTAACATCGACTAACTTTACGGATCTTTGCTAAACCCTAATTAACAAACTATCTAGAAGTGCTAAACTACTATGAAAGATGATTATACTGTAGGGTTACTAGGCACTTTCACAAGGGTCTATAAGACATCAACCATGCCCGATTTAAAATTTAGAAGTGCCGAACAACCCAAAGCGAGGATCTTTGCTAGGGTATTAGGGTAAACAAAGCATGTAAACAACTTTACATCTAAGAGAGAGGGATTACAACCTTTGTAGTCCGCTCCTTCGCTTCATAAGCTCCGAGTAGTAGTCCCTTCACCACGATCAATGATCTCCCGGACTCAAGAGAGGCTCCACAAGCCGAACGATCCATGCTTGCTTGAAGTCTTCCTTTTCGAAGATGATCTACCTTGAAGAATCTTTAACTCAAGCTCTCACTTATCTAATCAAGTATTAATGAAGTGAACACCCTAATTTAAGTTGATAGAATAGATGAGGATGATGAAGTAGGAATTATGCTTTCATTTGTTTTCATAATCTCACACTAATTCATCACAAAAGCAAAAGCTAGAAAGCTTTTCAAGGAGGAAGAAGAAGATCAAGTCTTTTTGTGATGAATAATGAATTGTTATTCTTATTACAATTGCAACCCATGGTTAAGTCAAGAAAGGATTAACCATTGTAGAGATTTAACTAGGGTAAAAGGGTTTGGGTTGGGTTAGGAAATATCTCCAAAATATCAACACATAATATCTTTGCTTAAAACAAAACAAAAGCTTCTGGAAGCTTCATGAAAAAGCTAACCCAAATCAAACCCTAACTAAGTTTAATCTCCACTAATCATGTTGCATTTGTAATCATAACTTGTTACAATATTATATATCACATATATAATATATTTTTATAACAAAAGAAAATAATACAAATAACATATATCGCATATATATCAATGTATTATTCGGTGAGAAAATGAATCAATAAAGCGAGCTTATATTAGATAATGTAATGTAATATATCACATATATAAATATACATTAAATTATCGAATCAACACTTGATCCGACAATTCGGCTATATCGAATATAACCGACTAATATAACATGTACCGATCGAATCAACACTTGATCCGATGACCCGGCTATATCACATATACCCGGTCGATATCATATATCACGAGAATAAAATACGGTATCTTATATCGTATTATTCTCGGTCCCGCACATATCATATATGTGCTCCTACTCCGTTTTGCCTGAGTCAAGAAACCTCTGTGTAGGACTCTAAAGAATCGTCAATACATCGGTAGCAGGTGGTGATCATATCAAACACCCACAAGCTGCAAGCGGTCAGCTAAACATAACAGCCACCCAGGTATTGAGAGCTCAGAAGATCAACAAGCAAGCCTGTACATTCTCCTGTGAATCCAATCTGTAACACTACCGTACAGTCCGGTCTCTTTGTTTGATATGTCGCATATCTAGTCTAGGGGTGGTAAAGTTCAGACCCCAGTAACCGATAAATCGTGTCGATGTGAGGCTCATAACGGGTCGAGAACCTACTGATAACACTTACCAGTAGTACTCTATATCAGCCCAGGCCAGGAACTTCCAGTTATAGCCAATCGAACACAGCACAACATCAACTCCCTATACCGGGAGAGACGAATCCCCTCCTATCGCTCATTGCCTCTGTAGGGTTCCTAGGCACTCTCAAGAGGTCTCACAAGGCATCAACCATGCCAATTTCAAAATTTAACGGTGCCGAGAAACCCTAAACTACGGATCGTTGGCTAGATAACTAGGCGAAACAAAACTAGTTAACACTTAAGTACAAGAATACGGAAATACAACCTTTGTAGATCCGGTTCTCCACCTCCATAGCTCCGCAATGAGGTCCTCTCCGCTTTCCAAATCAAATCCCGGGCTCTAGCGTCGGCTTCATCGGAGAAGAAGCGGGCTAGGTCGTCGATGTCCATGTCGAAGATGATCTACGTCGAGGCATCGCTAGATCAAGCTCCAACTTCACCAAGTCTAGAAAACTTGTGAAGGAAACACACTCTACTACTTGGCAAGAGGTAGAGGATGAAGAAATAGGAAGTGGGTAGACTTTAGAATTGGATTTCTCACTCATTTTCATCAATCACCATTGATGAAGAAAGGTTTTCTTCAATGAAGAAGATGAAGAAGAAGAAGCTAGTATTATGATAAGATAATTCAATTGAAAAGAAAAATGAATCCTTATCATAATTCCAACCATAGTTAGGTGTAGAGAATAGACTAGGGTTAGTGAATGGTTAGGTTAAGGAGATGAAGACAAAATGGTCAAAGTTGAATGAAGCTTCAAGAAACTTCATGAATGAATGCAACCATTTTGTTTTCTTCTCTCTTTATTAATCCAAAATAAATAGATAAATTAATGGATAAATAAATAAAAACCTAACCATATACTTAACCATAGGTTTAATTCTTTACACTTAACCAAAGCAAACATGTATCATCAAACATGATACAATCAATTGCACAAAAAGTATATCACATATACAATGTGCACATCCGAGTGAGAATATCCATTTAAAGTGAACCGATACTAGTTAACGCAAAGTAATATATCAAATATATAATTATACATTAAATCATTAAATCAACACTTGATTTAACGATCCGGTCATATCGCATATAACCGACTAGTATCCTATGTATCGGTTTATCGAATCAATGCTTGAATCGATAACTAAGTTATATCGCATACAACCAATCGATACATTTATCGCGAGAATGGAATACGGTATCACATACACGTATTATTCTCGGTCCCGCACATATCTCATATGCGCTCCTATTTCGTTTCGCTTGAGCCAGGAAACCTCTGTGTAGGACTCTAAAGACTCGTCAATACGCCGGCAGCAGGTGATGATCATATCAATCACCCACAAGCCGCAAGCGGTCTGCTAAACGTAACGGCCACCCGGGTATTGAGCGATCAGAAGATCGACGAGCAAGCCCGCTCACACTCCAGTGAATCCAACCAGTAACACTACCGTACAGTCCGGTCTGATCGTCTGATATGTCGCATATCTCGCCTAGGGGTGGTAAACGTCAGACCCCAATAGCTCGATAAGTCGTGTCGATATGAGGTCTATAACAATTCGAGAAACTACTGGTAACACTTACCAGTAAATCTCAGCAACCCTGGCCAGGGATTTCCTGTTATAGCCAATCGAACACAGCGCAACATCAACTCCCTATACCGGGAGAGACGAATCCCCTCCTATCGCTCATTGCCTCCATGTGACTCGGGACTGTACCCAAAAACCACCGTTTTGCACGCCCTCTTGGACGTGGTAAGATGGAAATCAAAGCACAGTGGGAACCACACAAGACTCTATGACGATCTCGGGTCAACAGACTACTCTGTACCAGTGTCACCAGAGAACTGCCATCTGACGTGAGGTATAATACCATCTGGGAGTTCTCGGCGAGTCCGTCCAGTGTACCCAGTCTCTACCGAGCACCCGTATATCATCTCTGATGTCAAACACCAATGGATATGGGATCATCCATCGCCCATCTGTATGGGTCGAGAAGGTATACGCTAGTCTACTCTGGTATATCGATGCCCCGTCTCGATACACCCACGACTAGGGACTTTGAAGGATGTACTTATAGACTACCATGTCCCCACTAGTATGATCCGCATCATAATCCAGGTAGTCAAGTACACATCCTAGGGGCTTTGCCAACATGTAACAGAGAGACAATCAGTATACACGTTAAGGTAAAGTTCAACCAGATAGCATACTATCATGTCGAGCAAGAAAGTCCTCCCTATATATGTCCCAGCATCCACTACAATATACATCCTATGTACAGTAATGGCCTCTAGGGCATACATATAACTAACAATCTCCCACTTGCACTAGGGCCATCTAATAGCAGTGGTTGTAGTATCTCATACACAACCATCCCATAAAAGTCTCTCTCTGGGAACAGGCCTTTATGAGTGGATCCGCTGTGTTGTCCTCTGAGTCTACTCTCCAAACCTCGATCACCCTGGAGATCAACCATCTCCATGATCAGGTGACACTGCCTTAGAATATGTCTGGATCACTGATGGGACCGGCGTTCCTCGGCATGAGCCACAACTCCATTGTCTCACAATGGTAGGAACGTAGTTCATCTCATGAACCAATATATACCCAAACATCCTCCTTGGTAGCATCTTGAGTAGCGATGTATCCAGCCTTTATCGTCTAGTGTGTCACGGTATCTTGTTTGGAACTCTTCCAACATACCGTCCCTTTACTGAGGGTAAAGACAATGCCTGTGACTGACATTCAGTCGTCTTTATCACCCTGGAACCATTCCAGTGATTCTCCCCAGGGTCGATTGATACCATCTCACTACAGCTAGTGAGTATCCTAACATCCATTTAGATCTATCTCATAGATCCAAAATCCAGGATTTAGGAGGTATCACTTTGATCCTGTATGGAGAATTATGGTGATAAGCGGAGATTGACCGAGTGTAGCATAGGAAACTGCTTCCCCATCAAGAGTATGTCATCCACGTACTCTACGAGGATCATCACCATACTCCCTACTACCTTTTTGTTCATACAAGGTTCATCTATCATTTTGATGATGTCAAACTCTTTGACTAATTCATCAAAACAGATGTTCCAACTCCGCGATGCCTGCTTTATCCTATAAAGCATCTTGCACACGTTTCCGCTGCTCCCACTGTCTACGAAGCCCTTTGGCTGTGTACTTATAGACACTCTCTTCCAAAATATCATTTAGAAAAGTAGTCATGACACCCAACCACCATATATCGTAGTCATGGTATGTAGCCGTGGTAAGTAGGATCTGGATGGACTTAAGCATAGATACTTGAAAAGGTTTTATCATTATCCACAGCTGGTCAATGATGCAAACTTTTAACAAGTCTAGCTTTGAAAGTCTCAACTTTTCGATGTACACCAAGTAATCTTCTCAAGATATACTTGCTCCTGATGGGGATTTAACCCTTCAGATATAGCAACTAAAGTCCATACTTTGTTGGTGTATAAGGATTCCATCTCAGATCACTAAGCATCCAGCCATTCTTACAGAGTCTTACTCCTGATGGCCAGCTCGAAACTAGTTGGGTCATCATCTCATGATGCAATCCTCGCTCCCACTGTCATAGAGAAACCGAAGTATCTCTCAGGTGGGTGAGGAACCCTACTAGATCGGCGGAGAGGTTGAGCTTCGTTGGTAACTATTGAATCCTTTGGTTCTTTCAAATCATCAGCTGCAGTTTGTATAGCTGGAACCTTTCCAGTTCTACATAACTGACCTTGCCTCGAGCTTGTCCGGATTTTGCTTTTCAGACATAGGCTGGACAACCCCAAATCTCAACTAACTTGAGAGATGGGCTCTTCCCTTATCATATCAAATATGAAGTGGTAGGCAACTGATTTGATTTGAACCCTATTCAATAGGTATGCAGCTTCTCAAGTGCATAACTCCCAAAAAGGAAATAGGTAACTCAGTAGTACTCATCATAGAGCACACCTTATCATATAGGGTGAGATAGCTCCGCCCCGATATACCATCGTGCTATGGTGTATACGGAGGAGTAATGCTGAGAGAGAATCTCATTCTCCTTTGGAATAATCCAGGATTTTCGTGCTCAAGTATTCTCCTCCTCGATCACATCAAAGGACATAATACTTATACCCGTGTTTTGGTTCTCTACTTCTAAACCATATTCTGTGAATATCTCAAAAGGTTCGGACTTGTGTTTCAACAGGAACATATGTCTGAATCTTGAGAGATTATCAGAGAATGTAATGAAGTACAAAGAACCGGTCTTGGCATGTGTAGACATGGGACCTTTATACATCAACATGTATCATCCTAAGAGTTCACTAACTCTTTCTCCGTTTCCAATAAACGGAGCTATGGTCATCTTATCTCTGTGACATGACTGGCAAGTTTCACAAGATGTAAATTCAAACTGATTTAAATATGCATCTAAATGTAACTTAGCTAGTCGGGTCGCATTGATATGACCTAGTCTACAATACCTCAAGAAGGATTCGTTTAGTTCTGAACTCTTCCTCTTGTGTGTGTTCTGTATACTAAAGAACTGTAGTTTGATTTAGAACATCAATGCTTTTAGATAACGTGCCTGAACCGATCAACTTTTGATATAGGAAATGTTCAAAACATTATCCAACAATACAAAATTTTATCATTTCTTTACTAATAAAGAGACTGATATGATTTTGTATATCAGGTTCGGTATCTAATAACATTCGTTCAGAATCAATGTATTGTAATACAGGGTGACAGTGACCAACAGACTTGGCTGCAACTCTTGCCCCGTTTTCTGCCTCATGAAACTTATCACCCGTTCTCAGTTCTCTACCTGTCTGTAGCCCTATGTAACAAATTACATATCTGGGATCCTGATATGGTATCACATACCCAGGATGTAGAGGATACAGAGAAACAGTTCGCTGTAATGAACACACCCGAAGATGATGCATCAACATGCACTCTCTTCGTTTGGGCGGCACGGGAAATCTGGTAATCCCCAATTTCCTGCTCTGTCTTACAACAATTATAAGTTGGAGCGGGACCAACGTTCCCCAGCTCAGTATAACAAGCGGGTTCGGTCAATTATCCGTATTATTATCTTGATTAAGGCGTGATATGGTCGCTACCTGGAGAGAGAGAGAAGAAAACACTCAGCGTGCGCTCTTGTAAGAATAGATTGGTTATTATTTTATCTAATCAGGATGGCTCCCACTTCTTTTTATCAAATCTTCCTTCAAACCCTAAAAGGAAAGACTAGCCGGGATTAATTACACACTACAAGTTCGCCAATCTTTCAGCCAGGCCAGTGTCGGTACTTTGAGGGAGGTCCCCCGTGCTTTCGCACGAACCTAATTAATGTAAACCTCGTTTTCCCAGAGGCGTAACCCCGTTGACACCTTTCTAGACACCTACTTGATCGGCTAATTGTAATGTATAAAACTCTCCCAGGAGTAACAATTACTCACAGCGGGTAACGGGATCCAACTATTTCATAGAAGGTATGCAATCTCATTGCAAATTTCAACACTTGAAATTCCCGATAATATTTTACCCCTAGCTCGCTATGACCTTGACGCATGCCAAACAACCCATAGTCTGCTAGTCAAGTTCAACCCGTACATTTCTTGATTGAATTAAACCCACCCGCACGACCCTTGACGCATGCCAAACAACGCCGTACGAATACCCTAATCCAATCGCATCGTATGCTAGCAGATAAGCACTAGTTAGCTACCGTACACTACGCCTTGACGCATGCCAAACAACCGCAGCACGAATACTAACTAGTACTTATCTGAAATGACGGAGGGCTACGACAGGTTTTTCTGAAAACCTATTGCGTAATGAACTTGATATCGTTGTAGAATCAAATGATTTTAAAAATGGAGTGTTTTTGAAGCTTTTCTAGTTTTGCTAAAGGAGTCACTCCCGGTGAAGGGATCGTCGGTCCTTTCCTCGTCGAATGAGGTGCGGGATATATCATATGTATCACTGTGCAAAGCAAAAACTCTTAAAAGCAATCAAAAGACAAACCGAGTGTGTAGCATCTACCAGTTATTGCTAAAGGAGTCACTCCCGGTGAAGGGATCTCGGTCCTTTCCTCATCGAATAAGGTGTAGGATATATCACATATACCGCTGTGCAAAGCAAGAACTGTAGCTACCTGTTTTATTTTGAAATTCGATTCTACAACATCTTAGGTTTCTTTTACTTTCATTAATCACATTAATGAAGTCCCATCATTTAAGTACCTAAACATCACAGATAAATACGACGTACACTTATGCCATCCGCATTCGCCTCGATGTCCCCTCATGCACCGTTAGGTTAGGTAACTAACGGCAGAGCGGGGCAGGGCTAGCGCGGGTGTAAAACATAAGTAACGCCTATATAATATATCATATATACTATATACTGTATCTATCACAGAACATCACATGATCACATCACAGATATCGCAGCAGAAGAATCATATGAAATATTGGATATACTAGGACGTCCGTGTTTTCAATACGAGCCAGTATAAAACACGGATTCCACGGTCGTGATGAATAGCCAAACCCACACCCCTAGACCCCTACGAGAGCGGCAAGCAACCCTACCAATTCTAGAGTTAGGAGACCCGGACTCGACTCCTCGAGTTGGTCTCCCACTGGACTCCAGAACCCGGTTACTTGTGCTCCCCTCCTTGGGTCTATCCTAGTGCGGAAAAGTAAATAATATACAAAGGGTGACATCTTCCGCAACCTGGAAGTGCCCCATAAAAGAATATTACATACAGATTTTTTACATGAATGAAAATGAAAAATACTCATCTCACATAAAAACCCCCGGCTATTCAAACACGACGATCCAATATAACATATCCAGCAACACATAACATCACATGTCATCAACGTAAGTAAATATGTCCATCCCAATTGTCGTTGACATATAGCAACGAAACCGGCGATATCACATATTACATTTACGGTCACAGAAAAGAAAGTGTAAAACTACAACAGTTGGAATCCGCAACCTCCATAGACATCGCATGCCTAACCAAATGAATTTCTTAGACATCGCATGCCTAACAATCATAAACCCCGCATTTTAGTCTCAAAATCGAAAAAAAATTTCAATACCAAGTCGGGCAATTCAACAAGATTCCCGACATCCTGATCGAATACTCGTCGCAAACTTTAGTAGGCGGCCGCACCCCCGATACCGTCAACGAAGTGCACCAAGGCGGAACACCGCTACCGCAAGCACCCGAACGGATGCTTTCGGCGACGGGGTTCTCCTACAGTCACTTGGTCGGGGCTATAGAGTGAGGCTGTCTATTAAGTTTACCCGGAGAGTATCCGCGTACGCTACGTGATTGCTACGGAATTTTGATCACATCAAAATTCCGTGGCAACCGATCAAGTGAGACTAAATTGCTAGATTTACAACATTCATTCAGTTATCTCATAACTTATTGTGAATTCCAATTATTGTATCCCATTCCAGATAATTAGAAAATGTTAAACTTTCCGATCGAACAATCGAACACCCAAGTTTTCCCGATACAGATCAACACATGAAACAAGTCTAAAGACATTCAGTTCGTGCCTCAGTACCAACGGTCCAGCCGTAGAAGGGTCAAGCCAACGCCTCACATGTGGCACGCCATACTGCCCCAAACCCGAAGGTTCAAAGGGCAGTTCAAGACGGTCACATAATCGAGTTAAGGTTTGTTGTCTTCTAGAGGGTCCATTGCGTTACTTGCACTACTTAGAACGTCTTTAAACCACGGAAAAATCCAACACTTGGAAATTTCCCGACAGGGAAAAAATTGGGTATTTATATCCGGTCGAACTTTTTAACATATTCATAAATTAACCGGAAATACACATAGACAAAATTTGACAATCCGATCGAAACACCGAGTCTCCAAAACAACCCAAAAATTCAACTCTTGAAAAAATATTAAAAATTCCCAGAAAAATCACCACAGGAAAATAAGAATTACTGTGCAAAATGATTTACATACTGTGGCCGTACGGCCGCGGAACCGCCGCATGAGCCTTGCTCATGCGGCGGAAACGCGGTGAAAAAGTGGAATTAGGCGGCCGAATTTCACAGTAACTCTTATATATTCCTGATGTGTTTTCTGCATATTTTTAATCTGGAAAAAACCACGATTTTAGAAAATGTCCAGAGAGCATGGAAATTTTGGGGTTTCGGTTCGTTCGGACTTCAAATTGCGTCTAGACTTCGCCTAAGGCTCTAGCTAGGCTCTGATACCACTGTAGGGTTCCTAGGCACTCTCAAGAGGTCTCACAAGGCATCAACCATGCCAATTTCAAAATTTAACGGTGCCGAGAAACCCTAAACTACGGATCGTTGGCTAGATAACTAGGCGAAACAAAACTAGTTAACACTTAACTACAAGAATACGGAAATACAACCTTTGTAGATCCGGTTCTCCACCTCCATAGCTCCGCAATGAGGTCCTCTCCGCTTTCCAAATCAAATCCCGGGCTCTAGCGTCGGCTTCATCGGAGAAGAAGCGGGCTAGGTCGTCGATGTCCATGCCGAAGATGATCTACGTCGAGGCATCGCTAGATCAAGCTCCAACTTCACCAAGTCTAGAAAACTTGTGAAGGAAACACACTCTACTACTTGGCAAGAGGTAGAGGATGAAGAAATAGGAAGTGGGTAGACTTTAGAATTGGATTTCTCACTCATTTTCATCAATCACCATTGATGAAGAAAGGTTTTCTTCAATGAAGAAGATGAAGAAGAAGAAGCTAGTATTATGATAAGATAATTCAATTGAAAAGAAAAATGAATCCTTATCATAATTCCAACTATAGTTAGGTGTAGAGAATAGACTAGGGTTAGTGAATGGTTAGGTTAAGGAGATGAAGACAAAATGGTCAAAGTTGAATGAAGCTTCAAGAAACTTCATGAATGAATGCAACCATTTTGTTTTCTTCTCTCTTTATTAATCCAAAATAAATAGATAAATTAATGGATAAATAAATAAAAACCTAACCATATACTTAACCATAGGTTTAATTCTTTACACTTAACCAAAGCAAACATGTATCATCAAACATGATACAATCAATTGCACAAAAAGTATATCACATATACAATGTGCACATCCGAGTGAGAATATCCATTTAAAGTGAACCGATACTAGTTAACGCAAAGTAATATATCAAATATATAATTATACATTAAATCATTAAATCAACACTTGATTTAACGATCCGGTCATATCGCATATAACCGACTAGTATCCTATGTATCGGTTTATCGAATCAATGCTTGAATCGATAACTAGGTTATATCGCATACAACCAATCGATACATTTATCGCGAGAATGGAATACGGTATCACATACACGCATTATTCTCGGTCCCGCACATATCTCATATGCGCTCCTATTTCGTTTCGCTTGAGCCAGGAAACCTCTGTGTAGGACTCTAAAGACTCGTCAATACGCCGGCAGCAGGTGATGATCATATCAATCACCCACAAGCTGCAAGCGGTCTGCTAAACGTAACGGCCACCCGGGTATTGAGCGATCAGAAGATCGACGAGCAAGCCCGCTCACACTCCAGTGAATCCAACCAGTAACACTACCGTACAGTCCGGTCTGATCGTCTGATATGTCGCATATCTCGCCTAGGGGTGGTAAACGTCAGACCCCAATAGCTCGATAAGTCGTGTCGATATGAGGTCTATAACAATTCGAGAAACTACTGGTAACACTTACCAGTAAATCTCAGCAACCCTGGCCAGGGATTTCCTGTTATAGCCAATCGAACATAGTGCAACATCAACTCCCTATACCGGGAGAGACGAATCCCCTCCTATCGCTCATTGCCTCGATGTGACTCGGGACTGTACCCAAAAACCACCGTTTTGCACGCCCGCTTGGACGTGGTAAGATGGAAATCAAAGCACAGTAGGAACCACACAAGACTCTATGACGATCTCGGGTCAACAGACTACTCTGTACCAGTGTCACCAGAGAACTGCCATCTGACGTGAGGTATAATACCATCTGGGAGTTCTCGGCGAGTCCGTCCAGTGTACCCAGTCTCTACTGAGCACCCGTATATCATCTCTGATGTCAAACACCAATGGATATGGGATCATCCATCGCCCATCTGTATGGGTCGAGAAGGTATACGCTAGTCTACTCTGGTATATCGATGCCCCATCTCGATACACCCACGACTAGGGACTTTGAAGGATGTACTTATAGACTACCATGTCCCCACTAGTATGATCCGCATCATAATCCAGGTAGTCAAGTACACATCCTAGGGGCTTTGCCAACATGTAACAGAGAGACAATCAGTATACACGTTAAGGTAAAGTTCAACCAGATATCATACTATCATGTCGAGCAAGAAAGTCCTCCCTATATATGTCCCAGCATCCACTACAATATACATCCTATGTACAGTAATGGCCTCTAGGGCATACATATAACTAACAGCCTCCATGTGATTCGGGACTGTACCCAAAAGCCACCGTTTTGCACGCCCTCTTGGACGTGGTAAGGTGGAAATCAAAGCACAGTGGGAATCACACAAGACTCTATGACGATCTCGGGTTTACAGACTAACCTGTACCAGTGTCACCGGAGAACTGCCATCTGACGTGAGGTATAATACCATCTGGGAGTTCTCGGCGAGTCCGTTCAGTGTACCCAGTCTCCACTGAGCACCCGTATGCCATCCTTGATGTCAAACACCGATGGATATGGGATCATCCATCGCCTATCATATGGGTCAAGATGCGTATACGCTAGTCTACTCTCGTGTATCGATGCCCTGTCTCGATACACCCTCGACTAGGAACAGTTATAGGATGTACTCGTCGACTACTCTGGCCCCACCAGTATGATCTCATCATAGTCCCAGTTGTCGAGTACATATCCTAAGGGCTTTATCAATATGTGAGAGTAAGACAGTAAACTAATATAAGTCAACATGTTAAGACAAAGCGAAACCAAATAGCATACTATCATGTCGAGCAAGAAAGTCCTCTCTATATATATCCAAGTATCCACTATAATATACATCATATGTACAATAATGGCCTCTAGGGCATATACATAACTAACAATTTCCCACTTGCACTAAGGCCAGCTGTTGTAGTATCTCATACCTAACATCCCGAATAATCTCTCAAACTGTATCTAGGGAATGGCCTTCGTGAGTGGATCCCCAGTGTTGTCCTTCGTATCAACTCTCCTGACCTCGATCTCCCGGCGATCAACTATCTCCCTGATCAGGTGATACCGCCTCAGAATATGTCTGGACTTCTGATGGGACCTGGGTTCCTTGGTCAAAGCCATAGCTCTATTGTTATCACAATACAAAGGTATTGGATGCTCAATGGACGGAACCAAACTAACTTCAGTGATGAACTTCTTCATCCAGACAGCCTTTTGGCAGCATCGTTGGCAGCGATGTATTCAGTTTCCATCGTTGAGTCTACAACGGTTTCCTGTTTGGAACTCTTCCAACACACCGCCCCTCCATTTAGGGTAAAGACAAATCCCGAGTGCGACTTAGAGTCGTCCTTATCACTTTGGAAGCTTGAATCTGTAAAGGACTCCACGTGGAGTTCTCCGTTACCATACACCAAGAACATCTCTTTAGTCCTTCTCAAGTACTTGAGAATGTTCTTCACAGCATTCCAGTGACTCTCTCCAGGATCTGCTTGATACCGACTCACTACACTTAGTGAGTATGCTACATCGGGTTTGGTACATAGCATCGCATACATGATAGAGCCTACTGCCGAAGCATAGGGTATCCCTTGCATGCGAGCTCTTTCCAAATCAGTCTTGGGAGACATCTCTTTGGAGAGAGTGAGTCCAGAGATCGTGGGTTGGTTCCCACGCTTGGAATCTTTCATACTAAACCTCTTTAATATGGTGTCAATGTACTTGGATTGGAACAATCCCAATATCCGTTTAGATCTATCTCTACAGATCATAATTCCCAGTATGCAGGAGGCATCACCTAGATCTTTCATTGAGAATCTTTGTGATAAGAAGAGCTTGACCGATTGCAGTATAGGAACATCATTTCCTATCAAGAGTATGTCATCCACGTACAATACGAGGAAGACTACCTTACTCTCTGCAACCTTCTTGTATATACAAGGTTCATCTACATTTTTGATGAAGTCAAACTTTTTGACTACAACATCAAAGCAGATGTTCCAACTCCGCGATACTTGCTTTAACCCATAGATGGATTTAAGCAGCTTGCACACCTTTCCGCTGCTCCCACTATCTACGAAGCCCTCTGGCCGAGTCATGTACACGCACTCTTCTAAATTACCATTTAGACAGGCGGTCTTAACATCCATCTGCCAGATTTCGTAGTCATGGTATGCAGCAATGGCAAGTAAGATCCGGATGGACTTAAGCATAGCCACTGGAGAAAAGGTTTCATCATAATCCACACCTGGTCGTTGACGAAAACCCTTTGCAACAAGTCTAGCTTTAAAAGTCTCAACTTTTCCATCTACACCAAGTTTCTTCTTAAAGATCCATTTGCTCCCAATGGGTTTTACCCCTTCAGGAGCAATTTCCAAAGTCCATACTTTGTTGGTGTACATGGATTCCATCTCAGATCGCATTGCATCCAGCCACTTTACAGAGTCACCACTCGTGATGGCCTGCTTGAAACTAGTCGGGTCATCATCTTCCATGATGCAATCCTCGCTCCCACCATCAACGAGAAAACCGTAGTATCTCTCAGGTGGGTGAAAAACCCTACTAGATCAGTGGAGAGGCTGGGGTTCGTTGGGAACTATTGAATCCTCTGGTTCCAATAAATCATCAGTTGTAGTTTGTTCTGCTGGAACTTCTTCCAGTTCTACCTCAGAGCCACTAATCTCTTTTGCATGAAATTCCTTTTCTAAAAAGGTGGCGTGTTGAGCAACAAACACCCTTTGTTCCTCACTGTGGTAGAGAATATACCCTCGCGAATGCTTGGGATATTCAACAAACTTACATAAAACAGACCTTGCCTCGAGTTTGTCCGGTTTTTATCTTTTGACATAGGCCGGGCAACCCCATATCTTAACAAAATTAAGATATGGTCTCTTCCCTTCCCATATCTCATATGGAGTGGTAAGCACATATTTGGTAGAAACTTTATTCAGTAGGTATGCCGCTGTCTCAAGCGCATATCCCCAGAAGGAAATAGGTAACTCAGCAGTGGTCATCATAGAGCGCACCATATCTAATAGGGTGCGATTCCTCCGCTCCGATACACCGTTGTGCTGTGGTGTATAAGGAGGAGTAAGCTGAGAGAGAATCCCATTCTCTTTTAGATAATCTAGGAACTCATTGCTCAAGTATTCTCCTCCTCGATCAGATCGCAGGATCTTAATACTTTTGCCCGTTTGGTTCTCTACTTCGTGCTTATATTCTCTGAATTTCTCAAAAGCTTTAGACTTGTGTTTCATCAGGAACACATGTCCGTATCTTGAGAGATCGTCGGTGAATGTAATGAAGTAGGAAGAACCGTTCCTGGCATGTGTAGACATGGGACCGCATTCATCACTATGTACCAGTCCTAAGGGTTCCTCAACTCTTTCTCCGTGTCCACTAAACAGAGTTTTGGTCATTTTACCTTTGAGACATGAATGGCAAGTATCATAAGATGATAATTCGAACGGATTCAAATATCCATCCTTATGTAACTTAGCTAGCCGTGTCGCATTGATATGACTAAGTCTACAATGCCACAAGAAGGATTCGTTCATTTCTGAACTCTTCCTCTTGTGTGTGTTTTGTATATTAAGGACTGTATTTTGATTGAGAACGTATATGCCATTATGTAACGAGCCTGATCCAATCAACTTTTGATTTAGGAAGATGTTCATAACATTATCCTGTATTACAAAATTATATCCTTCTTTACTTAATAAAGAAACTGATATAATATTGCACATCATGTTCGGTATATAATAGCACTCGTTCAGAATCAATGTATTACTACTTGGTAATATAAGGTGATTTTCGCCAACTGCTTTGGCTGCTATATTTGCACCATTCCATACTTGTACGGAATGATCACCGTTTTCCAGTTCTGTATCTTTACGTAGCCCACGTAACAATTTATATATGTGGGATCCCGATCTGGTATCTAATACCTAGGACGTAGGGTGAACTGAGAAACAATTCTCAATAACTAATACACCCGAAGAAGATGCATCAATATACTTGTTCTTCGTTTGGGTGGCGTGAGAATCCAGATATTGTCCTATTCCCTGCTTAGTCTCATAACACTTATAAGAATGAACGGGACCAACGTTCCCCTGCTCAGTATAATAAGCGGGTTCAGTCAATACATCCATATTATTATCTTGATTAAGGCCTGACATGGTCGCTACCTGGAGAGAGAAAGAAGAAAACACTTTAGCTTATGCTCTTACAAGATTAGATTGGTTATTATCTTATCTAATCAGGATGTCTCCCACTGTTTTTATCAAATCTTCCTTCAAACCCTAAAAGGTAAGATTAGCCGGGATTAATTACACCCTACAATTTCGTCAATCTTTCAGCCAGATCAGTGTTAGTACTTGAGGGAGGTTCCCCGTGCTATCGCACGGACCTAATTAAAATAAACCTCGTTTTCCCAGAGGCATAACCCCGTTAACATCTTTCTAGACACCTACTTGATCGGCTAATTGTCCTGTGTAAAATTCTCCCAGGAGTAACTCTTACTCGTGGTGGGTATCGGGATCCATCTATCTCATAGAAGGTATGCAATCTCATTGAAAATTTCAACACTTGAAATTCCCAATAATATTTTGCCCCAAGCATCCCATGACCTTGACGGAGGTCAACAAATCATAGGGTGCTAGTCAAGTTTAACCCATCATTTCTTGATTAAATAAGACCCACCCGCACGACCCTTGATGGAGGTCAACAAGGCCGTACGACTACCCTAATCCAATCTGCATCACATGCATAAACAGATAAATACTAGTTAGCTACCGCACACTATGCCTTGACGGAGGTCAACAAACGTAGTACGAATACTAAGTAGGATTTATCTGAAAAGACGGAGGGCTACGACAGGTTTTTCTGAAAACCTATTGTGTAATGAACTTGATATCGTTGTAGAAACAAGTGATTTTGAAAAGGAGTGTTTTTTAGGCTTTTCTAGTTTCGCTAAAGAGGTCACTCCCGGTGAAGGGATCTCGGCTCTTTCCCCATCGAATAAGGTGCAGCGTATATCATATATACCGCTATGCATAGCAAAACTGTAGCTACCCTTTTTATAATGTTTTGATTCTACAACATCTTTTAGGTTTCTTTCCTTTTATTAATCTCATTAATAAATCCCATCAGTTAATGCTTCCTAAGCATCACAGAAGAAACGAAAGCAGTAATATTTATATATCAACACATATATATATATATTATTCGTCTCAGGCACTAATATGATCTCATCACAGAACATTGCAGCAGAAGATAACATATGAAATATTGGATATACTAGGACGTCTGTGTTTTACATCGAGCCTGTATAAAACACGGATTCCATGGTCGCGATGAATAGCCAAACCAACATCCGTAGACCCCTACGAGAGCGGCAAGTAACACTGCCAATTCCAGGGTTAGGAGACCCGGTCTCGACTCCTCGAGATGGCCTCCCACTGGACCCTAGAACCCGGTTATTTGTGCTCCCCTCCTCGGGTCTACCTAATGCGGAAAAGTAAATAATATACAATGGTGACATCAACCTCAACCCGGAAGTGCCCCAATAAAAGAATATTACATATAATGAATTTTACATGAATGAAAATAGAAACCCTCATCTCACATAAAACCTCTGGCTATTCAGAACACGACGATCCAATATAATATATCACAGCAACACATAATATCTCATATCATCAACGTAAGCAAGTATGCGTATCCCGATTGTCGTTGATGTATAGCAACGAAGCCGGTGATACACCACATACTACGCTTACGGTCACAGAAAAGAAAGTATAAAACTACAACATTTGGAATCCACAATCACTTTAGACATCTTAAATCCGAAATATCACATACTTCGCATTTCATGCCTAACTATATGAATTCCACATATTGTATCACATTTCAGATAAATAGACAATGTTAAACTTTCCGATCGAATCATCAAACACCCAAGACTTCCCAAATAGCTCAACACTTGAGCGGAGTTCAAAAATCCCAGAACATATCACAGCCCCAATGAACCAGCCGTAGAAGGGTCAAACCAACGCCTCACATGTGGCAGCGCTAAACTACCACAAACCCTAGGGTTCAGTGGCAGTTTTGACGGCCACATAATCGAGTTAAGGTTACGTTCTTCTGGAGGGTCCACCGATACGCTTGCATGTTTTTCCGAAAGTTTTATACTCAAGAAAAATTCAACACTTGAAAGTTTTTCGTGTCGGGAAAAAGTGAGTTATTGATATCCGTTCGAACATTTTAACACGTTCTAAATTATCCGAAAAACTAAACGAAGTTAACTTTCCGATCGAATCAACGAATACAAAAGATCTCCAGAACACTCAACACTTGAGTAATATTAAAAATTCTCAGAAGTATCTACTAATACCTACGGATAAACCCTACAAATACGAGTCCCTAATTCCCAAGTACGGCCGCGGAACCGCCGCGCAAAGCATGTTCCTGCCGCGGTTCCGCTGCGACTTGAAGGTATTAGGGGTTCGTATTTTACAGTAATCCTTAGAATTCCCTGCTGAATTTTCTGAGGATTTTTAATACGGAAAAAAACATATTTTAAAAAAATTTCCAAAGAGGGGTCAAAATACAACGTTTCGGGGTTCGATCGGACTTTTAACTTCGTATACACGTCGCCTAATGCTCTAGCCAGGCTCTGATACTACTGCAGGGTTACTAGGCACTGTCACAAGGGTCTATAAGATATCAACCATGCCCGATTTAAAATTTAGAAGTGCCGAACAACCCAAAGCGAGGATCTTTGCTAGGGTATTAGGGTAAACAAAGCATGCAAACAACTTTACATATAAGAGAGAGGGATTACAACCTTTGTAGTCCGCTCCTTCGCTTCATAAGCTCCGAGTAGTAGTCCCATCGCCGCGATCCATGATCTCCCGGACTCAAGAGAGTCTCCACAAGCCGAATGATCCATGCTTGCTTGAAGTCTTACTTTTCGAAGATGATCTACCTTGAAAAATCTTTAACTCAAGCTCTCACTTCTCTAATCAGGTATTAATGAAGTGAACACCCTAATCTAAGTGGCTAGAATAGATGAGGATGATGAAGTAGGAATTATGCTCTCATTTTTTTTCATAATCTCATACTAATTCATCACAAAAGCAAAAACTAGAAAGCTTTTCAAGGAGGAAGAAGAAGATCAAGTCTTTTTGTGATGAATAATGAATTGTTATTCTTATTACAATTGCAACCTATGGTTAAGTCAAGAAAGGCTTAACCATTGTAGAGATTTAACTAGGGTAAAAGGGTTTGGGTTGGATTAGGAAATATCTCCAAAATATCAACACATAATATCTTTGCTGAAAACAAAACAAAAGCTTCTAGAAGCTTCATGAAAAAGCTAACCCAAATCAAACCCTAACTATATTTAATCTCCACTAATCATGTTGCATTTGTAATCATAACTTGTTACAATATTATATATCACATATATAATATATTTTTGTAACAAAAGAAAATAATACAAATAACATATATCGCATATATATCAATGTATTATCCGGTGAGAAAATGAATTAATAAAGCAAGCTTATATTAGATAATGTAATGTAATATATCACATATATAAATATACATTAAATTATCGAATCAACACTTGATCCGAAAATCCGGCTATATCGAATATAACCGACTAATATAACATGTACCGATCGAATCAACACTTGATTCGATGACCCGGCTATATCACATATACCCGGTCGATATCATATATCGCGAGAATAAAATACGGTATCTCATATCGTATTATTCTCGGTCCCGCACATATCACATATGTGCTCCTACTCCGTTTTGCCTGAGTCAAGAAACCTCTGTGTAAGACTCTAAAGAACCATCAATACGCCGGTAGCAGGTCACCCACAAGCTGCAAGCGGTCAGCTAAACGTAATAGCCACCCAGGTATTGAGCGATCAGATTATCAACAAGCAAGCCTGTACATTCTCCTGTGAATCCAATCAGTAACACTACCGTACAGTCCGGTCTCTTCGTCTGATATGTCGCATATCTAGTCTAGGGGTGGAAAACGTCAGACCCCAGTAACCGATAAGTCGTGTCGATGTGAGGCTCATAACGAGTCGAGAACCTACTAATAATATTTACCAGTAGTACTATATATTAGCCCTGGACAGGGACTTCCAGTTATAACCAATCGAACACAGCACAACATCAACTCCCTATACCGGGAGAGACGAATCCCCTCCTATCGCTCATTGCCTCCATGTGATTCAGGACTGTACTCAAAAGCCACCGTTTTGCATGCCCTCTTGGACGTGGTAAGGTGGAAATCAAAGCACAGTGGGAATTACACAAGATTCTATGACGATCTCGGGTCTACAGACTAATCTGTACCAGTGTCACCGGAGAACTGCCATCTGACGTGAGGTATAATACCATCTGGGAGTTCTCGGCGAGTCCGTTCAGTATACCCAGTCTCCACTGAGCACCCGTACGCTATCCTTGATGTCAAACACCGATGGATATGGGATCATCCCTCGCCCATCATATGGGTCAAGATGCGTATACGCTAGTATACTCTGGTGTATCGATGCCCTGTCTCGATACACCCTCTACTAGGAACAGTTATAGGATGTACTCATTGACTACTCTGGCCCCACTAATATGATCTCATCATAGTCCCAGTAGTCGAGTACATATCCTAAGGGCTTTATCAACATGTGAGAGCAAGACAGTAAACTAATATAAGTCAACATGTTAAGACAAAGTGAAACCAAATAGCATACTATCATGTCGAGCAAGAAAGTCCTCTCTATATATATCCAAGCATCCACTATAATATATATTATATGTACAATAATGGCCTCTAGGGTATATACATAACTAACATATACCTCAAGATACTAGTCATTCTTGTTCTGGTTGTTCACCTCCTCTTCGGCCTCCTCGATGTAATAGAAGATCCACCCGAGAGTTCCTTCTTCAAGCTTCAACCTCTAACTTGAGGTAACTAAGTGGCTAGGATTGCTAATCCAAGTGACCTAGAGGATATAGAGATGGATTAAGGATATATTAGTCTTTCTAACCCCTGAGATCTCAACACATTAGAGGATTAGGGTTAGGTTTTAGAAGAAGAGAGCTTGAGAAGAGAGAATGTGTTTGTTAATTATCAATTGAACCTTTCTCACTTTGAAAAATATGAAGCATCAAAAATATCTTGCACAAATATCATCCATGCTTCAATTAATTCTTGAGATGAATCATCTTATGTGTCATGGTGCAATTAATGATAATAACACATAAGCTCTCTACCTTATTAAGTTTAATCCACAAATGAATTAAAACTAAATGAGTCACCTTTCTTCTAGAAGCTTCTCGACTAATTACGAGAATGCCCCTCCCATCCGTATTTACGAAAAATACGGATATACTGAGACTGCATAAATCCAATAATCCAATACTATAATCTGGCTTAAACCAAAGCCTGCTAGTATAATCTGTCCGAACATCATATGTGCACAAGTACACGTATATGTCCGAACCCTGTTGTAAAACCATACGACCTCTATATCATTTCGCCTGAAGTAGGGAAACTCTCTGTGTGGGACTCTAAAGACTCGACACTACACTGGCAGTGGGTTTAACCACAGGGCACAAGCGGTACTAGCTGTATGTAACGGTCCCCAGGTAGACGTCGATAAGAAGGCCGATGAGGAAACCCATCTGAACTCCTACTGAGCCTGATGTGACAATCTTCGTACAGTCCGGTCTATTCGTCTAGGACTATCGCATATCGGGCCTAGGGGGCGGCAAGCGTCAGTCCCCTAAAAGCGGTATAAGTCGTGTCGGAGTGAAGCCCATTACACCTTGAGAAGTTACTGGAAAACCTACCAGTAAATCTCGCTTGCCTTGGCCAGGGACCTTGTGTAATGGCTCTCCAAACACAGCGTGATATCAACCCCCAATACCGGGAGAGACGAATCCTATCTAACCGCCACTGCCTCTAAGTGCTTCGGGACTGCACCCAACTGCTACCTGTTTACATGACTCAGTGGAGCCATGGTAGGGTAGCAATCTAAGAACAGTAGGAACACACTTGAGGCAAAGCAGCAGTGTCAAGTTTACGGACTATGCTGTATTCATGTCACCTGGGAACTGTTAACTGACGACGGGTATAATACCAACCAACAGTTCCCGGCGAGTCCTGTCCGGTGTACCCGTAACCCAACGAGCACCTGCATACTATCTCCAGTACGACGTACTGATGACTGTGGGACATACCATCTCCCCAACTGGGATTAGAAGCGTACACACTAGTCTACTCCGGAGTATCGATGCCCTGTCTCGATAATTCTACGATTAGGGACCTGAAAAAGGATGTGCTTGTAGACTACCCAGCCCCCACCAGTGTGACTGCCATCACAACGCTGGTAGTCAAGCATGATCCTATGGGCTCTATCAATATGTATTCGTGATATGCTAAAAGAAACATATACACATATTAAGATAGATATAAACCAAGTAGCATACTACTATGTTGAGCAAGACTGTTAATACAACTGTGAATATCCCAAGCTTCCATTAAGTAATATACAAGCTACTATGATACATTAATGCCCCCCAGGGCATATACACTGACAATCTCCCACTTGCACTAGGGCCATGTACTGGCGTATCGAAGACCTATCATCTCGAATAGCCTCTCGAACTGCGTCTGAGGTAAGGCCTTTATGAATGGATCTGCAGTGTTCTCCTCTGCAGCAACTCTCCAGACCTCGATCTCCCGGTGATCAATGATCTCTCTGATTAGGTGATACCGCCTTAAGATGTGTCTGGACTTCTGATGGGACCTGGGTTCCTTCGCTAAAGCTATAGCGCCGTTGTTGTCACAATACAGCGGTATTGGATCAATAATGGTAGGAACCACCTGAAGCTCTATTAGGAACTTCTTCATCCAGACTGCTTCTTTTGCGGCATCGCAAGTAGCGATATACTCCGCTTCCATCGTCGAGTCAGCAACGGTGTCCTGCTTGGAACTCTTCCAGCACACCGCCCCTCCATTGAGGGTAAAGACATAACCAGACATGGACTTGGTGTCATCCTTGTCACTCTGGAAGCAGAAGTCAGCAAAAGCCTCGATCTGGAGGTCTTTTCTGCCGTAAACCAAGAACATATCCTTAGTCCTTCTCAGGTACTTGAGAATGTTCTTTTCTGCTATCCAGTGCTTCTCCCCTGGGTCTGACTGATACTGGCTTACCACGCTTAGTGCGTAAGCTGCATCTGGTCTGGTGCACAACATCGTATACATTATAGAGCCTACAGCAGAAGCGTAGGGTATAACTGACATGCGATCCCTTTCTAAATCAGTCTTAGGAGACATCTCTTTGGATATGGTGATTCCGTGACAAGCCGGTAAATTACCGCGCTTTGAATCGTCCATACTGAATCTTTTCAGTATAGTGTTGATATACCTGGACTGCGAAAGTCCCAACATCCTTTTAGATCTATCACGATAGATCTGGATCTCCAAAATGTAAGAGGCATCACCCAGGTCTTTCATGGAGAGCCTGTGTGACAAGAATCCTTTGACACATTGTAGCATAGGAATGTCATTTCCTATCAAGAGAATGTCATCCACGTACAAGATGAGGAATACGACAGTTCGTGCTACAATCTTACTATATATACATGGTTCATCTGGATTTTTGATAAAGTCATATTCTTTGACCGTTTCATCAAAACAGATGTTCCAACTCCGCGATGCCTGCTTTAGTCCATAAATTGACTTAAGCAACTTGCACACTTTCCCGCTGCTCCCACTCTGATTGAAACCTTCTGGCTGATCCATATAGACGCACTCATCCAAATTACCATTTAGAAAAGTCGTCTTTACGTCCATCTGCCAGATCTCATAATCGTGGAAGGCAGCAATGGCAAGAAGGATCCGAATGGATTTGAGCATAGCCACTGGAGAAAAAGTTTCGTCATAGTCCAAACCAGGTCTTTGACGAAAACCCTTTGCAACAAGTCTAGCCTTATAGGTTTCCACCTGTCCATCTACACCAATCTTCTTCCTGAAGATCCACTTGCATCCTATGGGTTTTACCCCATCTGGAGCAAAGTCCAAAGTCCATACTTTGTTGGTGTACATGGACTCCATCTCGGTCCGCATTGCATCCAGCCATCTTACTGAGTCACCGCTCTGGATGGCCTGCTGGAAGCTGGTAGGTTCATCATTATCAATGACGCAATCCTCTCTATCCCCGTCTATGAGAAAACCGTAGTATCTCTCAGGCGGATGATACGGCCTACTACTTCTGCGGAGGGGTGCGGGAATGTCCTGTTCTTCTGGAACTTCTTGTTCTACCAAACTTTCAGTAGTAGTTTGTGGTTCTGGAATTTCTTCCAGTTCTATTGCGCTCCCACTTGTTTCCTTTTCTAAAAACTGATGTTCTAGAAAATGGGCATTACGTGAAACAAAAACCTTTTGTTCCTCTGCGTAATAGAAAAAATACCCCTTGAAGTTCTTTGGATATCCCACAAACTAACACTGTACTGAGCGTGCCTCGAGTTTGTCCGCATGCTGCTTTTTAACAAAAGCTGGACATCCCTATATTTTCAGATACTGAAGATAGGGTTTCTTCCCACTCCACATCTGATATGGTGTGGTAGGCACAGTCTTGGTAGGAACCCTGTTCAAAAGATATGCAGCTGATTCTAGTGCATAACCCCAGAAAGATTGCGGTAACTCAGCATTACTCATCATGGAACGTACCATATCCAATAGGGTTCAGTTCCATCTCTCTAATACACCGTTATGTTGTGGAGTGTATGGAGGAGTAAGCTGAGAGAGAATTCCATTCTCTTTTAGGTAACCCAGGAACTCGGCACTTAAGTATTCACCACCTCGATCAGATCTCAGTGTCTTGATACTTTTGCCGGTTTGGTTTTCTACTTCATTCTTATATTCTCGGAATTTCTCAAAGGTCTCAGATTTATGTTTCATCAAGAAAATGAATCCATACCTAGAGTAATCGTCCGTAAAAGTAATGAAATATGAAAAACCGCTTCTTGCATGTGTAGACATTGGACCACATACATCGCTGTGTATGAGTCCTAAGAGCTCGCTCGCTTTTACTCCGTGTCCAGTGAACGGAGTCTTTGTCATCTTTCCTTTGAGACATGATTGACAAGTGATATAGGATTGATATTCGAACGGATCCAAATATCCTTCTTTATGTAACTTAGTTAACCTTGTCTCATTGATGTGACCTAGTCTATAATGCCATAAGAAAGCCTGATTTATATCTGGAGACTTTCTCTTTGGTGTGTTATGGACATTGAAAATCAGTAATTGGTTTAACACGTATATACCGTTATCTAGTATACCGGACCCAATCAAACCATGATTAAGGGGATGTTAACAACATCGCTTACAAACGTGAAATCATAACCTTCTTTTGACAACAACGATACTGATATGATATTACACGTTAAACTAGGTACACAAAAACAGTTGCGCAAAACCAAAATATGTCCACTCGTCAATCCAAGATGATAATCCCCTACGGACACAGCATCTACGCTCGCTCCGTTAGAAACCTGGAGGGTCATATCACCAACCTTCAGCACTCTACGGTTTCTCAGTGCCTGCAATGAATTGCATATATGAGATCCTGATCCGGTATCCAATACCCAGGAAGTAGAGTTGATTGACAGGCAATTTTCAATTACAAACACACCTGAAGCCGAAACCACAACTTGCCTCGGGTCCTGGTTCTTGGAAATCCAAGCTTTGCAATCCTTCTTCCAATGGCCTTTCCTACGACAGTGGAAATACTCGTCCTTTGCCACTACCGGCACCGTAACCTTTGCTTTTCCCTTGGCTTCCACCTTACTAACACCACCTCTTTGTTTGGTAGTGGCCTTCTTCTTCCTTCTTTTGGTCTTTGCCTTGGACCTGGAAGAGGAAGCACTACGAACAAACATAGCGGGTGTTTCCCTTACTTTCTGCAACATGCCCTCTGCACTCCTCAACATGTTAAGGAGTTCTGGAAGTTCAACATTTTTACCTTGAATGTTGAAATTCAAGATAAACTGGGCATAGGTGGAAGGAAGGGACTGGAGAATCAAGTCTGTATACAGCTCGTTCTCTAATGTTGTCCCGAGGTCCGCGAGCTCCTCTATATAGCTAATCATCTTAAGGACATGTTCCCCAACAGATAATCCGACGGCCATCCTCGACTGAAACAAGTTCTTCAAGGTCTCGTACCTAGCTATACGAGATTGCTCTCCATACAGTTCCTTGGTGTGGAGAAATATGGATTCAAGATCCATATGCTCGTGCCTCCTCTGATGTTCATTATTCATAGAGGCAAGCGTGATGCATTTGGCCTTCGCGCAGTCAATCTCCCAGGTCTTGTGGATTTCCTTATCCACGACACTGGATTTTGGACCTGGGACGGCAGGGGCCTTAGTAGTAAGGACATACCCCAATTTGTCATAGGTAATTGCCATCTTGACATTCCGGAACCAATCTTTATAGTTTGGCCCTATCAAAATATTTTTATCTAATAATAACTTAAGGCCTGTCATATTCTGGGTCGCTGCAATTAGGAGAGAGAGAGGAAACACTTTAGCATGATGCTCTTGCAAGTTTAGAGTGGTTTTTAGTTTATCTAAACAGGATGGTTCCCACTGTTTCTCGAATCCTTCCTCAAACCAAAAAAGAAGAACTAGTCAGGACTATTCTCACCGTACAATACTGTAACCCTTCGAAAATCGTTTAGGCAGTTTTTCGGTAATCGGTTAATTTTTCGGCTTTTTCCGTAAAAAGTCAAAATAGGTATTTTTCATTGTAGACCTAATTATACAAAATTTAGATAAGATATTACTATAATTTTGTCACTAAAATCTCACTTATAATTTTCTAGTTAAATAAATTTTTTTTTCGTAATTAATTATTTTTTTTATTATTTTAAGCCTTTTTAAATACATTAAATTAGTGATAAATACAAATTTAATTAGGTAAATTTCATAATTAGGAATCTTTATAAGCTAAAATATGGTGTTAATAAAATTATATCATGTCTTGCAAACTTTTGGTTTTAGGGTGGGAAATTTTATGAAAAAATGAATTAAAATGAGGCTTTTTGTGAAAATATTGATGTGAAAGCATTAAATGATAACATATGATGTTTTATTGACCTAGAAACTTCTCCAAATTTCCCACACCCCTCTCCCCACCTGCTGGCCGAGCCTCAACAGCAGCTTTTCCCCATTTCTTCACTTCATTCTTGCTTCAAATTCATAGCAAAATTCATTAAAAATTCACAAATTTCCTTCTCCATTCAAAGCAAAACCCTAATCCATTCTCTCTTCAACCCAAATTAGTTCAAAAACTTGATGAATGAAGGCTTCTTGGTGACTTGATCAAGTTAGGGTTCAAGCTTGTGAGGTGAAGATTCTAATCTTTTTGCTAATTTGTAGTTTAATAAAGCTAGTTAGTATTTTAAAGTGATTAATTTTATTGTAATGGTTAGTTTTGAAATTTCAAGAATGGGTTTTGATGTTGAGTTAGGGTTTGAAACATGGTTGTTACAATTAAGTTAGGGTTTTGGTTATCTAATTGATTAGAGTGGTTAATTGTGTAATGATATGCTCGCTAAATCGATTAAATTTCGATGTTTGTATCGAATCGGTATTGAATTTGCTTACTAGATTTTTACGAAAAATAGAATGCGATCAAATTGCGTTATTTTAGCGATATAATTAGCTTCGTATAGGACTATTATAGTGCGTGAACGCGGGGTTTCGTCTAGTCGGGTTGTAGTTTTGTCGATTTCCCCGAAATGACGATTCTAGTTAAAGGTTAGCATTTTCGTGCGTTTTTCCGCGCACCGAGTGCATGCTATGATTAATTCGAGAGCGTTGATAATTGTATTTTGTTACTTGCATCGTCTTAGGTTTTGTAATCTTATGCTTGGTGTTGTGCAAATATAGGATCGGTCGGGGAAACATCGGACACGGCGCGAAAAGGCAAGGCGGTGGCCAGATCGGATTAGCGGAGATTTCAGGTGAGTAGATGTATTCATCTAGGGGGGAATCGTCTGGATGGCGCGATGCGCCCCCTAGTTAGGATTTCCTTATCTCTTGTAAGATTCATGTTGTTAGTTAGCTTACCCCTTCATTGACATTGCATACCCGTATAATTAATAGTATGCTAGATTGCATGGATATTCATATGCACATATGCGATAACACTTCGTAGGACACGAACACCATTACCATTGGCATCTGTTGCACGCGCACTATTCATGTGACACACACGCTTTGGTAGTTGCCATGCCACGTGCACTATAGAACCTGTTTATCATAATATCGCCACTTGCATTCATACTTGATATATGAAATTGCATAGCATACGTATACCTCGCATCATCATCATATTTATATAGATTTCTAGCAAAATTCACATCGTATGCATTGATATCATAGACATTTATCATATATAACATGTGGACATTATGATTTTCTTGAGGATTTCAGTATTGCTGCGATTTCTGGATTTTTGGGGAAAACCGCAAGAATTTAACAAAACCTTATATTTATCATTTTCAAAACAAAGTTGCGGTTTTCTCGTGATGTATGTGTCGTCCACCATGAGTTTTCATGTTTTCTGTTGGATTTCGAGACCCGATTCGAGGAGTGGATGAACCGTCTCGGGTACATGGTGGGCCCGGTATGGTACCCCGGGGCAAGAAGATCGAGTTGTAGACGATGAGCCTGGCAGGGGAAGACTACCTACCGGTGATGTCTGGCGCGGCGGATATCCGGAGGATAGCGACCGTTGTCGTGAGATTTATGATATGGGCCGATCCGGACTGACGGAGCCCGATATTGAGACAGATATGATTCTTTTTTGGTGTCGATGCTTGACACGGGTTTTCAGATGATTTCTTGATGGTACTTAGCTATTATACAGATATTCATTTTCTAAAGTTAAGAACGCAGTACCCTTAGCATTTAAAACACTTAAAGAGTTAGAAATGACATTGCATACATGTGCATGCATACTAGAGCTATTATATCACATATGGACATGCATGTTGTGGTGCATTGCGTGCATTCTTACGATTGCCTTATTAGATATTATATTTACTCACGAGCTAGCAACTCACCCCCGTTGTGCCACAGTGTCTTGCAGGTCGGACCCGTCAGTCTTGTAGCGGCGGGCTATCTTATCATCAGTTCCTTTTGCTCAGACTCGCGACATCGCCCGTAGGTGGGTTGCGAGCACACTTTATTTCTTTTGCTTTGTCATTGTATCTAGTATTCTCCATCTACCACTTTATATTGTATATGTGACCTAGTGGTGAGACTGAGAGGTTGTATATTTGTGGTTTCTTTTGGGTCGAGCTCACTTGAGCCGGCGATGTGTTTTCTGATATTTTGCGTTTCTTTTATGCTCTTTTCTTGATATTACTATTATATTGCATGTGGTTGTGATCCGCCTTGGGCGAAGAGCTAGCTCCCGCTTAGGGATGCCATTTTATGATTACAGGTTTATTATCTTGTTGTACCCATTTTGGGGGATAGAAAATACAGGGTAGACTCTGCCGAAATTTTCAGAAATTTATGATGTTTTTAAAAAGGGATTCTTCGCAACTTAATTGATTTGGAAAATCGTTTTCATTAAAGGTTTTCCTTTACTCTCTTTTGATTTTGGTTTAGATTCTTTTGGGCTTTGGCTGACTTAGGTTACGGCACGCCTTTAGACGTCTCGTAATCTAAGTGCCAGTCACGTTCCGTACCTTCGGGTCGTGACAAAGTTGGTATCAGAGCGTAGGTTTTACCTTTCTGAGTGTAGGACGACCTTGGTAGATGGAGTAGGTGACTTAAGCAGAGTGGCGTACCGTGGGTATGATCCGCGGCATACTCACGATACGGTGCTCCGCCTAAGTGACCTTAGGACATAATTGCTTGTAATTCCTTTCTTGATTCCTTGATTCAATTGCAATGATCTTATCAGTCCTTTTTCTTATTCCAGCTTCGATGCCGCCAAAGACTACGAGAGCTCAGCGGGCTGCCGCTAGGGATGAGATTCGAGCGGGCTCGTCTGAGGCGAGGATTGAGCGGGAGGATACGCCTACCCCTTAGGCTCATACTGATCCGCCTTATCCTGACCGTATTACCAGATTAGAGGCCGGCATGCAAGAGTTGCGGCAGATGATGGGATCTTTAGTTGAGTCCAGCCGGGCACAGAGATCCGAGGACGTTCCTTCCACCGCACAGACCACGATCGTACCTGCTGCACAGATGGTCACTCCTGCTGCTACTACGGAGACTATCCCTGTTTCACTACAGGAGTTCATGAGATTGAGACCTTCAGCTTTTACCGGTACAGATGCGACAGAGGACCCACAGGCATTTCTCGATAGGATGGCTCGGATTTGCCGTTCGTTGAGGTGTTCTGATGATAGATTGGTGGAGTTTGCGAGTTTTCGTCTGGAGGGTCTTGCCCAGACATGGTACGACTCAGTAGAGAGAGGCCGAGCTGCAGGTCTGCCTTCTATGACCTGGGATGAGTTTATATCTTCATTTCTTGCCCGTTTTCTTCCGGAGAGTGTCCGAGATGCTCGAGCCCATAGTTTTGAGTCTTTGCGCAAGACTCCTGGGATGACAGTGTCGGAGTATGATATACAGTTTACCCAGTTGTCTCGATATGCTCCGTACCTAGTCGACACAGAAGAGAAGAGAATAAAGAGGTTTGTACGAGGGCTTGATACACAGCTATTCCTTGCCATCGGCACCCAGCACTTTGATACATACGCTGCCGCGATGGATGCAGCCTTACTTTTGGAGGAGCGTATTTCTGAGACTCCGGTCATTTTTGGGCCGAAGAGGATCCGTACTGATACGCCGGCTCAGCGGCAGATGGGCAGACATCGCGATAGATTATTTCCGGGAGATGGTGGAGGCAGAGGATTGAGACGAGGTCAGTTATTTGGTTCATATCCACAGACCCAGCAGTCGTCTCCAGGATGTTTTCGGTGTGGGAGTCAGTACCACCGTGTCAGAGACTGTACCATGGGACGCCAGGGCACGGCGACAGTCCCGCATGTGACCTTACCACCCTCACCACCTCCTCAGAGAGCTCTACTTCCTACTCCTGATGATGCTCCATGCCAGCCAGATGCTTCTAGAGGCTGTGGGCATGGCGGTCCGGTTCAGAGAGGACTAGGCGACAGAGGCAGAGGAAGAGGCCGAGGTAGAGGCAGAGGACAGCCATCTATTAGTGGTGGACAGGCCCGAGTGTTCGCGTTGACTCCTCAGGATGCACAGGCATCCAATGCCGTCGTGACAGGTACTCTACCAGTATGTTCTTTTGATGCACGGGTATTATTTGATCCAGGCTCCACACATTCCTATGTATCCACGTATTTTGCACCGAGGTTGGGCCGAGAGTCTTCTCCGTTAGATCAGCCGCTTGACGTTATTACCCCGGTAGGCGAGTCTTTTGTTGCCCGTTTTGTGTACCGATCGTGTTTCGTTCGTATCGGGGAGAGAGATTCTTCAGTTGATTTGATTCTCCTCGATATGCTAGACTTTGACGTTCTTCTTGGTATGGACTGGCTAGCCACTTGTTATGCATCCGTGGACTGCTGTGAAAAAGTAGTTAGATTCAGTTTTCCTGGTGAGCCGGTTCTTGTTATTCAGGGAGATCGTAGTGCTACCCTTCCCAGCTTGATTTCTTCTCTTCGCGCTGGTCAGCTCTTAAGGAAAGGGTGTCAGGGATTCTTAGCCTATGTTTGTGATACTAGCTCCACAGAGGTTCCTTTGGACCAGGTCCCTGTTGTGAGAGAGTTCCCTGATGTATTCCCTGACGAGCTGCCTGGTCTGCCACCAGAGCGCGAGATTGAGTTCTGTATTGACTTGATTCCCGGCACGGGGCCTATCTCTATACCGCCTTATCGGATGGCCCCGGCGGAGCTGAGAGAGCTAAAGGATCAGTTACAGGACTTGCTGGACAAAGGGCTTATCCGACCGAGTGTGTCACCTTGGGGTGCTCCCGTCTTGTTTGTTAAGAAGAAGGACGGAAGTATGCGTTTATGCATTGATTATCGTCAGCTGAACCGGGTTACTGTGCGGAACAGGTATCCCCTACCCCGCATTGATGACTTATTTGATCAGCTCCAGGGTGCAGGGTTTTTCTCGAAGGTTAATTTACGGTCAGGTTATCACCAGTTGCGGGTTCGGAAGGAGGATATTCCGAAGACCGCTTTTCGTACTCGATATGGTCATTATGAGTTCTTGGTGATGTCGTTCGGGCTCACCAATGCCCCAGCAGCATTTATGGATTTGATGAACCGTGTATTCAGGCCGTATCTCGATCAGTTCATCATTGTGTTCATTGACGACATCTTGGTTTATTCTCGGAGCCGGGAGGAGCATGAGCAGCACTTACGTATCACCTTGCAGACTTTGAGGGAGCATCAGCTGTTCGCTAAATTCTCCAAGTGCGCATTCTGGCTAGATAGTGTCGACTTCTTGGGTCATGTGGTGACGAGAGATGGTATTAGTGTGGACCCGAAGAAGATCGAGGCAGTTCAGCGTTGGCCTAGACCAGTATCAGTTACAGAGGTTCGCAGCTTTCTAGGTCTGGCCGGCTATTATCGACGTTTTGTCCAGGATTTCTCCCGCATTGCTGCACCATTGACCGGGTTGACCCGAAA
Organism: Agapanthus africanus; assembly: GCA_030015575.1. Lineage (NCBI taxonomy): Eukaryota > Viridiplantae > Streptophyta > Magnoliopsida > Asparagales > Amaryllidaceae > Agapanthus > Agapanthus africanus. Next base: position 169,996,610 of record JASDDO010000026.1, on the reverse strand, counting down.
GGGGGTTCCTTTTGATTGGACCCAGGCATGTGAGGATAGCTTCCAGCAATCGAAGACTCGTCTGACTACTGCACCAGTGTTAGCATTGCCTTCAGGATCAGGCGGGTTCGTGGTATATTGTGATGCTTCTAGAGTGGGGCTGGGATGTGTGTTGATGCAGCACGACAGAGTTATCGCGTATGCTTCTCAGCAGCTGAGGAAACACGAGCAGAACTACCCCACCCATGATTTAGAGATGGTTGCAGTGGTATTTGCACTTAAGATCTGGAGACATTACCTATACGGTGAGTCGTGCCAGATATTCACTGACCATAAGAGTTTGAAGTATATCTTCCAGCAGCGAGACCTGAACCTGAGACAGCGCCGTTGGATGGAGTTGGTGAAGGATTATGACTGCGAGATTCTATACCATCCGGGCAAGGCGAATGTGGTGGCAGATGCTTTGAGTAGGAGGCCCGGAGGTAGCTTATCTTGTTTGAGCGCAGTACAGATGCAGTCGACGGCGGATTGGCAGGTTTTATGTGATAGCAGAGTGCAATTCGAGTTCACTCCTACAGGGGGACAGCTGGCCCATTTTAGAGCACGCCCACAGTTACTTGACCGTATCCGCGAGGCACAGTCCGGCGATGCCCGTATCTTAGAGATTATTGAGCAGATTCGGCGGGGCAGAGTTTCTGAGTTCGTGATTGATGATCAGGGGATACTTCGATTTGGGACTCGACTGTGTGTGCCAGATTCAGAGGGACTGAGGCGTGATATCCTCGAGGAGGCACATAGATCAGTATACAGTGTGAATCCAGGTTCCACCAAGATGTACCGTGATTTGAGAGAGGTTTACTGGTGGGACGGGATGAAGAAGGATATTACAGACTTTGTGTCGAGATGCCTGACTTGTCAGCAAGTCAAGGCCGAGCACCAGAGGCCAGCCGGCGAGTTACAGCCTTTGCCCATCCCTGAGTGGAAGTGGGAGCAGGTCTCCATGGACTTCATTGTGGGTCTACCCAGGACTAGTCGAGGGTATGACTCTATTTGGGTGATTGTGGATCGACTGACGAAAGCGGCTCACTTTCTGCCAGTGAAGACCACTTTTGGATTTCTCAGTACGCCCAGGTTTATATTGATGAGATAGTGCGACTGCATGGCGTTCCGACTTGCATCGTGTCCGACCGTGGCACCCAGTTTACCAGCCGATTGTGGCAGAAACTCCAGGAAGCTTTGGGCACCCGATTGAGTTTTAGCACAGCCTTTCATCCTCAGACTGACGGTCAGTCAGAGCGTACTATTCAGACTCTTGAGGACATGCTCAGAGCTTGTGTTTTAGATTTCGGTGGTAGCTGGGATCGTCATTTGCCTTTGATCGAGTTTTCCTACAACAATAGCTTCCAGGAGACGATTCAGATGGCACCTTTTGAGGCTTTATATGGGAGGTGATGTCGATCGCCTGTATGTTGGACAGAGCTCAGGGAGAGCAGTATTTTGGGGCCGCAGATCGTACAGGAGATGACCGAGAAGATACAGCTGATTCGGGACAGGATGAGAGCGGCACAGAGCAGGCAGAAATCATATGCTGACAAGCGTCGTCGCCGACTCGAGTTCGCTGTTGGCGATCATGTTATCCTGAAGGTCTCTCCGATGAGAGGTGTGATGAGATTTGGGCGGAAAGGGAAACTGAGTCCTAGATATGTTGGTCCTTTCGAGATCCTAGAGCGTGTTGGTCCAGTCGCTTATCGGTTAGCTCTTCCGCCCAGCTTCCCCGATGTTCACCCTGTATTCCATGTCTCGATGCTCCGCAAGTACCTTCATGATCCTTCCCAGGCGATTCAGCACCAGACGATCCAGCTAGAGCGTGATCTTTCTTTCACCGAGCAGCCGGTGGTCATATTGGATCGGCAGGTGAAGAAATTGAGGTCGAAGGTCATACCGTCTGTCAAGGTCCTTTGGCGTGGCCCGAACAGCGAGGAGGTCACCTGGGAGACCGAGGTCGAGATGAGGAAGAGATATCCCCATCTTTTTGAAGGTACGCGTAGTTAAATTCTAAATTCGGGAACCGAATTTCTTTAAGGGGGGAAGATTGTAACCCTTCGAAAATCGTTTAGGCAGTTTTTCGGTAATCGGTTAATTTTTCGGCTTTTTCCGTAAAAAGTCAAAATAGGTATTTTTCATTGTAGACCTAATTATACAAAATTTAGATAAGATATTACTATAATTTATCACTAAAATGTCACTTATAATTTTCTAGTTAAATAAATTTTTTTTTCGTAATTAATTATTTTTTTTATTATTTTAAGCCTTTTTAAATACATTAAATTAGTGATAAATACAAATTTAATTAGGTAAATTTCATAATTAGGAATCTTTATAAGCTAAAATATGGTGTTAATAAAATTATATCATGTCTTGCAAACTTTTGGTTTTAGGGTGGGAAATTTTATGAAAAAATGAATTAAAATGAGGCTTTTTGTGAAAATATTGATGTGAAAGCATTAAATGATAACATATGATGTTTTATTGACCTAGAAACTTCTCCAAATTTCCCACACCCCTCTCCCCACCTGCTGGCCGAGCCTCAACAGTAGCTTTTCCCCATTTCTTCACTTCATTCTTGCTTCAAATTCATAGCAAAATTCATTAAAAATTCACAAATTTCCTTCTCCATTCAAAGCAAAACCCTAATCCATTCTCTCTTCAACCCAAATTAGTTTAAAAACTTGATGAATGGAGGCTTCTTGGTGACTTGATCAAGCTAGGGTTCAAGCTTATGAGGTGAAGATTCTAATCTTTTTGCTAATTTGTAGTTTAATAAAGCTAGTTAGTATTTTAAAGTGATTAATTTCATTGTAATGGTTAGTTTTGAAATTTCAAGAATGGGTTTTGATGTTGAGTTAGGGTTTGAAACATGGTTGTTAGAATTAAGTTAGGGTTTTGGTTATCTAATTGATTAGAGTGGTTAATTGTGTAATGATATGCTCGCTAAATCGATTAAATTTCGATGTTTGCATCGAATCGGTATTGAATTTGCTTACTAGATTTTTACGAAAAATAGAATGCGATCAAATTGCGTTATTTTAGTGATATAATTAGCTTCGTATAGGACTATTATAGTGCGTGAACGCAGGGTTTCGTCTAGTCGGGTTGTAGTTTTGTCGATTTCCCCGAAATGACGATTCTAGTTAAAGGTTAGCGATTTTCGTGCGTTTTTCCGCGCACCGAGTGCATGCTATGATTAATTCGAGAGCGTTGATAATTGTATTTTGTGACTTGCATCGTCTTAGGTTTTGTAATCTTATGCTTGGTGTTGTGCAAATATAGGATCGGTCGGGGAAACATCGGACACGGCGCGAAAAGGCAAGGCGGTGGCCGGATCGGATTAGCGGAGATTTCAGGTGAGTAGATGTATTCATCTATGGGGGAATCGTCTGGATGGCGCGATGCGCCCCCTAGTTAGGATTTTCTTATCTCTTGTAAGATTCATGTTGTTAGTTAGCTTACCCCTTCATTGACATTGCATACCCGTATAATTAATAGTATGCTAGATTGCATGGATATTCATATGCACATATGCGATAACACTTCATAGGACACGAACACCATTACCATTGGCATCTGTTGCACGCGCACTATTCATGTGACACACACGCTTTGGTAGTTGCCATGCCACGTGCACTATAGAACCTGTTTATCATAATATCGCCACTTGCATTCATACTTGATATATGAAATTGCATAGCATACGTATACCTCGCATCATCATCATATTTATATAGATTTCTAGCAAAATTCACATCGTATGCATTGATATCATAGACATTTATCATATATAACATGTGGACATTATGATTTTCTTGAGGATTTCAGTATTGCTGCGATTTCTGGATTTTTGGGGAAAACCGCAAGAATTTAACAAAACCTTATATTTATCATTTTCAAAACAAAGTTGCGGTTTTCTCGTGATGTATGTGTCGTCCACCATGAGTTTTCATGTTTTCTGTTGGATTTCGAGACCCGATTCGAGGAGTGGATGAACCGTCTCGGGTACATGGTGGGCCCGGTATGGTACCCCGGGGCAAGAAGATCGAGTTGTAGACGATGAGCCTGGCAGGGGAAGACTACCTACCGGTGATGTCTGGCGCGGCGGATATCCGGAGGATAGCGACCGTTGTCGTGAGATTTATGATATGGGCCGATCCGGACTGACGGAGCCCGATATTGAGACAGATATGATTCTTTTTTGGTGTCGATGCTTGACACGGGTTTTCAGATGATTTCTTGATGGTACTTAGCTATTATACAGATATTCATTTTCTAAAGTTAAGAACGCAGTACCCTTAGCATTTAAAACACTTAAAGAGTTAGAAATGACATTGCATACATGTGCATGCATACTAGAGCTATTATATCACATATGGACATGCATGTTGTGGTGCATTGCGTGCATTCTTACGATTGCCTTATTAGATGTTATATTTACTCACGAGCTGGCAACTCACCCCCGTTGTGCCACAGTGTCTTGCAGGTCGGACCCGTCAGTCTTGTAGCGGCGGGCTATCTTATCATCAGTTCCTTTTGCTCAGACTCGCGACATCGCCCGTAGGTGGGTTGCGAGCACACTTTATTTCTTTTGCTTTGTCATTGTATCTAGTATTCTCCATCTACCACTTTATATTGTATATGTGACCTAGTGGTGAGACTGAGAGGTTGTATATTTGTGGTTTCTTTTGGGTCGAGCTCACTTGAGCCGGCGATGTGTTTTCTGATATTTTGCGTTTCTTTTATGCTCTTTTCTTGATATTACTATTATATTGCATGTGGTTGTGATCCGCCTTGGGCGAAGAGCTAGCTCCCGCTTAGGGATGCCATTTTATGATTACAGGTTTATTATCTTGTTGTACCCATTTTGGGGGATAGAAAATACTGGGGAGACTCTGCCGAAATTTTCAGAAATTTATGATGTTTTTAAAAAGGGATTCTTCGCAACTTAATTGATTTGAAAAATCGCTTTCATTAAAGGTTTTCCTTCACTCTCTTTTGATTTTGGTTTAGATTCTTTTGGGCTTTGGCTGACTTAGGTTACGGTACGCCTTTAGACGTCTCGTAATCTAAGTGCCAGTCACGTTCCGTACCTTTGGGTCGTGACAAATACTTGCTTAACCGTTCAGCCAGGCAAGTGTCGGTACTTCGAGAGAGGTTTTACGACGCTTTCGCGAGGTTCCTTAATTAAATTACCTCTTTTTCCTGGGGGCGTAGCCCCACTAACACCTTTCTCGACACCTACTTGGTTTATAGCATTGATCGTTGAGTGAAAGAATCTCCTGATGAGTAGCATATACTCACAGTAGGATCGGGATCCAAATATCATCGTGTGATAAAGCTGAAGGAATCCTACCAAAATTATCACACTCCAAATGGTATGAAATCTCTAGCAAGTTTCAGTTTCTTTAGAAACTCCCGATGTGGATTTTTGCCCCATGCTCTTATGACCTTGGCGTTGGTCAAAATGTCATAAGTCACATGTCAAGTTCTACCCATCATTATCTTGTTAATTTGAACCCACCCGTACATACCCCTGACGTTGGCCAAATGGCAGTACAACTGTCCCAAACCAACTCATCTATCTATGCAACAGATGAATACCTGTTCAGTTGAAAATATTGCACTTTGGTATAAGTATTTTCCTTACATTTCTTAAATAATAAAAGGTGTTTATTATAAATATTAAATATATTTGGATTTATCTGCAAAATACTATTTGCCATATGTTTATATATTATAATTAATATTATGAAGGAAAATATAGGCATTTTATATTTATATAATATTTTGGTAATTGAAAATATGCATATCATATCAAATATTTTAATCACAATTCTTAAAAGATATAATATCATACAAATGGTTAGAATAATATTTCAAAATATATGCATAATATTTTAGTAATTAAAAGATGCATAGCATATCAAATATTCTTAATCATATTTCTTAAAGATTTATTACCATATAAAGTGCATAGCATATTAAATATTCTTAATCAAGTTTCTTCAAGATTTATTACCATATATAGTGATTAAGATGGTCTCTCTAATTTAATAAATAAACTAATATTATTCATAGAGATATTGTGCAAGATTTAGCTCAGGTCAAGAGATCAAGGTGTTCAAGATGTCAGGATCAAAAATCTGCCAAAATCATAAAATCAATACTGACAGGGACTCAGAATCCAGGCATGGAAAGTCACCATATTAGGAAGTCACCACATATGGTAACTAGTTTTTCTTCTTTGAGGGCTATATAAAGGACCAAGGGCTAAACTTAGAAGGCATCAAGCCGAAGAGATCATGAAGTCCAAGACGGCTCACGCATCCAGGCTGATCATCAACTGTTCATCTACCTCCTTCGGAAGAGTTCGAGAAGCAAACTAAGTTTTTGTAATCATTTTCTAAGGAATAAAGTGTAGATTGTTCAAGTTGATTAATAAAGGTAGTTGTTTTATTTAATTCTTTTGCATTTTACATTATGTTTTCCCTCTCTGTCTTTTCATCTTCTTTTCCCAACATGCGCGAGTAATTCTCCGCTTGTTAGGGTTCATAGGATTATGGTAGATTAATGGATGATGAAGATTCTTAAACTCTTTTTACGTCCTATAAAGTTTATAAACTTTACTAAAAGAATCATTAACATCATAATCGGGCGCGCTACCAATTTATTGTTAGTCTCGACCGCGATTAGAGATTAGATTAATGATTGTTTTGGTAAAGAATAGATATGAACGGAGTTCTATGTCGAGATAGGGGTTAAGAGTGGGAACCCTTTTCCCTCCAGAAACCCTAATCTACATGCATATCTGTCGTTCTAGTTTTAAATCTATTAAAGGATAAAAAGAGTAATCTTTAATTAACCAACCATAACTACTAAATCCTAATGAACCCTACAAACCCCCTTTTAATATTGAACTTACATCTATAATTAATCTAGATCTATATTTTGCATCCGTATTTAACGTAGATCTAGAACCTACAACCATTCTTATTTCTTCATCCTTTCTTTCTCAACACGCCTAAAGTAAGAATAAAATATTCCACGTTTCCCTGCGGACGACCCGTACTCATCTCGGCTAGCAACAAGCGACACCGTTATTGATTGCGGTTATTCTACAAACACTTTTTCACACAAATCAAATGGCGTCGTTGCCGGGGATACGTGCGTAATATTTTTTTCTTTACTATTCGTGTTGAATTCTTATTCGATCTATATCATAAAAATAAACAAAACTGCAAATTGTATATTTAACGATTATTGTGTGAATTTTGCGAGGGAATTTGGAGTCACAGATTTGAGGAAACAGTGATTCAGAGACATTCATAAAGAGCCAGAGGAGGAAGGGAGGCTACGTAGCAAAAATTTTCATCAGATCTTCCTAGTCGGCGGCAGAACCGCGACATAAAGAGCCTATTGGCGGCGGAACCGCGGCTCATTAAGGGATTTAGGGTTTCCAATTTCTCTGGTATCTTCTTTACATCTTTCTCTCTCCTCTGAAATCCAATAAAATATTTTTTCTGCAGGATTCTTTGCAAAATATCGCCGCTCAAAAATCTTTTTGCAAAAGTTTTGTTATTGGTTTGTTGCTGCATATTTTAATACGGACTTTAAGGGGCAAGACCACAATTCAGATTAGTTGGAGATTTCATCACCCTTCCTAGGCCCCACAAATCATAAAACGAGCATCCGCATTAACCCTACATTAATTTAAAAAATATCTAGACAAGACTCTAAGGACTGTTGCGCTCAATAAGGATAGAGGAAGGTCGTGGGCAATCTATCGCTTATCCGCATTACTTTTGTGGTGTCTAGGCAAGTGTGTCTAAGGCAAGTGGTTACTTAATTAGGCCCACTACTTACGTAGTGGAGAACCTCTCACTTACCTGGCACTTACCTGGCTACAAGAGTAGTAAAGAGGTGGTAGAGGATTGATCCTGCGGCTTGTCCTTTGGAAGTCTAGGAGCGGTCTAGAGACTTGACCTAGGTAACCTCAGTTCTAGGGATGTTTGTGCATTTCTATGTGATTTGTCTAAGTCCGACACACTTTTCAAAACAATCCAAATTTTTAAATCACACACGCTTCCACTTACGCTAAACCCGCTTAGTGCATGCTCGGCTGGACACGGGATTCTAGTGCCCGTCTTGTCCGCGTTCCTGCTATCGACTCCGAAGTCGGTGCTTCTTCATCTTCTTTTCCCCCACCACCCACCACGACCACGATGGACGGATATCCATCAAACTTTAACACCACTCTGCCACCGCTCGCAGGTGCGCAGAATCCTCCACGCATTTCTCTCCAGGAGAGATGCTACTCTACACGTGGGCCCTTTCACACTTGTCTTTCCATTCCACCAGCCAATGGGGATAATTTCGAAATTAAACCTCATTTCATCAAACTTTTACCCAAATTTCACGGGCTCGAGTCTGAAGACGCATACGTTTTTATCACCAAATTCGAAAACGTATGTGCTTTGATGGGTACTTCACAGCTTTCTGTGGATGCTATGCGTTTACGTATTCTCCCGTTCACTTTGTGCGATTTAGCTGAGAAGTGGCTTTATAACATACCCGCACATTCTATTTCAACATGGGACGAATTCGTTATAGCGTTCCTGAAGAAATTTTATCCCAATCATAAGACCGCCCATGTTCGGAGCGAAATCTTCCAATTTACCCAACTTCCCAATGAACCATTTTGGAAATGCTTTGAACGGTTCAAGAATCTTCTTTTACAATGTCCTCATCATGGAATCCCTAGATGGGATCTGTGCCGAATTATCTATGAGGGTATTGATCTCAGGACAAAACAGATGCTTGAAAGCATGTGTCAATGTCAATTCCTGTCTAAAGATGATGGTGAAGTTTGGAAATACCTAGAAGATCTTGCTCAAAACACTTTACAATAAGAAAGTGTTAGTCAACCATTGTCTAGGGAAGGTATCAATCAGTTCGATGTTTCCGTCACAATGAAAGCCGAAATGGCTGCAATACAAAGGAAACTCGACGCTATAGAAAACAGAATTTCTTCAGCCTCCCTAACCCAATACACACTTCCCAAAACCGTGTGTGGTTGCTGTTCCAACCTATCACATTTGATGGAAGAATGTCCTTTGAATGTACCGTTTCAAGGTCAAGAGCACACTAATGCTGCTTTTCAGCAGCAAAGACCTGGAAACGATCCTTCTTCTTCCACTTATAATCAAGGTTGGAGGAATCACCCTAATGTTGCTTGGAACCAACACCAAACTCAAAATACGGTTCCAAACCCAAATGACTTTCAAAGGGTCCCTCCACAGCAACAGCAACCACCACAACTGAGTCAGCACCCCTTTCAACCACAACCTTTACAAAACCCGGCCAACAACTTTGATCCTTCTTCTGCCGGTACCGATAAACCCTCTGCACTCGATATGTTCATTGCACAGTCCATGCGAACGAATAACATTTTAATGTCTTCTATCCATACGTTAGTGCAAAACACTGTCTCCCACGGTGAGAGTATCAAATTGATAAAAGCACAAATTGCACAACTGACTGTAGCAATGAGTGCTAGAGAGAAAGGGAATCATCCAACTCAACCCCTACCTGATCCTGGGTGCTCACGGTATAATGTGAATGCACTTACCACGTTGAGATCTGGAAGAGTGCTGGATAACCATGTGGGTGAACAAATTGAAACTGATATTGAGGAACAAATTGAACCCCCGGCTTCCGCTTCCACTTCCACTTTCACTTCCACTTCCACTTCCACTTCTTACCCTATTTCGTCTAGTTTACCTTCTTCTTCCGAGCCTATTCTCCGTTTTCCCCAAAGCTCGAACCCTCTACCCACTTCATCCTTTCCACCCCCACAAACTTCTCCACATACGTTGGACCCAACACTTATTGATAAAGCTCCATTTCCAGATAGATTGAGGTCCAACAAACCGAATGCACAAATGGAGAAGGTTGTGGAAATGTTTAAGAAAGTTAACGTAAATATTCCTCTCCTAGATACTATACAACAAGTTCCAGCTTATGCGAAAATACTTGAGAACTTGTGCACTAGGAAGAGAAAAACTCAAGTGCCGAAAAAAGTTTTCATGTCGAGTAATGTAAGCACAGCTTTTACACAACAATTACCCAAGAAACGTAAGGACCCTGGCTATCCTACAATCTCTATTTCTATTGGGGGTAAAAATATCAATCGTGCTTTACTCGACTTAGGCGCTAGTGTTAACTTGCTTCCTTATTCTGTGTATGAGCAATTGGGTATCGGAGAATTAAAACTATCGCAATGCACTTTACAGATGGCCGATCAATCTATCACCAAACTAAGGGGTATGTTAGAGGATGTGTTAATAAAAGTCGGGGAATTTATCTTCCCTGTGGACTTTATTGTTCTAGATACACAACCTGTAGCAAACTCATGGAACCAAATTCCGGTGATTCTGGGTCGACCTTTTCTTGCGACTTCCAACGCTGTAATCAATTGTTGAAACGGTTCTAGGACCCTATCCTTCGGGAATAGGTCAATTGAACCTAACATTTACAAGTTGGGAAGTGAAGCTTCCGAACCTCATGCTCGAGTATGTTCTGTCGAATTAATTGATGTCGACAGCAGCGAATTTGAACAGCTTCACGATACTGATCTAGACTCTTTTCATACGTTGTTGTTTGACCCAGATATGTATTATACACATACGGACCCGTCTTTCGAGTTGTCCAGGTCAACATCTAACGCTGATTATAAACCGTTCTTGGAGTCTGAAGATCACCCTACACTTTGTGATGACATTATTCTTCGGGGTATAGATGAGAGTTTTGAGGATATTTTAGCTGAAGAACTCGCATTTTTGAAAGACACGGGTGTTGAGATGAATCCACCTCAATACAACGAAATTGAACCTCCACCCCTTCTTCTGGACTATAAAGAGAATGCGAGTAATCCATCACAATCACTTTGTCGTCTCTCCAAAACGAGACGTAAACACATTCTATCCCACCACTTACCTTTTCCCCACTTCTTCTTGGCTCTTTTCAACTTGTTCTTTCACCAACTGGAGCATTACATTGATAAAATCTTTGAATGGTTGGTGTTGACCTTCGGTCTTCGCAAAGCTTGGCATCGACCACTAATCTTGACCCCCTCTTGTGATTTTCAAAGATTAATATTGTTTAACTCAAGTTTGGGGGGAGGTATAATCTGGCTCTCGAAAATAAATTTTTTTACTCAAAATGGTGAGCCAAAAAATTAAGTTTGGGGGAGGATTTTCAGTTTCACTTATTCTTGCCCCGTTAATAAATTTCCTTCCAGGCTTACAGGTTTTTTGTGATCTAGCGGAAGACAACAGTGGGGACACTGTTGAAAACAAGTTTGGGGAAGGTTTGTGCTTATTTTCGCATCATTTTGCATCATACTTTGCATAAGCACAAAACTTTTAAAACATATAAAAATAAAAAAAAAGTTAAAAAAAATTCAAAAGATAAAAATATTTAATATTTAATTAGATAATAAAAAGATTAGATAGTGAAAAATTACATCCAAAAGATTAGAAAAATTTAAGAAAACCAAGAAAATTAGAAGTTTTCTTAAACGAACTAGTAATAAGTAGTTATGAGCCGTTGTTCCAAGGGTTAGTAAGATGAAAGAAATCACTAATTTGAGGATAAAAATAAGTCTGAAAAATTATTCCTATTCTGGAAGCCAAACATTTAAATGTTGACACCCTACTATACGCACTTACACACGTCTTGAAACTCGGGATAGTAGAGGATACCTTGAAATGCTCTTGTCTAAAAGCCAAAGTATGAAGAAAATAAAAAATTGAATAAAATATAAAATGGTGAGAAAAATGAACACTGGTTTTGTTAATCGCCAAGGCAGCAATAAAAAAATATAGCGAGGGTGCTTCATCACCTAGTGCCTTAGACCAACTGGTATGGGAGTCACTGCTAAGCCTTAGGTGGTGCAAGACGAGGAATACACCTAATAAGCAAGCACATGAGTAATCGGTCGGTTAGTACCTCAAGAAGTATTAACGGTCGCATGAAAGTGTGTGAGCAAATCCATCTAAATATTCATCAAATTAAAAAGTACTGAGGCAGATGGACAAGAGTGTGATAGCTTGAATTGAATTCTTCGAGTGTAGGGATGTCTATTACACACACGTAGGGTTATATGATCGATGATTGGAAGAAAGATATGAATGAAGAATAAAGACGATGTTTTATTGAGGGATGATGTGATTTCTAATATCTTTTCATGACTATTAAGATAGGGCTCATGACAACCGAAAAACTGGTGTTGTTGAAAACTCTTATTTTAAAGTTCTTTCTTTTATAGTTTTTATCTTTATATGTAACTTTCACCATCTCTCTTTTATTATAGGATTTTATGGGTGTAATCCGCTGAAAACCCTCAGGAGACAACACTCCTCCTACTAGGGACACCTAGAGGTTTAACGGCTTGTTGCACGTGCTTAGTGCAATCGTGTATGCCTACGAAAGTGTGCTATTTAGGTTTTTCTTTTTCTTTTTCTCTTTCTCTTGAATAATTAGTTTGCTCGGGACGATCAAAGTTAAGTTTGGGGGTATTTGTTTAGTTGAAAATATTGCACTTTGGTATAAGTATTTTCCTTACATTTCTTAAATAATAAAATGTGTTTATTATAAATATTAAACATATTTGGATTTATCTGCAAAATACTATTTGCCATATGTTTATATATTATAATTAATATTATGAAGGAAAATATAGGCATTTTATATTTATATAATATTTTGGTAATTGAAAATATGCATATCATATCAAATATTCTAATCACAATTCTTAAAAGATATAATATCATACAAATGGTTAGAATAATATTTCAAAATATATGCATAATATTTTAGTAATTAAAAGATGCATAGCATATCAAATATTCTTAATCATGTTTCTTAAAGATTTATTACCATATAAAGTGCATAGCATATTAAATATTCTTAATCAAGTTTCTTCAAGATTTATTACCATATATAGTGATTAAGATACTCTCTCTAATTTAATAAATAAACTAACATTATTCATAGAGATATTATGCAAGATTTAGCCCAGGTCAAGAGATCAAGGTGTTCAAGATGTCATGATCAAAAATCTGCCAAAATCATAAAATCAATACTGACAGGGACTCAGAATCCAGGCATGGAAATTCACCATATTAGGAAGTCACCATATATGGTAACTAGTTTTTCTTCTTTGAGGGCTATATAAAGGACCAAGGGCTAAAGTTAGAAGGCATCAAGCCGAAGAGATCACGAAGTCCAAGACGGCTCACGCATCCAGGCTGATCATCAACTGTTCATCTACCTCCTTCGGAAGAGTTTGAGAAGCAAGCCAAGTTTTTGTAATCATTTTCTAAGGAATAAAGTGTAGATTGTTCAAGTTGATTAATAAAGGTAGTTGTTTTATTTAATTCTTTTGCATTTTACATTATGTTTTCCCTCTCTGTCTTTTCATCTTCTTTTCTCAACATGTGCGAGTAATTCTCCGCTTGTTAGGGTTCATAGGATTAGGGTAGATTAATGGATGATGAAAATCCTTAAACTCTTTTTACGTCATATAAAGTTTATAAACTTTACTAAAAGAATCATTAACATCCTAATCGGGTGCGCTACCAATTTATTGTTAGTCTCGACCGCGATTAGAGATTAGATTAATGATTGTTTTGTTAAAGGCTAGATATGAACGGAGTTCTATGTCGAGATAGGGGTTAAGAGTGGGAACCCTTTTCCCTCCAGAAACCCTAATCTACATGCATCTCTGTCGTTCTAGTTTTAAATCTATTAAAGGATAAAAAGAGTAATTTTTAATTAACCAACCATAACTACTAAATCCTAATGAACCCTACAAGCCTCCTTTTAATATTGAACTTACATCCATAATCAATCTAGATCTATATTTTGCATCCGTATTTAACGTAGATCTAGAACCTACAACCATTCTTATTTCTTCCTCCTTTCTTTCTCAACACGCCTAAAATAAGAATAAAATATTCCACGTTTTCCTGCGGACGACCCGTACTCATCTCGGCTAGCTACAAGTGACACCGTTATTGATTGTGGTTATTCTACAAACACTTTTTCACACAAATCAATACCCAGCAGTTACCAAACACTATGACTTGACGTTGGTCAAAATACATAGCTTGAATACTACTAAATACCCAAATGAAATGACGGAGGGCTACGAATGGTTTTGGCGAAACCATGAACGTAGTGAACTTGATATGATCAAAGGAACCTGATAGCTTTTAAAAGGAGTAGTTTAAGCTCCGCAATTAAAATTCTGCTGTTTTAAAATTAACCGAGTGGTTTCTTTTAAATTGTTCCAACGATTCAATTTTGGTTTATTTTCTTTGCATTAATATAATGCGTCCCATCAATTAACCTATCATTACAGAAAAAACGAAAATACAACGTCCATTTATGCCATCCGCATTCGCCACTGGGCCCCGTCATTCACCCGTTAGGTTACTTAACTAACGACAGAGCGGGGGCTGGGCTAGCACGGGTGCAAAACATAAGTAACGCCTACTAGATATCATATATAGATATTGTACATTCGTCAGACGCAATAATAGGCATTCCATATCACAGATGAACATATTGGATATACAAGCAATCCGCATTTAGTTTGAGCCTGCAAAGAAAGACGGATTACACAGTCGCGATGAATAGCCAAAACCCCACCCTAGACCCCTACGGGTACGGCAAACTACCCGCCAAGTACCCGATGTGAAGCGGTCTCCCTCAACGACGTGAGTAGGCCACTAAGCACTTCAAAGTACCCGGTAGTTTGTGCACCCCACCTTAGGTCTATCCTAGGAGCAGAAAACAGTAAATGAAATAATACAACGGTGGCTACAACCTCAACCCGGATGTGCCCCGCAAAAGAATATTACAATAAATTGCAATTTACATTTGAATGAAAAAAACACTCGTCTCACATCCCCGGCTATCCATTCACGACAATCCAACAAGTTCATATCCACAAACATAAAGTAACCATTACAGAAATGTGCAACCCCCCGCTAACCGACATACTAGCAGTTAGGGGAGGTTTACGAACACATAAATCACAACACAGATATAATCCAGTTAGCCAAAGTTCTTAGAATTTCGATCAAGCACCATAAATGAATCTACTCCAAATAATTCTCTGTGCACATAAAACCTGAGCAGAAACAAAACATCCCAGAAAACACAACATCAACACAGAAGAATAACTGAGCAAATTTGGGTTGACTCGGTGTCAACTCGGCCGCGGATCCGCGGTGGATCACTTGGATCGGCCGCGGATCCGCGGTGGATCACTTGGATCGGCCGCGGTTCCGCGGTGGTATGGCCGAGACACGACCCCAAATTTCTTCACAATTCTTTAAAAACCCTGCTTGTATTTTTAAGGGTCCCTGAAAAAATTTTAGACCCCAATTTAAAATCGGCAGAAACTTGGTGAAAACGTTGGTTTTTCGGGATTAAATTGCGATTGAATTTCTAAAGACTTTGCTAACATGTTAGTTATGGTTTAGCTAGGATCTGATACCACTGTAAGTCGACGTCACACACCCCACTAGATGCGGAGAGGCGGATTAGGTAAAACAATCATTTTGTTCTAGGTAACATCGACTAACTTTACGGACCTTTGCTAAACCCTAACTAACAAACTATTTAGAAGTGCTAAACTATTATGATAGATGATTATACCTCAAGATACCAGTCCTTCTTGTTCTTGTTGTTCACCTCCTCGTCGGCTTCCTCGATGTAATAGAAGATCCACCCGAGAGTTCCTTCTTCAAGCTTCAACCTCTAACTTGAGGTAACTAAGTGGCTAGGATTGCTAATCCAAGTGACCTAGAGGATATAGAGATGGATTAAGGATCTATTAGTCTTTCTAACTCTTGAGATCTCAACATATGAGAGGATTATGGTTAGGTTTTAGAAGAAGAGAGCTTGAGGAGAGAGAGTGTGTTTGTTAATTATCAATTGAACCTTTCTCACTTTGAATAATATGAAGCATCAAAAATATCTTGCACAAATATCATCCATGCTTCATTTAATTCTTGAGATGAATCATCTCATGGGTCATGGTGCAATTAATGATAATAACACATAAGCTCTCCACCTCATTAAGTTTAATCCACAAATGAATTAAAACTAAATGAGTCACCTTTCTTCTAGAAGCTTCTCGACTAATTACGAGAATGCCCCTCCCATCCGTATTTACGAAAAACACGGATATACTGAGACTGCATAAATCCAATAATCCAATACTAGAATCTGGCTTAAACCAAATCCTGCTAGTATAATCTGTCCGAACATCATATGTGCACAAGTACACGTATATGTCTGAACCCTGTCGTAAAACCATACGACCTCTATATCGTTTCGCCTGAAGCAGGGAAACTCTCTGTGTGGGACTCTAAAGACTCAACACTACACTGGTAGTGGGTTTAACCACAGGGTACAAGCGGTACTAGCTGTACGTAACGGTCCCCAGGTAGATGTCGATAAGAAAGCCGATGAGGAAACCCATCTGAACTCCTACTGAGCCTGATGTGACAATCTTCGTACAGTCCGGTCTGTTCGTCTAGGACTATCGCATATCGGGCCTAGGGGGCGGCAAGCGTCAGTCCCCTAAAAGCGGTATAAGTCGTGTCGGAGTGAAGCCCATTACACCTTGAGAAGTTACTGGAAAACCTACCAGTAAATCTCGCTTGCCCTGGCTAGGGACCTTGCGTAATGGCTCTCCAAACACAGCGTGATATCAACCCCCAATACCGGGAGAGATGAATCCTATCTGACCGCCACTGCCTCCAAGTGCTTCGGGACTGCACCCAACTGCTACCTGTTTACACGACTCAGTCGAGCCGTGGTAGGGTAGCAATCTAAGAACAGTGGGAACACACTTGAGGCGAAGCAGCAGTGTCAAGTCTACGGACTATGCTGTACTTATGTCACCTGGGAACTGTTAACCGACGATGGGTATAATACCAATCAACAGTTCCCGATGAGTCCTGTCCGGTCTACCCGTAACCCAACGAGCACCTGCATACTATCTCCAGTATGACGTACTGATGGCTGTGGGACAGACCATCTCCCTAACTGGGATGAGAAGCGTACACACTAGTCTACTCTGGAGTATCGATGCCCTGTCTCGATAATCCTATGACTAGGGACCTGAAAAAGGATGTGCTTATAGACTACCCAGCCCCCACCAGTGTGACTGCCATCACAACACTGGTAGTCAAGCATGATCCTATGGGCTCTATCAATATGTATTCGCGATATGCTAAAAGAAACATATACACATATTAAGATAGATATAAACCAAGTAGCATGCTACTATGTTGAGCAAGACTGTTAATACAACTGTGAATATCCCAAGCTTCCATTAAGTAATATACAAGCTAGTATGATACATTAATGGACCCTAGGGCATATACACTAACAGGAAATTCGAGCCAAATTATGAAGGCATGTTCATCATAGACAAAGTTTACCAGGGTGGAGCCTATCTACTCATGGAAATGGATGGTGAAAGACCTTTCAGGCCAATAAACGGTCGCTTCCTGAAAAAATACTATGCCTGAAGAGTCACGACCTAGGTCAACGATAGATGCCGACGCCTATGTCCGCTCGCTATCTTCTTAAGCCCAAACTCTATAAGTAGTAGCCGGCTTTCAGACCGAAATGTCCTTAAACTAACGATGGACCACTATGTCCTAAAATTGGCTGCGGACCGAAACGTCCTTAAACTAACGATGGACCACTATGTCTTAAAACTGGCTGTTGACCGAGACGTCGATAAACTACTACGGACCGCAGCATCCAAAGGCTGACACAAAAAAAATATATAAAAAAGAAAGAAAACGGTATGTCCATAAGCAAAATGGGCACGTATGAAAACCCGAAAGGGCTCCGTGGGTAAAAATAGCAGGGCTACCGGCGAGTTTTGTGAAAACCCGAAAGGGTGCAAGCTCGTTAAAAGACACTTGCAAGGTCCTCTCGATCTTGTGAGGAGAAACCACCTGCGTGGGATCCTTACGACTTACAAGGGAACAACACACTTAGGGATCCCCACGATTCCTAAGGAGAAATTACACTTGCGAGATCCTCACGACTCGTAAGTAGAACCCTCCTTTGAGACCCTCACGGCTCATAGAATTCAAAAGTCTTAAGCTACAGGGATTTGAACCTGTTCTTAAGCCATCACAACCTCCTTTTTGCCCTACAAGCGGATCAATGCTGACCCTTGTATAAAATCCATGGGCGCGAATAAACATTTCCCTAATAAAGCCCCACCCGCGACTAGGGATATGTTTACACGGTGACAGCCCTTGTAAGTCCTCTAGACTTATAAGGAGAAAACACTCTTGTAAGATCCTTATGACTTACGAGAAGCCATACACTTGGGAATCCTCATGATTCCTAAGGAGAAAACGCACCTATGAGATCCTCACGACTCGTAGGGAGAAATACCTTTATGAGACCCTTACGGCTTATGAAGTCAAAAGCCTTAGTCGACAGGATCTTAACCCTGTTTGCTAAGCCACCTTTGTTCGACATCGACAGAGGCAAATGATGATTCGCTCCTGGCAATATCCCAGTTGTAGCGGTGCTGATGCCGAAATCGGTGTTTAATTCCAAGCTTGCAGCGAAAAGCCAGCGAATTAAAAATGCATACGAAATAGCCGAAATGATGGGGCAATTTGCAAATCAGCAAGTAAAAATGTATGCATACAAAATAGCCGAAATGATTGGGCACCGCGAAAAATAGCCGAAATGATTGGACAATCGCGACGTTCGCGATATAAAAAGCTGAAATGATAGAGCATCGCGGAAAGAAAGAAATAAAAAAAAATTTTAAAAGAATGAAACTTTTGCCCTACAGATGAGATCACATCGATCCCTGTATACAATCCAGGGGCACAAACAAAGAGGGAACCATACCTTCCCCCCTAGGCTCCATCCGAAAGAAAGCCAAGTCTCGACGGTTCACAAAGCAGCCTGGAGATCATCTCAACATTCGTCTCAATACAACAGACGCAACATTAGAAAATCAAAGCTGCGACAAAGTTCCCAGTTCCATGACTCGGCGGTGCACCGACGTCGAGAGTCAACCACCGACTTCGTGAAATGCGGATAAAGTCAACCCTACCTGGTCATGTGGAGCAGGCCTATGTCAATCCTGACCCCATGGGAAACATCCAGAGCGGAGCCTGGTCCTCGCAGAGCACGACCTATGTCAATCCTGACCCCATGGGAAGCATCCAGAGCAAAATCCTGGTTTCATGGAATGTGGCCTATGTCAATCCTGACCCCGTGGGAAACGTCCAGAGCGGAGCCTGGTTCTCGCAGAACACGACTATGTCAATCAGACCCCGTGGGAAGCATCCAGAGCAAAATCCTGGTTTTGTGGAACACGACCTATGTCAATCTTGACCCCGTGGGAAACATCCAGAGCGGATCCTGGTCTTCGCAGAACACGGCTATATCAATCAGACCCCGTGGGAAGCATCCAGAGCAAAATCCTGGTTTCGTGGAACATGGCCTATGTCAATCCTGACCCCGTGGGAAACGTCCAGAGCGGATCCTGGTCCTCGCAGAACACGGCCTATGTCAATCCTGACCCCGTAGGAAGCATCCAGAGCAAATTCCTGGTCACGTGGAACATGGCCTATGTCAATCCTGACCCCATGGGAAACGTCCAGAGCGGAGCCTGGTCCTCGCAGAACACGGCTATGTCAATCAGACCCCGTGGGAAGCATCCAGAACAAAATCCTGGTTTCGTGGAACACGGTCTTATGTCAATCCTGACCTCGTGGGAAACGTCCAGAGCGGATCCTGGTCCTCGCAGAACACGGCTATGTCAATCCTGACCCTCTAGGAAGCATCCAGAGCAAAATCCTGGTTTCGTGGAACACGGCCTATGTCAATCCTGACCCTGTGGGAAACGTCCAGAGCGGAGCTTGGTCCTCGCAGAACACGGCTATATCAATCAGACCCCGTGGGAAGCATCCAGAGCAAAATCCTGGTTTCATGGAATACGGCCTATGCCAATCCTGACCCCGTAGGAAACGTCAAGAGCAGATCCTGGTCCTCGCAGAACATGGCCTATGTCAATCCTGACCCCGTGGGAAGCATCCAGAGCAAATTCCTGGTCACGTAGAACACTGCCTATGTCAATCCTGACCCCGTGGGAAACGTCCAGAGCGGAGCCTGGTCCTCACAGAACACGGCTATGTCAATCTGACCCCGTGGGAAGCATCCGGAGCAAATTCCTGGTCACGTGGAACACGGCCTATGTCAATCCTGACCCCGTGGGAGACGTCCACAGCGGATCTAGTTCTTGCGGAACACGGCTTATGTCAATCCTGACCCCGTGGGAAGCATCCAGAGCAAATCCTGGTCATATAAAACACGGTTAAAGTTAATCTTGACCCCGTGGGAAATGGCCAGAACAACTCCTGACTTCGTGAAATATGGATAATGGAAACCTCATCAATCACTTACGGGTCCTTTCGACTCGTAAGGAAGAAAACTCTCTTGCGAGATCCTTACGACTCCTAAGAGAAAACACACTTAGGAATCCTCACGATTCCTAAGGAGAAAATACGCCAACGAGATCCTTTCGACTCGTAGGGAGAAAAGTCTTTATGAGACCCTTACGGCTCATAAAGTTGAAAAGCCTTAGGCGGCAGATCTGAACCTGCTTCCTAAGCCATCGCTACCCTGTAAAGAATCCAAGATGGACAGCTATCTACCATCTATAGGCCACACTTGCCAAAACTACATGCCACTGAAATGGAGAAGTTACTCATGAGCATATAAACTACTTCACGTCAGAGTAAAACATAAAGAAATAGAAGGGTGTGGCTCATGGAGCCGAGGGGTTGGAACTATATCCCTTAAAAGTCGAGATTTGAGTCAATGATAAATGACGACGCTTGTGTCCGCTCGTTATCTTCTCAAATTAAGATTCTGAAAATTATATTCCAATCCGAAACTGGTCATACGCTATGAATTACTCTGCACTACTTCATCCATATATATACTTACGTGGGCAAAGTAGTGGGGGGCATTTGTTCTTGCCAAAAAAATTTCTGCGCAAAAGAGCCGAAGGTATCAAATGGCAGCGATACGCTTAAGAAAATATGAACCAGTATTTTCCGGTCTGTATTTTGATAAACTCCCGAATAAGAAACAGCTAAATTCTGATGGTATTGAAATCATATTGAAAAAACCTTCGATTTGATATATTATGGGCCTCATAATTCATCCAGGATCAAAAGTTATGAGCAAATGTGCTATGCACATGTGATCTAAGGAAGAAAATGAGAACCAGTATTTTCCGAGCTGTACTTTGATAAACTCTCGAATGAGAAACAGCTAAATTCTGATGGTATCGAAAGTGTCTCGAAAAATCCTTCGATTTGATATATTATGGGCCTCATAATTCATCTGGGATCAAATGTTATGAGCAAATGTGCTATGCACGTGTAATCTAAAATAATGCTCTACAACATGGTGAATGCATTTTTAGTCCCACATCGGGAAAAGGTGAGATCCCTTCTCTACCACTCCCATATAAATAAGAGGGGATACCTCTTAGAAAAGGGAGAGTTCAATCCTCAAAGGATTCAATTCTCCATAGGAGCTTAGTTCTCCAAGTTAGGAGCCTGCTCCATCCCATAATGCACATATGCCCAAGCGCCATGTGCGCTATGTGCAACGCACGTATGCCCGCCATGCGCGCACCACGTGCAACGCACGTGCGCAACACACGTGTGCCCGCCATGCGCGCACCACGTGCAACGCACGTGTGCAACACATGAGAATATTCAATAATATTAAAAGGAGATTCGTTCTCCATAGGAGCCTGCTCCTCCCCATAATGCGTATATGCACTAGCGCCATGTGCGCTACGTGCAACGCACGTGTGCCCGCCATGCGCGCACCACGTGCAACGCACGTGCGCACCACATGAGAATATTCAATAATACTCACAGGAGATTCGTTATCCATAAGAGCTTGCTCCCCCATAATGCGCATATGCGCAAACTCCATGTACGCTACGTGCAAATATGTATGTCCAACACGTGCGACGCACGTGCGCCGAACACATGCGACGCACGTGCGCTAACGTAAAGAAGCCTTTTTCAGCAGCGAGAAGCTTAAGCTCCAGCCTGTTCTTTCCCCCTAATGAGTGGGACATGGTTCAAAGGGTACATCCTTCCACACCTTCGATATATGGCGCTGTAATCTCTCAGTGTCGTCGGAGAGGTGGTGGGTCCCAACGACCAATGATCCTTCTTTTCAAAAAAAGGAAAAGAAACAAAAAAGAGATATACAGAAGCACACAGAGGAACCCCCCATAAAATTTGAGAAAATCTCAGAAAAAAGAGCCAAGCTCTCGATAGAAGAGCTTCTTTTTTTGCAAGGTAAAAGAACAGAGAGATGAAATCATCTCGTAGTTAAAAGAAGTATTTACATCTTTCACAGATCATAGATCTATAAGACAAATTGTCTTTCACAAAAGAGATTATGAACATCTCATTATAGGGGGGAGAATTATTC
The DNA here is from genome assembly GCA_030015575.1 of Agapanthus africanus. Taxonomy (NCBI): domain Eukaryota; kingdom Viridiplantae; phylum Streptophyta; class Magnoliopsida; order Asparagales; family Amaryllidaceae; genus Agapanthus; species Agapanthus africanus. The sequence goes on along the minus strand of JASDDO010000026.1, from coordinate 169,973,978 downwards.
AATTCTCTTAGGATCACAGATCCATAAAGGCAAAGCCTTTCATCTAAAAGAGATTGAAATATCTCCTATAAACTATGAACTTGGTTCTTAGAATCTTGAGACAAAGTCTCTTATCAAAGAGAAGATAATCTTTAGAGTGCAAAGTTAACCTAATCTAAGAAGAGCCTTAGCGCTCCTAATTTAAAGTGCCTTAGTGCTCTTCATCTAGCGCAAAGCGCTGCAGTGCTATAGCACTTCAAACGCAGCGCACTGCACTTATTGGCTAGCGCTCAGCGCTAAGCGCGCCACAAGTTCCTCACGTGTGCGCTACATTACTAAAAGCGCTTTGCGCTCATATATGGCATCAGTGCCAAGTGCCTCAACGCTTCAACTATAGCGCATCAGCGCTCCACATCTAGCGCAAAGCGCTGAGCGCATCGGCGCTCTTCATTTAGCGCAAAACGCTAAGCGCACTAGCGCTCCACATCTAGCGCAAAGCGTTGAGCGCATCGGCGCTCTTCATTTAGTGCTAAGCGCACTAGCGCTTCACATCTGGCGTAAAGCGCTAAGCGCATTAGCGCTTTAACCAAGCGCACTGCGCTCATCGACTGGCGCTAGTGCCAAGTGCGCCACATGCTTTCATGTGCGCTTGGACAGAACATAAACTGTTCTTTGAATAAGCCTGGAGCTATGACAAATGCACAACATTTAAATAAAATACAGAAATACTGTCAGAACTCTAAATCCATGCTCAGCATTATTAAAAGGGCTGAGCCCAAACAAATGCTTAACAGCTCAAAACGAATGTTAAACATTTTAACTTGATTGGACTTAGCCCAAGACTGGCCATAAGTCCCCAATTCAGATTTAACTGAGCCCATGTGCTCATAATCTAATTAATCTTAGTCCCAAATTGGGGTACATCTCTGAACCCCTCTGATATATGTCGTTGTAATCCTTCAACGTCTTCAGAGAGGTAACGGGCCCCGACAACCATACATTCCATAGACTATGACGTCTTTAAACTGGACTGTGGGGTCCTTAAACCCACGGACTATGATGTCCTTAACCTCGGACTGTGGGGTCCCTTTAAACCCACGGACTATGATGTCCTTAACCTCAGACTGTGGAGTCCCTTTAAACCCACGGACCGAGATGTCCTTAAACTAACGTTGGACCACCATGTCCTTAAACTGGTCATCGACTGCAATGTCCCTAAACTAAATAATTGAGTCCAAATGCTCTCTTGTTAGATCTAAACGATCCCGTTAAGTTGATCTTAGTCTAAAATTAGACTAACGTATCCTTAACAAACGTTTAAGTTGATCTTAGTCTCAAATGAGACTAACGTATCCTTAAACCCAAACCAAAACCCAAATCTAAGAAAATACGGATTTGGACTAATCCACGTGCTATGGGCGACAACATAAATTAGTCTCCGTATACAATCCATGGGAAACCAAAACCAAAACAAACACACACGACACGAAGTGACCATCTGGAGAAGGAGAAAGTGGTTACCGCGATGCGGTAACGTAATTAACTGCAGGGGCTTGCGCCTGCGGGGAAGAGCGTTCCCACAATCAAAACCCCCTCAAATGAGGAGGAATCTGACGAAGTCTGCTATATCGGCCGCATCCATTTAAACCTTCGATACATGGTGTCATAAATCAACTTGGCATCTTCGGAGAGGTGGACGGATAGCACCAATTAGCATCTGCCCTCGGAATTCAGGTCCCGACGTCCCAACGTCCCGGTCGCGTCTTTCGGCGGGGAACATATATACCATTTTGTTTTTTGTATGGGTCGGGATATTTCTTGCCTGGTGAAATTCCCAGTTGCAATAATTTGTAAATAAAAAAAAATTATAATTTTTTTTCAATTGGGGATGTTTTTGTAAATATTCAGAACCATAAATATAATAATAAAAATATTAATTAAATAAAATTCTTTTTTGTTAATTCCTCTTTTTGGGGGGGCTTTTGTACAAATGACCAACAACCCCTATAAATACGCCTTAGCCTTTTCTCTGCAACTCCCGAGCCTTCCTTCAAACACAAACAGAAAACCCTAGCCGCCGCTTCAATTTGCAGAGAAGATCTCCCCAATCCGTCGCGGAACAGCCGCTGAATCCCACTTCTGCCGTCGATCCGCCGCCTCCTAGCTTCTTCGCCCTCTGAACTTTTCAGAGGAGGTTTGCATTTCTCTTATCCTCTTTGTAAATTTCACAGTTCTGCACTTTAATTCTATGGCCCTTACATTGCAATTTGAACGGGATTTCTCCCACTTATTCGCCCATGATATTTATGGTAGCTATTTCGGCGACGAGATCCGAAAACGCGGATGGAATTTTCTGTTATTTAACCATCCAAACGCGTTTGCGATTCCGGATCTCGTTGCGCGTTTCTTTGCAAGTCTATAGGAGGGATGTTTAGCTAGCCACGGATTCATACGATTATTGTGGGGGGATCGGGAAATTATTATCGATAGGGACTTCATTCACGAAGTCACTTTAATACCACGAATCCCCGTACACGATCAACCCCTCCGCTTTGAGGACTACATGCCATTAATGGATGATGACTGTTCTAGGGAGCCTAGGAAGGGCATTCAGGCTCGCACGCTATATGCGAACGTTTTAACCGTATGCCGTTGGGCACAAAACAACATTTTCGGAAGTTCGCACAACACCACATTTTTTACCCCATCCCTACACATAGTGCACGCATTAATGACCAAAAACCCTAGTTACGACATGTGCACTGTGTTGCTACACTCGATTGGCGCCGGAAAGGGGGCTGCCAATTACCCATGCCCGATGTTAGTGACACAACTATGTCACTATTTCCTTCCTGTTGAGAAATTTGAGGGTTGCATGCATGGTGGGGTCCCCATTCGACCCCTTCTTAAGGGTTTCTCCACATCCTACACACGACTTCATGGATTATGGTCGCGCACCGATCCGGCCAAAGATGTGATGGAAAAGACACCTAGCTCGAGCTCCACAGCGAGCGATGAAGAGCTAACCCCTGCTGCGCAAGCACGCTTAATACGACATACCCATAAGGGGGTATAACGAGTGTTAGGGATGCTAACAAACTTTGATCAGCGGTTGACGAGTCTGGAACAGGGAATGCCCACCCTACTGGCACGAGAGGAACGAGCACGATCGAGAGGATGGGGGACGGACAGGGGTGAGGCGGGAACAAGTGATCCCGCGTCTAGGAGATGCCGCAGGCAGCAGTGAGGGAACTGCTGTCAGTAAGTTTGGGGGTGAGGTTTGGTTGTAAATAGTTATCCTTGCATTGCATCTGCACGTTTTTTTTATGTAAATATTTGTTTTGCTTGTTTAAATTCCGCATCGCATTTTTTCTGCATTGCATTATAAAAAAATATATATAAAAATGAAAAAGAATGAAATTTCAATATTGGCCATTTTTAACTCGAGTTCGACATGACGGTTGACTAGTTAGAAAAAACTAAATCCTAAACTTAGTAAATTAAAAACACTAAATATAACCTTCCTTGAAGTATAACTGTAGAAAATATACGTCCTTGCAGTTTATTTAGAAATAAGCAATTTTGAGTTCAGTTCTTGGGTTAAGTTGAAATGAGGGAAGAGTATTGAAAGCTCTATTTGAAGAGTAAGTCTAAACCTTAAGTCCAAATTCTGAAAATATATACCCTGCAATCGCACATACACGCACCTTAAAACTTGGGATAGTAGAGAATACCTAGAAATACTCTTGCCTGAAAGCCTAGTATGAAAGAAAAAACGGTATTTAAACCTAACCACCAAAAGAGTACCATTGAAAAATATATCCGGTCTTGAAATAAATAAAAAAAAGAAAAAAAATACAAGACCTGGAAACTGCTATTTACTCTTTAAGCTCACACATTTAGTAATCGGATGTTACTGCCTCAAGAAGCATTAATAGTCGCATGAAAGGTGTATGAGCAAAACCGTCCATCATTAAGGAATAGAAGTAGTGCTAGGTATTTGTTGGAGATAGTGCCCTCAGAGTCAATTATTGGATAACAGACACGTGATTGCAATGATTGAGGGAGGACCTATGCCGGTAGGACAGTCTTACTCAAGATGATAGTATGCTATCTGGTTTATCTTTATCATCGTGTACTGCTTTAGGTGACATTACTGATCACTATTGCACGTTGATAGAGTCCCTAGGATTCTTGCTTGACTACCAGCAGTATGAGGGCGATCATATACGTGGGAGCTGGGGTCTATAAGTACATCCTTAAAAGGTCCCTAGTCGTGGGAGTTTCGAGACAGGGCATCGATACTCCAGAGTAGACTAGTGTATACAGTCGAGACCCCGACGAGGGGCGGTAGCCGGTCTCACAAGCCACTGGTGTCAGTTGGTTCACCTAAGATGTATACAGGTGCTCATTGGGTTATGAGTACACCGGACAGGACTCACCGGGAACATGCTAGTTGGTATTATACCTGATGTCAGATAACAGTTCCCTGGTGACATGTGTATAGGTTAGTTCATCGACCTGAGATCATCATTTGTCTCGTGTGAGTTCCCACTGTGCTTTGATTACTACCCTACCACGCTCAAAGGAGACGTGCAAACAGGTTTTAGTTGGGTACAGTCCCGAGCCACATGGAGGCAGTGAGCGGATCTGCAGGGGTTCGTCTCTCCCGGTATTGGGGGTGAAGTCGCACTGTGTCTAGGAGAGCCAGTACATGAAAGTCCTTGGCCAAGGCAGGAGATTTACTGGTAGGTATTCCAGTAGTATCTCAGGGTGTTCTGGGCTACACTCCGACACGACTTGTACCGCTTTTGGGGGTCTGACTTTTACCAACCCCCTAGGCCCGCCATGCGATGCTCATAGACGAACAGACCGGACTGTACGGATATTGTCACTGACAGGCTCAGTAGGGTGTCAGAATGAGTTCGCTCATCGACGTCCCTTTTGGTCAATACCTGGTAGCTCGTTACGTATAGGCTAATACCTCTGATGTGCTAGTGGTTAAATCCACAACCAAGGTGTTGACGAGTCTTTAGAGTCCCCCACAGACCGTTTTCTCAAGTTTCGGGCGAAACGCTGTAGAGGCCGTATGGAGATATGGCAGGGTTCGATCAGATACGTGCGGTATTGCACGGATCGTGATCGGACGGATTTTACTAGCGGGCTTTGGTTTAAGCCAGATCCTAGTATTGTACAGTGTAGATTTTGTCTCTTTGCATTTATATTCAGTGGGAATACAAATGCGGGCATGTATATGCAGTCGCGGGGTTTTCCTGTAATTTATTACGGGATCAGTTTTCTGAAGTTGCCAGTTTGCTTTCCGTTCCGGCCAGTTTTCCTTTGTTCCTTCTCGGCCGGATTTTCTGATGGAGGGACTAATTTGCAATTGTGCAAATTAGTTATTATGGAGGGGTTTTCTTGCATTTTGTGGCATTATGATAAGACTATCATCATTAGATCCCTTTTCCATCTCTTCCCTTGCATTTATGGTGATGGTTATGGAAAGGATGTGGAGTTGATTTGGTTGTGACTTATTTATCTTTTTATCACTCATTTTTCTCCTCTTGATTATTCAATTTGTTTTTTTCCTTCATTATTTTTGAGGGGCCGGCCACTATTAGGGAGAGGGAGAGGGTTCATTTGAAGTATGAGGAATTTTCATTTCATCTCATTTTTCTTGCTACAAAATTCCACACATCACTCTAAAGTTCATTCATTCCTCCATCAAAGGCAACTTAAACCCCAAATGAGACAATGGTTTCTACATTTAGTCTACAGCATTCCTTGGGCACGTCGGCTCACCAACTTCGTGCTCGAGTTGCCTCGGTCCAGAGGTGGGAGCCCGTAAAAGAACCCGGCGATGTGGTGCCCGTTTCGACGAGGAGGCGACGACCGGAGATTCCGCGAGGAGATCGGAGTGGAGGCGAGACCGAAGGACATGGATCGCTTGGTATAGCTTCTCTACTCCTTTTCTTGTTTGCTAGAGTTAGGTTAATGGCCCGATCCGGGTTTAATAGTGCGCGGTGGTGCCGGTTTCTAGTTGTTAGAAAATTTTCGTTTCCGCATTCCGGCGTCAGATTGACCGCCGGGACGCCGCCGTGCATTTACACTGGTATCAGAGCTACGCCATTAACCTAGTCTAGCTTGCTCTAGTATGGTTAGAACTCGATCGAACAAAAATCCAAAAAACCGTATTTCCAATGCATCAGGTTTTTGTCGATTTTGTTTTGGCTCAAATTTTTTTCTGTACATTGCAGAAACATGTGCAGGGTTTTGTAAGAGCACTGTAAAATTTTGGTGACCTGATCCTTCAATAGGGCCGCGGAACCGCGGCCATAACCCCACTTTGGCCGCGGTTCCGCCGCAGGAATTAAGCTTCATTTCACCATTTTTTTCCAGTGGGTTTCTGGGTTGAAAATATGGTTTATGGGATATTGTTTTTGGGCCCAGATTTTCTGTGAGTGCTACAGTAGTGCTTGGGGCGCACTTCGGTAAATTTGATCGATCGAGAATTTTAAACATGTCAGTTTATAGTATTTACATTATATCTGCGACCGTGAATGTCATTTGATCGGTAAATCCTGTCTAACTGCTATAGCCCTTTTAGACAGATTTGCGAACGTGACATTCATGTTGATGTTCTGTGTTGTGCTGTGATGTTGCGGATTGATAGCCTGGATGCAATGGTAGTACAGTTTTGTTTTATATGTACATTTGATATTGCGGGGCGAGCGTCCGACATGTGGACTGCCGTCACTGCCTGTTTATATATTATTCTTTTGGGGCACGACCGGGTTGAGGTCGATGTACCCGTTGTATATTTTACTTTCTGTACTAGGATTACCCCGCGGAGGGGTGCACGGATAGCCGGGTTCTAGAGGGCAACGGGCCCGCATCTCATGGCATTGAGACGGAGGGGGCTTTACTCTAGAATTGGCGGGTTATTCGCCGCACTCGTAGGGGGTACAGGTTGACCCAAGGAGGGGTGCCCAAGTTACCGAAACCTATCATCTTTTTCCAAATGAATCAAATCAAGTGAGTGTGTGAGAGAGGAGGAGGGCCGGCCACATATATGGAGGTGGGGGGATGAGTGTAGGAGAGGGGGAGGTGACAATATGAACAAATATCATGTGTGAACACAAAGTGTGAACACAAAGTATGAATACATTAAATGCAACCAATGAAACATCAACACCATTCAACCTAGTCACCTCTTCTAGAAACTTCTAGAACCTTCCACACTCATCTCAAGAAAAGATAAATCCGTCTTTAACCGAATGTTAAAAGACGGGTGATACAAAACTGGAAACTGGCAACTTCCAAAAGTGATCCCGAAACGAATTTCAGAATAACCCCGTAACTGTATAAATATACCCGCATTTGTATTACGACCGAATACAAATGCAACTGAGACAAATATATTATATCTACTCAATATAATACTCGGATCCGGCTTAAACCAAAGCCCACCAGTATTATCTGTCCGAAATATGACACGTGCATAAACGCACGTGTATTTTCCGAACCCTGCCAAAAAACCATACGGCCTCTACAACGTTTCGCCCGAACTTGGGAAACTATCTGTGGGGAACTCTAATGACTCGTCAGTACCCTGGCAGTGGGTTTAACCATAAGCCGTCAGCGGCACTAGCTGTGCGTAACGGCTGCCCATGTACTGACCTCAAGGGAGGCTGATGAGCGAACTCATCCAGAAACCCTACTGAGTCTAACAGTGACAATGTATATACAGTCCGGTCCGTTTTTCTATGAGTATCGCATATCCGGCCTAGGGGCTAGTAATATCAGACCCCCAATAGCTGTATAAGTCGTGTCGGAGACAAGCCCTGAACACCCTGAGATACTACTGGAGTACCTACCAGTAAATCTCACCTGCCTTGGCCAAGGACTTGGTGTAATGGCTTTCCTAGACACAGCGCGACCTCCACCCTCAATACCGGAAGAGACGAATCCCCTGCCGATCCGCTCACGTGCCTCCATGTGGCTCGGGACTGTACCCAAAAACTACCTGTTTGCACGACTCCTTTGAGCCGTGGTAGGTAAAAATCAAAGCACAGTGGGAACTCACACGAGACAAATGACGACCTCAGGTCGATGAACTAACCTGTACACATGTCACCAGGGAACTGCTATCTGACGATATGTATAATACCAACTACCAGATTCCCGGCGAGTCCTGTCCGGTGTACTCATAACCCAATGAGCACCTGTATACATCTTAGGTGATCCAACTTACACCAGTGGCTTATGAAACTGGCCACCGTCCCTCGTCGGGGTCTCGACTGTATACACTAGTCTACTCCGGAGTATCGATGCCCTGTCTCGAAACTCCCACGACTAGGGACCACTATTAAGGATATGCTTATAGACCACCCAACTCTCACTTATATAATCGCCCTCATACTGTTGGTATTCAAGCAAGATCCTAAAGGCTCTATCAAAATGTAATCGTGATCAGTCACCTGAACCTATACACGACTGATAAAGGCAAACCAGATAGCATACTATCATCTCGAGTAAGACTGTCCTACCGGTATAGGTCCTCCGCAATCATTGCAATCACGTACCTGCGATCCAATAATTGACTTTGAGGGCACTATATCCAACAATCTCCCACTTGCACTTAAGGCTAATTATTGCGATGTCGCGTACTCACAGCCCGTGTGAAACCAACACCCAACTCCCCTACTAATCAGTTTCACAAAGCCCGTTTGTAAAACTATTGTGTTCGAGAAATAACCTCAGTGAGTGGATCCGCCAGGATGTTTCTTTCTATGTCTCTCTTAATCTCAAGTTCGCGGAGAAATCCATCTCCCGAATTGAGTAATACCTGTCTTAGAATATGTCTGGATATCTGATGGGATCTAGTTCATAAATGAACTCCAAATCCAAACTTCTTAGACTGTATCGATAACTGAACCTAATCAGTATATCGCACCATGCCTCCCACAGTATCCTCTTGGACCACCTGTCCAAAATACCGTCCCTCTTCGTCAGAGGGAAAACTATAACTCTGACAATCACTCTGTCATCTATGTCACCTTTGAAGCCTGGAATGATAACCGTCTCCTGAAGGAGGCTGCCATCATCAAATCCGTAGAACATCCACTTATGTTCTAAAACTGCTTCCTTATGTTTCTCCAGGATTGGATTAATACAAACTTATTGCATCTAGTGCAAAAACAATATTTGGTGTGGTACTTGACATCTCATGATTGACTCAATTGCCTAAGCAAGTGATCTGCCAATCATGCACTTCCCTCTCCCCTTTAGTCTGTAAGACACCTTTAGAGAGGGTGACTCCATCACTTGCAGATACACCACCATGCCAGGAGTCATCTATTCTAAAAACCATTAGAATACTTTCAAAGTACTCACATTGGGAAACTACCCAAATCCAGATCTAAAACCATAGATCTAGAAACCAGAATGTCAAATATTATATCCATATCCTGTCTGAAGAAACAACTGTGTGACGACCACAGTACAACCGATCGTAGTATAGAAATTTTACTTCCTACTTTGTGTATGTCATCCAAAAACCAAGACATCACACCCTACTACTTTCTTAACAGATCCATCCCTTATTCTGATGAAGTCAAACCCATAACTGTCACATCAAAATTAGATGATCAATCTCCGCTATAACTGCTCTAGTCTATAAATAGACATAAGCTACTTGCCCACTATGCTTCCGTTGCTCCCACTGACCACAACAACCCTCCTACCGGGTCTCATAGCTTGGAACAACAGTAGTGTCAAGTCTGGGTAGATAAGAACCTCCCTGTCACCGTCCTTGAGGCTACTGGAGTACCTCTCGAGTGTCTGAGGTTACCCACCATATCTGCGGAGTGGCTAATGGAATGTCAAACCTGATTGAATCTTTAGGTCCTATTAAATTTTCCGTAATCGTTTGCGGTTCTGGAATCACTTCCAGTTCTACCATACTCCCACTACTGTTTTCTGAAAAAATCCATTTTACTAAAACTGTGGCGACTCAAGAACAATATCACTATTGATCTCCCAGATGGTAGAAAGTCAACCCTCGTCATAGCCTGGGCCAACACACAAACAACCATTACAGAAACGTGTCCTGAGTTATCCAGAGTCTGGTTTTAAGCATAAGCCGGACAACTTCCCGTACCTTAACAACGTTAAGATATGAACCATTCTATATCCAATATAGAAACTTTGGCACTTATTTAATTGGAACCAGATTCTAATCATGCAACTGTCGCCAGTGCATATCAATTTTAATAGAGAGAGGCTAATCAGCATTACTTAACTTAGGAATCCATCCAATTATGAGTAACCTGAAAGTGAAACAAGTTTCTCAAAACTTTTACTATCATCTGAATACCAATCACAAGTATCTACATCTTCGATCTCTTTGAAGAATCCCGATACTTGCGACATCTGGTTCTCTACTTTATTCTTATACCCACAACTTCTCAAAACTTAGACCTTGCATTTTTATGAAACACTTGTCTAAAAACTAGAGAAGTCATAAGTAAACAGAACATAGTACGAGGACCTACCCCTTTGTCCTGATGGACACTGGACAACATACAATACTCTGTATAAATCCGCTGAGTTTGAATAACTCAAAACCTGTGCGTCGTAGGTTGAAAACTGTACTTATGGTTAAGAACTACTCCGTTGTTCAATGCTCCTTACCCAATCGTCAACTGATGTAGGTAAATGTCATTGACATAAGATCAAAAAGTTATATCTCACTTTACAAAAATAAACGTACAGATATATCATTTTGAAATTGGTGTATAATAACGGACACTCAAAACCAAATATATGCCTGCCGGCAATAACCCAGGCGACTTCCTCAAATATCACCAATTACAAAGAATTCCGATATAATGAGGATGATCACCTAATTCCCAATAACTTCCTCCCACTCATCATCTGTAAAACCATACAGATATGAGAATGAAACCTGGTGAATACACACCCCGGAGTAAGTATCTAATCGGGAAAACAGTTTTCCATTAACAATGCACTGAAACATGAAAATGTTTCGTAGGGGTATCCTGGTATTCATAGTAATGCCTCTTCTATAATCCAATTCATGACTCTAACCGTATATTTCTTTGCCATCTCTCCAAATCCCTTTATTTGTCTTTAGTCGTTACCTTCTGTACACCATTGTTAGGCTAAATGGTTTTCTTCCTTCCCTACCGTTCGGCACCAGCCTATGGTTTGGAAGAAGACTATCCAGTAAGCATAATAGGTGTACCTTCCTAAACCAAGGAGTACTCACAACTGAGAGAAGGTGATGATAAAAGACAACTGAATAATACCTTATTCTTTTAAAGGTGAAATAGGAGTGGCGATAAAGTACGCGGTTTGGTCGTGAATGATAACAGTCGCAACTTACTTTGCCCTCTTTCTAATCCCTTTATTTTGTCTTTACATATTACCTTCTGTACACCCTACTTAGGCTAATTGGTTTTCTTCATTCCCTACCTTTTGGCACCTGCCTATGGTTTGGAATAAGACTATCCAATAAGCGTAATAGGTGTACTCTCCAAAACCAAGGAGCTCTCGCAATCTGAGAGAAGGTGATAATAAAAGACAACTGAATAAACCAATTCTATTTCTCCTGAACCTTGATCCATCCTCGAAGGAGTCCCTTCGAGTTCGTATATAACCATACGATGGATCTATCCAATGGAAGTGGATGTCCGTAGTAATACGGGTGTTCTGAGAAATACAAAGGGTAGAAGAAGGAGCGGCAATGACTTATGCAACTCAGACAATCCAAAAGCCAGTATTTTAAGAAGGTTCGGTCAACTTGGTTACTGAGTCATAGTCTAGGGTTGGTCAAAGGTCGCTGCCAAAGAGAGAGAGAGAAAAGAAACACTCTGCGTGCACTCTAACCTAGATCAGAATGGTTATCACTTTATCTAATCCGGAAACCTCCCACTGTACTGTCAAATTCTCATTCAAACCTGAAAGAAGAATCAATCGGGATAACCCGAAGAGTAAACCAACTCATCAGTGGGAATCGGGATCCAACTCTCATCGCATAATAACGTGACGGAATCCACTCGCGTTATCACACTCTAGAAGGTATGCGCATGCCTGGCAAGTTTCAGTTTCTTTAGAAACTCCCGATATGATTTTTACCCCATGCTCTTATGATCATGACTAAGGGCCAACCCATCATAAGTCACATGTCAAGTTCTTCCCATCATTATCTTATTAATTTGAACCCACCCGTACTCGCCCTTGACTAAGGGCCAACAAGGCTGTACGACTGTCCCAAACCAACGCATCTATCTATGCAACATTTGAACACCCCAGCAGCTACCAATCACTATGTCCTAGTTAAGGGCCAGACCAACATAGCTTGAATACTACTGACCATTCATATGAAATGACGGAGGGCTACGGCTGGTTTTTGGCGAAAAACCTTTAACGTAATGAACTTGATCTCGTTGAAGGAACCTGATAGCTTTTTATAAAATATAGTGGCGAAAACCTTTGCTAAAAAGGTCACTCCGGGTGAAGGGATCTCGGCTCTTTCCTCGTGGAATGAGGTGCAGGATATTCCACTGAATACCGCGATGCAAAGCAACATGTAATCGACTATAGTGAAGTTATTACCCTGACGCAAACTTCTGCCCAAGGGGTCACTCCCGGTGAAGGGATATCGGCCCTTGCCCCGTCGAATGAGGTGCAGGATATTCCAACTGAATACTACTGTGCAAAACAAAAGGAAATATCTTTGTAATAACACTTTTTATATTGTTCCAACAACATCCAAACAGGTTTGTTTTATTTTGCATTGATCAGAATCAACGCAGTCCCATCAATTAATCACACCAGAAAAAAACGAAAATAAAATGTACGTATATGCCATCCGCATTCGTTACTGGTCCCGTCATCACCCGTTAGGTTACTTAACTAACGACAGAGCGGGGACTGAACTAGCGCGGGTGTAAAACATATACAACATCTAATAGTATATAAACTAATATACAATAATCGCTCCAGGCGTGATAATATGCAACATTACAGAAAAGCAATAAGCATCACAGAACAATACAGATAATCTGGGATCCCCGGGTTTCATAGAGCCGCTGCTGAAACCCGACGTTCCCCAGTCGTGTGGATAGCCTGTGCAATGAAACCTAGACCCCTACGGGTGAGGCAAGTTACCCGCCAAAACCTGAAGCGAGGCAGCCCCCTACAGTATAGTGAATGGACCACCCGGCACTTCACGAAATCCGGTAATCTTGGGCACCCCTCCTTGGGTCAACCTATACCCCCTATGATTGCGGCGAATAGTCTGCCAATTCTAGAGTGAGGCCCCTCTGCCTCTCAAAGCCATGAGATGCGGACCCGTTGCCCCCCAGAACCCGGCTATCCGTGCACTCCGTCGCGGGATAAAACCTTGTACAGTAATGAAAAATATGTACAACGGGTACATCGACCTCAACCTGGTCGTGTCCCAAAAGAATATTATACAACAGGCAGTGACGGCAGTCCACATGTTGGACGCTCGCCCCGCAATATCAAATGTACAAATAAACTCAAACTGCACTACCATTGCACACTGCTATCCACCACGACAAATCCGCAACATCACAGCACAACACAGAACATCAACGCTAATGTCACGTTCGCAAACCCGTCTAAAAGAACTATAGCAATCAGACGCGGTTTACCGATCAAATGACATTCACGGTTTGAGATATAATGTAAGCATTGTAAACTAACACGTTTAAATTTCGATCGACTAAATTTCCCGAAGTGGGCCCCACGCAAATCTGCTGTACAGTAAAAACATTGGGCCCAAATAAACAGTTCCAGAAACCACAATTTCCAACATAGATTTGTAGGGTTCCTAGGCACACACTAGAGGTCTCACAAGGTATCAACCATGCCAAATTCAAATTTTACATGTGCCGGGAAACCCTAATACGGATCGTTGACTAGAGTTTAGGCGAAAAAAGAAACTAGTTAACAACTTAACTAAAAGAAAGAGGCTACAACCTTTGTAGATCCGGTTCTCCACCTCCATGGCTCCGTGATGAAGTCCCCTCGCTGTCCATATCAGACCCCGGACTCTAGTGTCGGCTTCTTCGGAGAAATGGGAGGGCTAGGTCGTCGACTTCGATGCCGAAGATGATCTATGTCGAGGCAACACTAGATCAAGCTCCAACTTCACCAAGTCAAGAAACTTGTGAAGAAAACACCCTAAACTACTTGGAAATAGTTAGAGGATGTTGAAATAGGAAGTGGGTTCATTTTAGAATTGGATTTCTCACACTTTTTCATTAGTTGCCATTGATGGAGGCAAGGTTTCTTCTTGAAGAAGAAGAAGAAGATGATGATAGAATATGATAAGTGTTATTTTCAAAAAGAAAAATAATATGAATACTTATCATATACTAACCATGGTTATGTGTAGAGAATAGACTATGGTTAGGTGGAATGGTTAGGGTTAAGCATGAGACAAAATGGTCACTTAGTCAAAGCTTCATGAAGCTTCAACAACAAACAAAGAAAGCCACCATTTTTCTCTTTATCTTTTCCTTAATAAAAGAATAAATAAATAGATATGAAAATCAAAACCCTAACCATTTAAATAACCATGGTTTAATTTTTACACAAACACAAGTAAGCATGTATCATCAAACATGATACAAACAAGTGCACAAAAGTATATCACATATACAACTTGTGTACATCAAGTGAGAAAATCCATTTAAAGTGAACAAATATTAGTTAATGCAAAGTAATATATCAAATATATAATTATACATTAAATCATTAAATCAACACTTGATTTAACGATCCGGTCATATCGCATATAACCGACTAATATCCAATGTATCGGCTTATCGAATCAATCCTTGATTCGATAACTAGGTTATATCGCATACAACCAATCGATACATTCATCACGAGAATACAATACGGTATCACATACACGCATTATTCTCGGTCCCGCACATATCTCATATGCGCTCCTATTTCGTTTCGCTTGAGCAAGGAAACCTCTGTGTAGGACTCTAAAGACTCGTCAATACGCCGGCAGCAGGTGACGATCATATCAAACACCCACAAGCCACAAGCGGTCTGCTAAACGTAACGGCCACCCGGGTATTGAGCGATCAGAAGATCGACGAGCAAGCCCGCTTATACTCCTGTGAATCCAACCAGTAACACTTACCGTACAGTCCGGTCTGTTCGTCTGATATGTCGCATATCTCATCTAGGGGTGGTAAGCGTCAGACCCCAATAGCTCGATAAGTCGTGTCGATATGAGGTCTATAACAGTTCGAGAAACTACTGGTAACACTTACCAGTAAATCTCAGCAACCTTGGCCAGGGATTTCCGGTTATAGCCAATCGAACACAGCGCAACATCAACTCCCTATACCGGGAGAGACGAATCCCCTCCTATCGCTCATTGCCTCCATGTGATTCGGGACTGTACCCAAAAGCCACCGTTTTGCACGCCCTCTTGGACGTGGTAAGATGGAAATCAAAGCACAGTGGGAACCACACAAGACTCTATGACGATCTCGGGTCAACAGACTACTCTGTACCAGTGTCACCAGAGAACTGCCATCTGACGTAAGGTATAATACCATCTGGGAGTTCTCGGCGAGTCCGTACAGTGTACCCAGTCTCCACTGAGCACCCGTATATCATCTCTGATGTCAAACACCAATGGATATAGGTTCATCCATCGCCCATCTGTATGGGTCGAGAAGGTATACGCTAGTCTACTCTGGTATATCGATGCCCCGTCTCGATACACCCACGACTAGGGACCTTGAAGGATGTACTTATGGACTACCATGTCCCCACTAGTATGATCCGCATCATAGTCCAGGTAGTCAAGTACACATCCTAAGGGCTTTACCAACATGTAACAGAGAGACAATCAATGTACACGTTAAGGTAAAGAGTAACCAGATAGCATACCATCATGTCGAGCAAGAATGTCCTCCCTATATATGTCCCAGCATCCACTACAATATGCATCCAATGTACAGTAATGGCCTCTAGGGCATACATATAACTAACAATCTCCCACTTGCACTAGGGCCATCTGATAGCAGTGGTTGTAGTATATCATACTCAACCATCCCATAAAAGACTCTCTCTGGGAAAAGGCCTTTGTGAGTGGATCCGACGTGTTGTCCTCTGAGTCTACTCTCCTAACCTCGATCACCCTGGAGATCAACCATCTCCATGATCAGGTGACACTGCCTTAGAATATGTCTGGATCACTGATGGGACCGGCGTTCCTTAGCATAAGCCACAACTCCATTGTCTCACAATGGTTAGAACGTAGTTCATCCCATGAACCAATATACACCCAAACATCCTCTTTGGTAGCATCTTAAGTAGCGATGAATCCTGCCTTTATCGTCTAGTTAGCCACGGTATCTAGCTTGGAACTCTTCCAACATACCGTCCCTTTACTAAGGGTAAAGACAATGCCTGTGACTGACTTTCAGTCGTCCTTATCACTCTGGAACCCTTCCAGTGATTCTCCCCAGGATCGATTGATACCATCTCACTATAACTAGTGAGAATCCTAACATCCAATTAGATCTATCTCATAGATCCAAAACCCAGGATTTAGGTGGTATCACTTTGATCCTTTATGGAGAATCATTGTGATAAGCGGAGATTGACCGAGCGTAGCATAGGAAACTCCTTCCCTATCAAGAGTATGTCATCCACGTACTCTACGAGGATCGCCACCATACTTCCTGCTACCTTTTTGTATATACAAGGTTCATCTACCATTTTGATGATGTCAAACTTTTTGATAACTACATCAAAACAGACGTTCCAACTCTGCGATGTCTGCTTTATCCTATAAAGCATCTTGTACACGTTTCCGCTGCTCCCACTATCTACGAAGCCCTTTGGCTGTGTACGTATAGACGCACTCTTCTAAAACACCATCTAGAAAAGCAGTCATGGCACCCAACCGCCAGATATCGTAGTCATGGTATGTAGCCGTGGCAAGTAGGATCCGGATGGACTTAAGCATAGCTACTTAGAAAAGGTTTCAACAAAATCCATACCTGGTCAATGATGCAAACCTTTAACAAGTCTAGCTTTGAAAGTCTCAACTTTTCCAAGTACACCAAGTAATCTTCTCAAAATATACTTGCTCCTGATGGGGATTTAACCCTTCAGATATAGCAACCAAAGTCCATACTTTGTTGGTGTATAAGGATTCCATCTCAGATCGGTAAGAATCCAGCCATTCTCGTAGACTCTTACTCCTGATGGCCAGCTCAAAACTAGTTGGGTCATCAACCCAAGATGCAATCCTCGCTCCCACTGTCATCGAGAAACCGAAGTATCTCTCAGGTGGATGAGGAACCCTACTAGATCGGCGGAGAGGTTGAGATTCGTTGGTTACTATTGAATCCTTTGGTTCTACCAAATGATCTGCTGTAGTTTGTATAGCTGGAACCTTTCCAGTTCTACATAACTGACCTTGCCTCGAGCTTTTCCGGATTTTGCTTTTAGACATAGGTCGGACAACCCCAAATCTTAACTAGCTTAAGACATGGGCTCTTCCCATACCATATCTCATATGGAGTGGTAGGCTGTGATCTGATTCGAACCCTATTCAATAGGTATGCTGCTTCTCAAGTGCATAACTCCCAAAAGGAAACAGGTAACTCAGTAGTACTCATCATAGACCGCACCATATCGAATAGGGTGCAATTGCTCCGCCCCGATATACCATCGTGCTATGGTGTATACGGAGGAGTAATGCTGAGAGAGAATCTCATTCTCCTTTAGAATAGTCCAGGAATTCTGTGCTCAAGTATTCTCCTCCCTGATCGCATCAAAGGATATAATACTTATACCCTCAATTTGGTTCTCTACTTCTAACTTATATTCCGTGAATATCTCAAAAGGTTCGGACTTGTGTTTCAACAGGAACATATGTCTGAATCTTGAGAGATCATCAGAGAATGTAATGAAGTACAAAGAACCGGTCTTGGCATGTGTAGACAGGGGACCTTTATACATCAACATGTATCATCCCAAGAATTCACTAACTCTTTCTTTGTTTCCAGTAAACGGAGCTATGGTCATCTTATCTTTGTGACATGACTGGCAAGTTTCACAAGATATAAATTCAAACAGATTTAAATATGCATCTATGTGCAACTTAGCTAGTCGGGTCGCATTGATATGACCTAGTCTACAATACCTCAAGAAGGATCTGTTCATTTCTGAACTCTTCCTCTTGTGTGTGTTCTGTATACTAAGAACTGTAGTTTGATTTAGAACATCAATGCTTTTAGATAACGTGCCTGAACCGATCAACTTTTGATATAGAAAATGTTCAAAACATTATCCAACAATACAAAATTTTATCATTTCTTTACTGATAAAGAGAATGATATGATTTTGTATATCAGGTTCGGTATCCAATAACATTCGTTCAGAATCAATGTATTGGTAATACAGGGTGATAGTGATCAACAGACTTGGCTGCAACTCTTGCCCCGTTTTCTGCCTCATGAAACTTATCACCC
This sequence comes from Agapanthus africanus, assembly GCA_030015575.1. Classification (NCBI taxonomy): domain Eukaryota; kingdom Viridiplantae; phylum Streptophyta; class Magnoliopsida; order Asparagales; family Amaryllidaceae; genus Agapanthus; species Agapanthus africanus. The sequence continues at coordinate 169,955,424 of JASDDO010000026.1, read as the reverse complement.
GTTCTCAGTTCTTTACCTATCTGTAGCCCATGTAACATATTACATATGCGGGATCCTGATCCGGTATCATATACCCAGGACGTAAAGGACACTGAGAAACAGTTCTATATAATGAATACACTCGAAGATGATGCATCAGCATGCACTTACTTCGTTTGGGCGGCACGGGAATTCTGGTAATCCCCAATTTCCTGCTTTGTCTTATAACAATTATAAGTTGGAGCGGGACCAACGTTCCCCAGCTCAGTATAACAAGCGGGTTCGGTCAAATATCCGTATTATTATCTTGATTAAGGCGTGATATGGTCGCTACCTGGAGAGAGAGAGAAGAAAACACTCAGCGTGCGCTCTTGCAAGAATAGATTGGTTATTATTTTATCTAATCATGATGGCTCCCACTGTTTTTATCAAATCTTCCTTCAAACCCTAAAAGGAAAGACTAGCCGGGATTAATTACATGCTACAAGTTCGCCAATCTTTCAGCCAGGCCAGTGTCGGTACTTTAAGGGAGGTTCCCCCGTGCTTTCGCACGGACCTAATTAATGTAAAGCTCATTTTCCCAAAGGCGTAACCCCGTTGACACCTTTCTAGACACCTACTTGATCGGCTAATTGTAATGTGTAAAACTCTCCCAGGAGTAACAATTACTCGCAGCGGGTATCGGGATCCAACTATCTCATAGAAGGTATGCAATCTCATTGCAAATTTCAACACTTAAAATTCCCGATAATTTTTCCCCTAGCGTCCTATGACCTTGACGCAGGCCAACAAACTATAGTGCGCTAGTCAAGTTCAACCCGTCATTTCCTGATTGAATTAAACCCACCCGCACGACCCTTGACGCAGACCAACAAAGTCGCACGACTACCCTAATCCAATCTGCATCATATGCATAAGCAGATAAATACTAGTTAGCAACCGCACACTACGCCTTGACGCAGGCCAACAAACGTAGCACGAATACTAACTACCACTTATCTGAAATGACGGAGGGCTACGACAGGTTTTTCTAAAAACCTATTGCGTAATGAACTTGATATCGTTGTAGAATCAAATGATTTTAAAATGGAGTGTTTTTGAGGCTTTTCTAGTTTCGCTAAAGGAGTCACTCCCGGTGAAGGGATCGTCGGTCCTTTCCTCGTCGAATGAGGTGCGGGATATATCATATATATCACTGTGCATAGCTAAAACTATAGAAGCAATCAAAAAGACAAACCGAGGGTTGTAGCATCTGCCAGTTATTGCTAAAGGAGTCACTCCCTGTGAAGGGATCTCGGTCCTTTCCTCATTGAATAAGGTGCAGGATATATCACATATACCTCTGTGCAAAGCAAGAACTGTAGTTACCTTTTTTTATTTTGAAATTCGATTCTAAAACATCATTAGGTTTCTTTTACTTTCATTAATCACATTAATGAAGTCCCATCATTTAAGTACCTAAACATCACAGATAAATACGACGTACACTTATGCCATCCGCATTCGCCTCGATGTCCCCTCGTGCACCGTTAGGTTAGGTAACTAACGGCAGAGCGGGGCAGGGCTAGCGCGGGTGTAAAACATAAAGTAACGTCTATATAATATATCATATATACTATATACAGTATCTATCACAGAACATCACATGATCACATCACAGATATCGCAGCAGAAGAAACATATGAAATATTGGATATACTAGGACGTCCGTGTTTTCAATACGAGCCAGTATAAAACACGGATTCTACGGTCGCGATGAATAGCCAAACCCACTCCCCTAGACCCCTACGAGAGCGGCAAGCAACCCTACCAATTCTAGAGTTAGGATACCCGGACTCGACTCTTCGAGTTGGTCTCCCACTGGACTCCAGAACCCGGTTACTTATGCCCTCCTCCTTGGGTCTATCCTAATGCGGAAAAGTAAATAATATACAAAGGGTGACATCTTCCGCAACCTGGAAGTGCCCCAATAAAAGAATATTACATACAAGTTTTTACATGAATGAAAATGAAAAACACTCATCTCACATAAAAACCCCCGGCTATTCAAACACGACGATCCAATATAACATATCCAGCAACATATAACATCACATGTCATCAACGTAAGTAAATATTTGCATCCCAATTGTCGTTGACATATAGCAACAAAATCGGCGATATCACATATTACACTTACGGTCACAGAAAAGAAAGTGTAAAACTACAACAGTTGGAATCCGCAACCTGCATAGACATCGCATGCCTAATCAAATGAATTCCTTAGACATCGCATGCCTAACAATTTTAAACCCCGCATTTTAGTCTCATTATCGAAAGCTCTTTTCAATATCAAGTCGGGCAATTCAGCAAGATTCCCGACATCCTGATCGAATGCTCGTCGCAAACTTTAGTAGGCGGCCGCACCCCCGATACCGTCGACGAAGTGCACCAAGGCGGAACACCGCTGCCGCGAGCACCCGAACGGACGCTTTCGGCGACGGGGTTCTCCTACAGTCACTTGGTCGGGGCTGTGGAGTGAGACTGTCTATTAAGTTTACCCACCGAGTATCCGTGTACGCTACGTGATTGCGACGGACTTTTGATCGCATCAAAATTCCATGGCAACCGATCAAGTGAGACTAAACTGCTATGTTTATAACATTCATTCAGTTATCTCATAACTACTTGTGAATTCCAATTATTGTATCACATTCCGGATAAACAGAAAATGTTAAACTTTCCGATCGAACAGTCGAACACCCAAGTTTTCCCGATACAGATCAACACATGAAATAGGTTTAAAAACATCCAGTTCATGCCTCAGTACCAACGGTCCAGCCGTAGAAGGGGCAAGCCAACGCCTCACATGTGGCACGCCGTACTACCCCAAACCCTAAGGTTCAAAGGGCAGTTCAAGACGGTCACATAATCGAGTTAAGGTTTGTTGTCTTCTAGAGGGTCCATCGCGTTACTTGCACTACTTAGAACGTTATTATACCACGGAAAGATCCAACACTTGGAAATTTTCCGACAGGGGAAAAATTGGGTATTTATATCCGGTCGAACTTTTTAACATATTCAAAAATTATCCGGAAAACACCTAGATAAAGTTTGTTAATCCGATCGAATCTTTGATTCCCAATACAACCCAGAATATTCAACTCTTGAATAAATATTAAAAATTCCCAGAAAATACAGCACTTGAATATAGGAATTACTGTGCAATTTTAAAAACCCAATCTGATAATATGGCCGCGGAACCGCCGCACGAGCCATGCTCGTTCCGCGGTTCCGCCGCGCTTTAGTTGAATCATGGGCACGTGCTGCACAGTTTTTCTTACAATTTCCTGCTGAATTTTCTGCATATTTTTAATGTGGAAAAAACCCGGTTTTTGAAAAAAGTCCAGAGAGCATGAAAAAATAGGGTTTCGATGTTCGTTCGGATTTCAAACGTCGTCTAGACTTCGCCTAAGGCTCTAGCTAGGCTCTGATACCACTGTAGGGTTCCTAGGCACACACTAGAGGTCTCACAAGGTATCAACCATGCCAAATTCAAATTTTACATGTTCCGGGAAACCCTAATACGGATTGTTGACTAGAGTTTAGGCGAAAAAAGAAACTAGTTAACAACTTAACTAAAAGAAAGAGGCTACAACCTTTGTAGATCCGGTTCTCCACCTCCATGGCTCCGTGATGAAGTCCCCTCGCTGTCCATATCAGATCCCGGACTCTAGTGTCGGCTTCATCGGAGAAATGGGAGGGCTAGGTCGTCGACTTCGATGCCGAAGATGATCTACGTCGAGGCAACACTAGATCAAGCTCCAACTTCACCAAGTCAAGAAACTTGTGAAGAAAATACCCTATACTACTTGGAAATAGTTAGAGGATGTTGAAATAGGAAGTGGGTTCACTTTAGAATTGGATTTCTCACTCTTTTTCACTAGTTGCCATTGATGGAGGCAAGGTTTCTTCTTGAAGAAGAAGAAGAAGATGATGATAGAATATGATAAGTGTTATTTTCAAAAAGAAAAATAATATGAATACTTATCATATACTAACCATGGTTATGTGTAGAGAATAGACTATGGTTAGGTGGAATGGTTAGGGTTAAGCATGAGACAAAATGGTCACTTAGTCAAAGCTTCATGAAGCTTCAACAACAAACAAAGAAAGCCACCATTTTTCTCTTTATCTTTTCCTTAATAAAAGAATAAATAAATAGATATGAAAATCAAAGCCCTAACCATTTAAATAACCATGGTTTAATTTTTACACAAACACAAGTAAGCATGTATCATCAAACATGATACAAACAAGTGCACAAAAGTATATCACATATACAACTTGTGTACATCAAGTGAGAAAATCCATTTAAAGTGAACAAATATTAGTTAATGCAAAGTAATATATCAAATATATAATTATACATTAAATCATTAAATCAACACTTGATTTAACGATCCGGTCATATCGCATATAACCGACTAATATCCAATGTATCGGCTTATCGAATCAATCCTTGATTCGATAACTAGGTTATATCGCATACAACCAATCGATACATTCATCACGAGAATACAATACGGTATCACATACACGCATTATTCTCGGTCCCGCACATATCTCATATGCGCTCCTATTTCGTTTCGCTTGAGCCAGGAAACCTCTGTCTAGGACTCTAAAGACTCGTCAATACGCCGGCAGCAGGTGATGATCATATCAAACACCCACAAGCCACAAGCGGTCTGCTAAACGTAACGGCCACCCGGGTATTGAGCGATCAGAAGATCGACGAGCAAGCCCGCTTATACTTCTGTGAATCCAACCAGTAACACTTACCGTACAGTCCGGTCTGTTCGTCTGATATGTCGCATATCTCGTCTAGGGGTGGTAAACGTCAGACCCCAATAGCTCGATAAGTCGTGTCGATATGAGGTCTATAACAGTTCGAGAAACTACTGGTAACACTTACCAGTAAATCTCAGCAACCCTGGCCAGGGATTTCCGGTTATAGCCAATCGAACACAGCGCAACATCAACTCCCTATACCGGGAGAGACGAATCCCCTCCTATCGCTCATTGCCTCCATGTGATTCGGGACTGTACCCAAAAGCCACCGTTTTGCACGCCCTCTTGGATGTGTTAAGGTGGAAATCAAAGCACAGTGGGAACCACACAAGACTCTATGACGATCTCGGGTCAACAGACTACTCTGTACCAGTGTCACCAAAGAACTGCCATCTGACGTAAGGTATAATACCATCTGGGAGTTCTCGGCGAGTCCGTCCAGTGTACCCAGTCTCCACTGAGCACCCGTATATCATCTCTGATGTCAAACACCAATGGATATGGGATCATCCATCGCCCATCTGTATGGGTCGAGAAGGTATACGCTAGTCTACTCTGGTATATCGATGCCCCGTCTCGATACACCCACGACTAGGGACCTTGAAGGATGTACTTATGGACTACCATGTCTCCACTAGTATGATCGCATCATAGTCCAGGTAGTCAAGTACACATCCTAAGGGCTTTACCAACATGTAACAGAGAGACAATCAATGTACACGTTAAGGTAAAGAGTAACCAGATAAGATACCATCATATCGAGCAAGAAAGTCCTCCCTATATATGTCCCAGAATCCACTACAATATAAATCCAATGTACAGTAATGGCCTCTAGGGCATACATATAACTAACAATCTCCCACTTGCACTAGGGCCATCTGATAGCAGTGGTTGTAGTATCTCATACTCAACCATCCTATAAAAGACTCTCTCTGGGAAAAGGCCTTTGTGAGTGGATCCGCCGTGTTGTCCTCTGAGTCTACTCTCCTAACCTCGATCACCCTGGAGATCAACCATCTCCATGATCAGGTGACACTGCCTTAGAATATGTCTGGATCACTGATGGGACCGGCGTTCCTTGGCATAAGCCACAACTCCATTGTCTCACAATGGTTAGAACGTAGTTCATCCCATGAACCAATATACACCCAAACATCCTCTTTGGTAGCATCTTAAGTAGCGATGAATCCTGCCTTTATCGTCTAGTTAGCCACGGTATCTAGCTTGGAACTCTTCCAACATACCGTCCCTTTACTAAGGGTAAAGACAATGCCTGTGACTGACTTTCAGTCGTCCTTATCACTCTGGAACCCTTCCAGTGATTCTCCCCAGGATCGATTGATACCATCTCACTATAACTAGTGAGAATCCTAACATCCAATTAGATCTATCTCATAGATCCAAAACCCAGGATTTAGGTGGTATCACTTTGATCCTTTATGGAGAATCATTGTGATAAGCGGAGATTGACCGAGCGTAGCATAGGAAACTCCTTCCCTATCAAGAGTATGTCATCCACGTACTCTACGAGGATCGCCACCATACTTCCTGCTACCTTTTTGTATATACAAGGTTCATCTACCATTTTGATGATGTCAAACTTTTTGATAACTACATCAAAACAGACGTTCCAACTCCGCGATGTCTGCTTTATCCTATAAAGCATCTTGTACACGTTTCCGCTGCTCCCACTGTCTACGAAGCCCTTTGGCTGTGTACGTATAGACGCACTCTTCTAAAACACCATCTAGAAAAGCAGTCATGGCACCCAACCGCCAGATATTGTAGTCATGGTATGTAGCCGTGGCAAGTAGGATCCGGATGGACTTAAGCATAGCTACTTAGAAAAGGTTTCAACAAAATCCATACCTGGTCAATGATGCAAACCTTTAACAAGTCTAGCTTTGAAAGTCTCAACTTTTCCAAGTACACCAAGTAATCTTCTCAAAATATACTTGCTCCTGATGGGGATTTAACCCTTCAGATATAGCAACCAAAGTCCATACTTTGTTGGTGTATAAGGATTCCATCTCAGATCGCTAAGAATCCAGCCATTCTCGTAGAGTCTTACTCCTGATGGCCAGCTCGAAACTAGTTGGGTCATCAACCCATGATGCAATCCTCGCTCCCACTGTCATCGAGAAACCGAAGTATCTCTCAGGCGGATGAGGAACCCTACTAGATCGGCGGAGAGGTTGAGGTTCGTTGGTTACTATTGAATCCTTTGGTTCTACCAAATGATCTGCTGTAGTTTGTATAGCTGGAACCTTTCCAGTTCTACATAACTGACCTTGCCTCGAGCTTTCCGGATTTTGCTTTTAGACATAGGCCGGACATCCCCAAATCTTAACTAGCTTAAGACATGGGCTCTTCCCATACCATATCTCATATGGAGTGGTAGGCTGTGATCTGATTCGAACCCTATTCAATAGGTATGCTGCTTCTCAAGCGCATAACTCCCAAAAGGAAACAGGTAACTCAGTAGTACTCATCATAGACCGCACCATATCGAATAGGGTGCAATTGCTCCGCCCCGATATACCATCGTGCTATGGTGTATACGGAGGAGTAATGCTGAGAGAGAATCTCATTCTCCTTTAGAATAGTCCAGGAATTCTGTGCTCAAGTATTCTCCTCCCTGATCGCATCAAAGGATATAATACTTATACCCTCAATTTGGTTCTCTACTTCTAACTTATATTCCGTGAATATCTCAAAAGGTTCGGACTTGTGTTTCAACAGGAACATATGTCTGAATCTTGAGAGATCATCAGAGAATGTAATGAAGTACAAAGAACCGGTCTTGGCATGTGTAGACAGGGGACCTTTATACATCAACATGTATCATCCCAAGAATTCACTAACTCTTTCTCTGTTTCCAGTAAACGGAGCTATGGTCATCTTATCTTTGTGACATTACTGGCAAGTTTCACAAGATGTAAATTCAAACAGATTTAAATATGCATCTATGTGCAACTTAGCTAGTCGGGTCGCATTGATATGACCTAGTCTACAATACCTCAAGAAGGATCTGTTCATTTCTGAACTCTTCCTCTTGTGTGTGTTCTGTATACTAAGAACTGTAGTTTGATTTAGAACATCAATGCTTTTAGATAACGTGCCTGAACCGATCAACTTTTGATATAGGAAATGTTCAAAACATTATCCAACAATATAAAATTTTATTATTTCTTTACTGATAAAGAGACTGATATGATTTTGTATATCAGGTTCGGTATCCAATAACATTCGTTCAGAATCAATGTATTGGTAATACAGGGTGATAGTGATCAACAGACTTGGCTGCAACTCTTGCCCCGTTTTCTGCCTCATGAAACTTATCACCCGTTCTCAGTTCTTTACCTATCTGTAGCCCATGTAACATATTACATATGCGGGATCCTGATCCGGTATCATATACCCAGGACGTAAAGGACACTGAGAAACAGTTCTATATAATGAATACACCCGAAGATGATGCATCAGCATGCACTTACTTCGTTTGGGCGGCACGGGAATTCTGGTAATCTCCAATTTTCTGCTCTGTCTTATAACAATTATAAGTTGGAGCGGGACCAACGTTCCCCAGCTCAGTATAACAAGCGGGTTCGGTCAAATATCCGTATTATTATCTTGATTAAGGCGTGATATGGTCGCTACCTGGAGAGAGAGAGAAGAAAACACTCAGCGTGCGCTCTTGCAAGAATAGATTGGTTATTATTTTATCTAATCATGATGGCTCCCACTGTTTTTATCAAATCTTCCTTCAAACCCTAAAAGGAAAGACTAGCCGGGATTAATTACACGCTACAAGTTCGCCAATCTTTCAGCCAGGCCAGTGTCGGTACTTT